>JBCFYV010000024.1:6863899-6885164 GCA_039000515.1 Timema cristinae
ATAATAATAATCTTTAGCACCACGTCTTACTACCCGTTCGGGTTATACGCTTTAAGTACTAATTACGCTAATAGATTAGGAATTGGGAAGGTTTAATTAGAGGAAGTGAACCCGCATTTGCATAACCAAATTTAAAAAAATATACTTTATTTGTTCGAGGTGGGCTCCATTTTCTATTTATCTTAATCCTTAAATTCCGATATTTCTTGTAAAACGTTCTTAAAATAAATTTAATATATATATAAATTTAAATGTAAGAAACCGGTTAATACTTTTCTATTTCGGCGTGAACATTATATTTTAAAATAAAAAGCCATTTATTAAATAAAGAGGCATTTATCATTTCATAAAATCAAGGGTATGCCTCATCTAAATTTTGGGGGAAAGAGGAATCCAATAAAATATATTAACTTTAACTACCTCTAGCAGAATAATTTTGAAAATATTTTCACTTTATAAATAGTTAATTGCCGTTTTCAACTATGTATAGAATTTTCTAAATTTCACATAAATTAAAGTTTGTAAGATTTTTATATTTTATTGGTAGGAATTGATAATTATTGCTTGAAAGAAATTGTATTTCACCATCGGTTACAAGCTGTAGTTGAGACTCTTAAATCCTTACACCTCAATGCGTTCGTTGGTGGTTTTAGGGTTACTTTTAATGTGCATTCTGGTAGACATTTCTAATGTCAAGTCGTAGTCGTAAGCCTGGTCTTAAAATGTACCCAATGTATTTAAAACATATTCTGTTTACCAGTTATATTTAATATGATTTAAGTTTTTTTACAAATATTTGGCGTCTTTGGGGGAAAGGGGGAGGAGGTGAAATTTCCTTTTGTCTGACCCAGGGCCCCCCTAAACCCCCTCTTTGGTTATTCCATTGATGTGATATGGCTACATTTAGATGAAAACTTTATGTTTCAAAAAAATGATAAACATGCTTATATTTTAATGAATAATTTAAGTAAATCAAATTTGTTATCAGTTAGAGATTGATTAAATAAAGGTTGACAATAAATTTTTGAGCAATGCAAATATAAAAACAAAACATTAAAAAAAACTAAGACACAATTTTAACTGTATTAATAAAACACAAGTGTCACATTTCTTATCGCTGGTTATTTAAATTCTATTATTAGAGTAAATAAGCGAGTTTTAATAACGACTGAGCTGGAGCATTGCCTATTTCCTCTCCCCCTTCTTTCCGAAGGTCAGGTTACTGCATTGTTATTATTAATATTATTAATTTTATTTATACGGACCTTATGCTGAAACATCTGTGTAATTTTTTATCTTTCATGGAAACAACATACAGTAGCCCCATGGCTTCTTTGGTGCTGACTGACAGCTTACGGCTTTGAAAAGCTACCAAATCAAATTATGTATCCCTACGCCGAACCATATGATTTGCAAAAACATGTGTTTAGCAGCTGTCACTTCTGACAGTCAACATTTAGGTATATACCTAAATGTTGACTGTCAGAAGTCAGCTGTGAGCTGTCAGTTAGCACCAAAGAAACCATGGGGCTACTGAAGCTAAAAATGTAAATATGGAAGTTCAAACTGAAAGAATTAAGGCCCGTTGACACGGTGTTAGTTGACTAATGCGAGTACACTAATTTGGCTGCGCGTGCACAGCTTGCACCGTGTAAACAGACAAGCAAGTCCACTTGCAACTGAAAAAGTTGGTCACCTTCCAACTTTACTAATGCAAGTAGACAATTCAAAATGGTGGCAACTGAAGAATTGGTTGTGCGGGTACACTTATTTGTGGAATGTTATGAAAAGAATGAGTTTTTGTGCAATTTTAAGCACAGAAATTATAAAGATAAGAATGGGAGGGAAATTGCACTAGAGGGTCTTGTAAAGTTATATCAGGTGTACATATTCTCTATAATAAAATAAAATAAAATTTTAGGCCTACGTAAATCTTTCAAATGTTCCTTGTGAGAGATATTATTTAATATCGGTAAACAAATGGTATCAATAATTTTAACAAACCATTATTTCCTACCAACCAACGTGGCATGTAAATCTTTTTTATATACGATCATAAAATATAATACATTGTAGTACCGTGATTAGTTCCGGCAACATAATATTCGTGTTATCGGCAAGTAAGTTATGAATGGCCGATGGTTTTCACGCGAAATCTTCGGCGCGTTTTCCAATCTCCATATTTGACACTTTAACCAATCTTTATAAGTTTTAATTATAAATGTTCAGCCCCATACTTCAAACACTTTAGTAATGCTTTGGAATCTTGAGTAGATACATAATATAATATTATTATCGTATAGCAAACCAGATAGTCCATATTTAAACCAATCTACAAATAATGAATTATTATTTTTAAGGAATATTTTAGGCCTAGCAAGCTAGCATTTAACAAATGATTTTGTTATTAGTATACCAAAATTTAAAACAGAGTTTAAAAAACCGGCGTTAGGCCCCATTTAAAAAAATGCCCAACAAATTAATTAAGGCCTATTATTATTTTTTTTAAATGTTTTAGGTCTAGCTAGGATTTAACAAGATATTTTGTTATTAGTATACCAACACTTAAAACAGGGTTGAAAAAATCTGGGTTGGACCTATTTAAAAAAATGCCCTACCGAGTTTGGTTGTATTGGGATTTATTGACCTTATTTGAGTTCAATTTTATTTAACATGTGTTCTAAATATGTTAACAAATCAAGTAAAATAATTTAATAATTATTTGGGATCAACTAAAATATATTTTAATGTATTAAGGAACTAAGAAATAGGAGACACATTAATCACTAACTTTTTTTATGTTGGCTATATAAAACCATTTTTATTAAATAGGTAAACTAATTATGATAAATTGCGTTTACTAAGAAATTGTTATTTATGTGGTCGCCCATACTTATTCTAAATTCACCCTTACTAGCTCCTAACACATAAACGTAATTAGCATATGCGTATAAATTACCCGAACTAGAAATGAGACGCAGTGATTAAAAAAAGGCTCCAATAGAGAGACCAGTTATCACCACTCTTCATTTTCAGCCATGTTTTTATAAGCGCTACTAATACAAGTGAAAAATACGTGTCAACACAACTAGCATGTTAGTAAGCTAATACCACTAAACTTGCATTAGTCCACTAACATCGTGTCAACGGGCCTTTAGCACCAGTGTCAGTGGGCACGCGTACTAAATGTCAAGATCTGGTTTACCAGGGACTGGTTGGAGGTCGGGGCTCGAATCCCAGTCGAATGTACTGAAGGTGTTTTTTTCTCTCCTAAATTATGTCTCACTCTACCTCCACACAAATTTGAGTAGATTTTTTCTAAATTTGACTTTCTCCATCCCTACCTCACTAACGTAATTAGTATGTATGCAAACCCGCTTTGATTGCCTCATGGCACTACTCTCGCAGTACACAAGACTGCCGATAACAGGGAGATCAACGTTCGAATCTCAGGTGGGTTTACTGGGGTTTATTTTCTAAATGGTTTTACATTCTACCTCACACAAATGTGGGTACAATTACTCTTAATATAACCTTCCTAATCCCTAATTATTTAATTATTGCATAAGCGTATAACCCAAAGAGGTAATAAGAGGCGGCGCTAAAAAAATATATGGATGCGGAATGGTCTTAGGCAATGTTTGCCAAACTTTTTTGATCGAGACCCTAAAAACAAATTTTTCCAGTCCTGGTAATCCAAAGTCCGCACAAATTGTACCTAGATTTTTTTTTTTTTTTACGAATTGAAACTTTAGGCACCTTTTATAAAATGCGAACATATTTATTGTGATCTAAAAAGATAATATTTTATTGTATTGTTAATAAAATATAATTATCATTTTATAAGATTTATCAAAATTGACAGTGGTATATTACATAACATGAGGTATGAATACGTGAAGGTTGATATAGTAAATTTTATATACATTTCAAGAAAAAGGAATAGTTTCGATTGCCTATTATTTTCTTAGTAGTGTTTATTAAATTAAGTTAATTGAATTAGTTAAAATAACTTTAACATAATTAATATAAATATATATTTAATAGGACCATATTTAAAGCCCAACTTGACAGTCAATTGCTCACTATACCTACATACAAGCTTTTAAGTCAAGTAATTAATTAAAAAACACAGACACTACAGACAAGCCTCCTCAGTCACTAACATACATGTATATGTTTTGCGGAACTAGATAAAATGAACTTGTTTATTTTTGCCACGATACAGTACTTAATTGTTATGCAGCTCCTGAATATGTATATCAACCAAGGAGAATATAAAAGAGTTAATATATTCACAAAATTTACTTTATTTGAGTAATTAACATCTCAAGTCCCTCAATCTTCAGATGTGTTAACATCGGTAATGAACGATAAGGACGTGGTCCCAGTATTTCTCTCGCGCTCGTGAGAGAGACATTCGAGTCATGGACTTTTATATCTTTTCTCTTTCTGTATTGTAAAAGGAAACAACATGCAATCCAATTTGTTAGAGAAAGGGACGGAGACAGAATGGCTTAATTATAATACACAATCAACCCACCACGGAGAAGAGAGTGGGAATAGCTGGTAGCCTGTACCGCGGTCTTGGTATTTCTAGGCTCTGCATGGGTGCTTTGGTGTATTGGACGTGACCAACCCGAGCGTTCTCGTGGATGTGAGTGCGTCTTTTTGCACCATTGGGCTATAATCAGTATTTCAGCAATCCTTCATGATGCTAGAATTTCACAATTCACTTATTATTTCAATATGTCATAATTTTTTGACAAATTTCCTTTTTATTTGACTTCCCATGACCCTTATTTGGACCGCTACCAAGGGTTTGGAAATCATTGGTCTAAGGCATCACTCTCGGAATCGACTGGACCTCGTTGATGGGGAGATCGGTTTTCGAAACCCAGTCGGGTGTACTGACGGTGTTTTTTCTTTCATTCCTTCTCTCCACGCAAGTGTGCCTACATTTTCTCTAAATTAAACCTTCCCAATCCTTGACACATAAGCGTGATTTGTAAACATACGTATTGTCCGAACAGATGGTAAGACATGGCGTGAAAAATAAAAGATATAAGCGAGCTACACATATCCGAAAAGAAACATGCCATTTATCTTTATTGGTTTAAACATAATCCTTCAATCTTGTTTCCGTGTGACGTCGATTGTGAAATCAGTTTCCTCCGACTTCATGATTCCACCATTCATCACGTGGAATAAAGCTGGTTTATATAACTGAACCGTGGTGAGACAAGTTATCTAAGTGGGCGTAACTACCCAGACACCCTCATTGGGGGAGGGAGGTCGGCTCAATTTACAGAAACACAGTCTGTTATTCTCACCGATAAGTGGCGTACAGTATATTCACGATAAGTCTAAACTCTAATAAATGTTTCTCTTGCGTGATCTTTGTCTTTCTGACGATCTGTAATATCCAAGTACTGAGGTAGGAATGTGGATGAAAGACTTTTGAGAAAAATGTTCCGTTCGTTTATCCTTAGAGGTAGCAAGATTATGCTGCATTTTTGAAACACATTTTGAAATTTTAGTATGGAGAGATTATTATAATATTGTGAGAAATCAATCAATTGAAAGTAATAACATGAATCAAATATAATAAAACGTGGTAATAAATGGCTGTATAATAATAAACACGCAGTCAAAATATATCACAAAGGATAATACAAAAATTTACAATATTGAAAAGTTTCTTTAACCTATCTGTATATTTTTATAGCTTTACAATGCTGTAAATTACTTAATTGCTCTTTATATTATTTTGACTGCCTGTTGAATATTATATAGCTACTTATTAACAAGCGTTATTCTATTTAATTTTTTAACATCGCGTTTTACTACCCGTTCGGATTATACACTTACGTACCAGTGCTAATTACGCTAGTTTGTTTAGGGATTAAGATGTGTACCCACATTTGCGTTGAGTGAGTGGAAAATCCTTCTAAAAAACTCTCTCAATACACCCGACCGAGACTTGAACCTCAATATCACCGTCATCGGCAGTCTATTATACTGCGAGAGTACGCCTCAGACCATGTGGCCATTGAAGTGGGCAGGATACTATGTAATTCATGTTATAACATTCAATTGATTTATCTCTCAAACCATCACCTTGAACTGTTCCACCATGGCTAAGCTTATAAGATGGGACCATAGTATGTTACAGGGATAAAAAAATTTATGCCACACTGGGTGGCATGCGAACACTACTTGGGTGGAACGCCGATATGAAAAAAAAATAAAAATCAAACTTTTCACAATTTGGTATATTATTATTATTAATATTATTATTACTATTATTATTATTATTATTATTAGCACCGCGTCTTACTACCCATTTGGGTTATACGCACTTAAGCTAATATGTAAATAGTAGGCTATGATGATTGTGAGATGAAATGGAGGACCTACAGTTTAACGTGGGATCCGAACCACGGTGGAGGTCTGGCATTCCACACATTCACAAGTTGTGATTAATACACGTCTTTTCCGAGGTGAAGGAAGGGTTTTGCACTCTGATAAATCTGTGCCGGGACCAAGCATTGAACCTCGGACCCCAACACAGAAGTCGGACACCTTACCCCTAGACCTCCAGGTCACACTAACTTGGTGTAATTTTTTGGAGCAATAATATTAGTAGTGTTCTGGACCCATGGCTCCAATTTGACCTTTGACCTTTGACCCCAATTTGTGTGACGTAATCATTGCGTGTTATGTTGCAACATCCTGTTTGAGTACCGTGACCTACTTTCCTCTGATTGGTTGCTATAAATATCCTCCTTCCCCCACCAATTTTGACCTGCTTTCCACATCCGCCTCCCCCCCTCGACTACCAACCCTGGACATGTTGGTTCTTGATGATTGTTAATAGATATTGAGGTCATTGCCTGGGGCAACAGGGTTTTTCCCTGGCGCCAGTATGTCGGGCAGACAAGACAAGAATAGATATTGAGGTCATTGCCCCGGGAGCGGGGGGTTTTCCCTGGCGTCAGCTTGACGGCTCACGAGACAAGAATAGATCTTGACCTCAACAACCTTGGGTTTTCCCAATGACGTAATCATTGCGTGTTATGTCGCAACCCTGGCGCCAGTATGTCGGGCAGACAAGACAAGAATAGATATTGAGGTCATTGCCCCGGGCAACGGGGGTTTTCCCTGGCGTCAGCTTGACGGCTCACGAGAAGAGAATAGATCTTGACCTCAACAACCTTGGGGTTTTCCCAATGACGTAATCATTGCGTGTTATGTCGCAACCAGGGCGCCAGGCTGGCGGGCAGACAAGACAAGTTGGGACAAGTCTAGATCGTTTGACTGGGGTATAAATAGAACCCCGATCATTACATTCGGTCATTTAAATTTGTAATTGGATAACATAAAGATCGAGATGAGTTTTAACGCTCTGGAAAACGGGATGAATTTGAGTAAGTTTAATTCGTTTTGTATATTTTAATGGTTTCTAATTTGATTATCATGTCAGTCTGTACAGTGGTATTCTCTTCTTCTTTGTTAGATGAGGAGCCCATGACGCTCGGCGTGGCGGCGCAACCTGTGGATCCCACTAACCTGGACCAGTTGATGCAATTTACAGATGAGGGGATTTGTAGAGCGGATGGTGACTGGTCCATTGGTAATTAGCTGCCTATGATAGACTTGCCAGTGTGTTTTTTATTTTCTGTAAATGGTAATTAATATGTATTTATTTAATTTCAGACTACTGGGATCCATATGGGCTGGATGAGGGCCTTCTGGGCAGCGTAGCGACAGGCAGGCGTGCCAACAGCTACCCAGCCGGAGGCGCCCCCAACGGTCTGTGCCAGGCACGACGTCGCTGACGTACTCAGGCCCGTCCCAGGCATCCTCTCTCCTGCGCCCCTATCGCCAGCGTCACCCTCTGTTTGGACAGATTTGGACACCATCGACAGGCTGATATGTAAGTATCCACTAGTTTGAAAATATACTATATGTGTAGCTCATGCTCTCTCTCGCTCACGCAAATATAGTTATATGGGTACTAGTTCGAAACCTCTTGTCAGCTGCTCATTTCAAGTCAATTGTACTAGTTCGTTTAGTGAACAAGAGAATGCGGGAAAATTATATATTTTTCAGGTGGTCTATGAATTTATGTGGGAGGTTTTTTCTAATAGATTTTCCACTCTCCCTCTATGCAAAATGCGGGTGCACTTCCTCTAATTCAGGGTTACAGTATTTATTATTGTCAACAAAATATATTCTCTATCATTAAACAATATTTAAAGTTGTATTTAATATTACATAGGAATTTATGTTGAAAGTTTTTTCTAATAGATTTTCCATTCTCCCTCCTTGCAAAATGCTGGTCCACTTCCTCACGCAGGAAAATTATATATTGTTTAGGTGGTCTAGGAATTTATGTGGGAGGTTTTTTCTAATAGATTTTCCATTCTACCTCATTGAAAAATGCGAGTGCACTTCCTCTAATTCAGGGTTACAGTATTTATTATGTCAACAAAATATATTCTCTAAAATTAAACGATATTTAAAGTTGTATTTAATATTACATAGTAATTTATGTTGAAAGTTTTTTCTAATAGATTTTCCATTCTCCCTCCTTGCAAAATGCGGGTGCACTTCCTCTAATTTCGGCTTACAGTTTAAGTGACTAATTTTCTTTGTGTAAATGTTATTTATTATGTCAATAAAATGTATAGTTTCGCGCACTAAAATTTACCACTGCGCTGTGTTGGCTATAGCGTTTGTTTCGTGTAGAGCCAGACGGCCGCGGCCGAAAGAGTTTAAGGTTCGAATCTTGCCTTATTAAACTAGCGGCGTTTTTTCACTCATTTGGCGGAATGTTGGTTTCAGTTAAAGCAATTATGTAACATATTTTATAAAAAATACGCGCATGTTTGTAACAGTGCTTACTTTGACATGTGTTATAGTTGAATTGGAGACCATAAATGGAGGGACAGTCTTCCCACCGCCACCGGCTACTAGTCCGTCTCACCCCACTGCAGGAGTGCTGACTGCGAGCCAGGGAGACGGTGCACGAGTCCCAGCTGCAGTGAGGGAGACGGGGATCGTGGAGCCGGCTACAGCTGGTACATCTTCGACCCCTCAACAGGGATTTAGTGGCCCGGTAAGTCAGATAGGTGGGGCATTGCAAAATGTTGTCCCTCTTCGTATCGTTGAAGAGAGGATTAAACAATTGAGGCGTTTCTTTTATACTGGTAGAGAAATTACCGTACAGCTTGGTGCTCCAGAAAGCGATCGTGACGCATTAAGCTGGCTTGAAGAACAAATTACTAATTTGCTCCATCGGCTGAAGAACCATGGCGTTAGCGCCGATGACCACGTCGGCTTACTTTTGAACAGCACTGACTCTACGTTGAGCCCTGTGTACGTCTCATTTAGGCGAGCAGACCAGTTAGACGCCCGAGCAGTGCTTGATAACGTAAGTTGCGTGTTGCAAAGTAATACTTTGTTTTTGAGTACAGCACCCCTGTACGTTAAACTCTGCCATTTTAAGGAGCCTCGCGGGAGGGGTAATCATAAATGTGATAAACTCGCTCCCGCTAGCACATATAGCCGTAAAAACCAAGGGATCATTACGATTCAAAATGACGACACACTTTGCCTAGCCCGTGCATTGGTTGTCGCCAAAGCTATATGTGACAATAAAAGAGAACCAGGATGTATGGAAATGAACACCTTTAATCAAATCAAAAAGGGTCGTAATATTAAAAAATACAAAGCAGAGGAACTATGCCGTGATGCCCGTGTGAATCTTTTGAAGGGTGGTGGAATAACCGAGCTGAAACAATTTCAAACATACCTCTCCGAATACAAAATCACAGTGTTCAAGGAACGTCGGGGGAGACAGGTCTTGTATGAGGGTCCTACTCCCTCCGAACATTCCTTTAAGGTGCGGTCGCATAGCTACTAATACACAGTAAAAGTGACCGATTTGCGACCGAAATTCTAGATGAACCCATTATGATACATTTTTTATTTTTTTTATTATGACTGTGTGGACACTTTTCTAAATTGATATTGAATTATATAATTAATTTTTTTATGCATAAATTTTTAAAATTAACTCAAAAAACACATTTTTGAAAATAGTTTGATTTAAAAAAAACAAAAACGTACAATCTTAAGTTTTGTGTGTAATTTAAAAATATAATATTTTTAATCACGTAAACCTATTCATAGGGCCATAAATTTGGCAGTAGTTACATAAATTTAGTTTTATTACAAGATAGGGGTGGCAACCCCCACTATACCTACTCAAGCCAAGAGAGAGAGAGGAAGTGTCTGGAAGAACCCAAGATTCAGCAGTCGGCAATAATCCTATTGTTCGCTTGGTAGGACAACACTAACAGCCTTGAAACATGTCCAGAGGACCAGTTGGAATATTTCAGTTGTATTTTTTTTTCCTGAGTCTTAAAAAAAAAAAATTGCAAGCTAGAAGGTGAACCTACATCAACATTATTTAATAAAATATATTTTTAATGGGGGTTTTTAACATGTAATTTATGAAAACAAGGATTATATAAGCACACGACTTACAACTAGCTTTTAACTATGACGTACATAACGGTTTACTAAAGTTAAATTAGCGAATTTACCTGGGATCAAAACCGGGACCCTTAGCATAGTAAGTACACGTGCTATTGTCCTAGCTAAAGTATCAGTTAAAATATAATGAGAAACGTACTACGTAAAATATGATAAGCCACTTTAAATAAATATTAAAAAAAAATATAGTGATAAAAGCATAGCTTTGGTAAAATAATATCAATATCAAAATTGGATTCAATTTGAATGTTGTGCAAGTTGCCGCAACTTATGATGACTCTCAACACACAAAGTATTAAATTATTTACATTTATTTTGTATTAAAGATTGAATACTTTTCTAAAACATGCAATTATTTGTATGCTCCTAAACTATGAATGATCTTTTTGAGGTCAGCGTAGCATTTCGAAGTGTTCGGAAACTATATGCTATCTTCCAAGTAGACCAGAGTTGGAATGGGCCCCCCAAAAGGGCACAGACCTTGGCTTTCCAAAGGGCAAAAATATTTAGATGATTTCAAAAAAGTTTACCTATTTATTGTAAAATATCTATACGAATTCTGGTAGAATTAAATAATATTCAATAATAATAAATATTAGTGGTTACTGCAAAGACTTCCAATATAACATTAATTTGGTTTTCCCCGTGTGGTTCAAAGCATTATTGAATATTGTGACTTTCATAGGTTATTTTTAATAAAATAGTATAAAGAAAAATTAATGGGGTAAATGAATTTTATCTCACGAAATTGGAAAAAACATCTATCATTTAAGGAACAAATTGTACAAGATATTATATCCTTGGCAAGGATCCTTGGACTATTTGGATATAGTCTGTCTCAACAACATTTATCCTGAGCAAACTGGGTTTGTCTGGGAAAAAAGGGTGGGTACTACATCACACCCCCAATCACCTGAACTAAACCAGACTTATATCAATGCTGAATACAAGTCCCTCCAAAGACACACACCAACACATTCCAAAATATATTGTCAATTTTACGCCAAGCCCTCAAATATTTTAAATTGATAAATTATTGAATGAATTATTCAACTTTACATATCCAAATTATAATAAGGGAGAGACACTGCTACAAATCCTATTTATAACATAATAATACGTGTAATTACATCAAATATTACTAGCCACAGTAAGTTCATTAGAGAAATTAAAAATTGAAACGGGTGATCAAAGCTTATTCCAGGGAGAGAGTTTTGTAACGATCTCCGTAAGGTTATGTGGGAACTAACTTGAAGGCCTACGAAAGGCTCTCCTTACCAAACAAACTTAGTAATTAAACAATAGATCTTGTTGTTTAATATCTTAAGTTTTCTTAATTCTTACTTCAGCAACGAAAAATTACGCAGAAGCCAAAAAATTACACACTTGTAAAATCATCACCAAACGCTATCACAAACACTAAACAGCTGATTTCCACTGCTACAAGGGCAAACCACATGACAACAGCCACACGGATCATGGACGAGGTGTGCCTTCTCTCCGACTGTGGCCGGCGCCGATCGCCCCTTGTTGCCGAACATCCTCCAACCTCTAAATTTGTACTCACTCTAAATTTAATTTCACCTCAACGGCCCCGCCTAAGATTTATTATTCGAATATTATTTTGAATTTAATTTTTTTTTAGATTCATCATTGCAAATTTTATTCACCAAGAGCGAGGTGGAGCCTGTGCTGAGGGCGCACAGACTAAAGAAACTCCAGGGCAGATGGGCCAGCCGAAGTCTGATGAGTAGACTAGTTAAAATGACATAGCCTCCCTAAAGTTTCTAATGAACTCGTCCTTAAAAGGAACTATTTCTAGTGCTACAGAGGTTTGAAATCTTTTCTTTGGTAGGTTAGTCAGGTGTCTCTCCCGGTTAGCGTTTAGTGTTCGTAAATAGTAGCTAATAGTCTTGTATAAAGTGAGGAAAGTGCATAGTTTCAGCGTTATGTCAGAAACACGTGTGAAGGGACTGATGCGCTACTCGACTAAAGGTAACAAGATTGTACGTCCATCAAGAAAACCGAAGAAAAAGCGTAGGCCTCAAGGGCTAGCAAATTACTGGAAAACAAAATGGTATGTATTTTTCATTAAAACATAAACAAAAGATCTAAATCCATTAGTATCAGGGGAAAAAAGAATGAAGCTGTAAAAAGGAGAAGTTAACATTATATAATTTTATTGCGATGGACTAGAAATATAACCAAATTTATATTTTCCAAACTTTAGTTCACGTGCTGAAAGTACAGAGGACTCACTAAGAGACAATTCATCTCAAAATACCTCAAGGAACCAAGAAGAACCACACTTTCTTTCCATGTAAGTATTTAAAAATCGGGATTTCCACATGGATTATTCAAAATAAAAGTTGAAACAAACATATTTAATTATTGTATTTATTTGTTTGTTTAGGGGTGTTCACGGAGGAGCTCAGGAACGCAAATTAAAAGTGCCTAACATAACAGAGCCTCAAAATGAAAATCTTCATTTTGAACAATCTATGTAAGTAGCATGCAATAGTTTTAAGATGTTTAATTTTTTAAGGAAAAAGTACCATGGATGCGACCATTATTTGTGTTTTTGTGTGTCTCTCTATCTTTGTGCGTGTTTGTATCAACCCTTTTTTTGGGGGTTCGAATATAAGCCGCGGGACTGGGGGTGAATTTTTCCTTAGTAGTTTCCCATCTCCTCTCCATGAAAATGCGGGTGTGCTTACATAATCACTTACCTTCCTAATCCTTACCTCACTAGATTAAATTTGTCAATTTTGTGATGAATAACGTTCTAAAATAATAATAATAATAATAATAATAATAATAGGTTTTTAAAATCCAAAAAGCTGACTGGTTCTTGAAAAAGTATCGAAGCAATACAAAGTAGCTTGATAAAAATTTGAAAATTTCATAAAGAAAAAAATAAAAGTTAAAAATCATATATAGTAAAATTACAATTAAAACGTTTTAAAGATTTAAATGAGAGCATTGTATCCACCTTAAGAAACTAAAACACTATTAGTTTATTTTGTGTTGAGGATATCTAATGTGAAGTCATACTAAATCGTATAAAACTAGCACATTGTTTTATACTAGCCTACTTTATAATCCCCAAATATAATAAGTTGTAATTTTTTTAAACTATGAATAATCTACGATCGAATTATACATAGTAAGCCTAATACAATAAAAAATGTATAAACATAATTATGGCCATTTTACACCCGATAAGTGTATCAAGAGCAGCTTTAATACAACCAAATCCCATTTTTAATCTTCATGCCAACTTTAGACAATTTAAAAAGATATCTTTAACTAGATTTTAAATATTCGGGTAGGTATCTCCGGTACAAGTATATTCGTTTTGATTTAAATATTTAAATGATTTTAGTTCATTCATTTTTAATTAATAAACTTAAAAATGTTGTTGTCCTCACAATTTTGATAACGCCTGGAATAATCCCCGGAGTGGGCTCCAATCAAATTTTACTTGCTTAACTCTGAAATCAGTTCTGTCAGTCTTGATTATAAATTAACCTTGTTAGTGACAAATCAAACCCGGAACTAAACTGAATTCTGGAATAACATAAGTTAAAACTATGCCCAATATCTTAATAACGCAAGGAAAAACTAAACCTATTTCCGAAATAGTATTAGTCAAAACTAAGCCCAGTTTTGGAATAATGTTAGCGAAGACTAAACCCGGTTCCGGAATAATGTCCAGTTAGGATTAATCCCAGTTACAGCCAGCCCTCTGGACCAAGATAGATTAAGTCTAACCTAACCTTAACTACCTATCTGTTTCAAATAAATTAATACATAGTACTTTTTTTTGTCATATTAGATGCAAGGTTACATTTAGAGTGTCATTGTTTGAAAAACATGTGTTTTGTTTCTGACTTATTATTAATACATTTGACCCTTTTTCTCAGGTATACCAAGAGCCCAGATACATTAATAATTAATAATTCCAAATTAACCTCTATTTCAACATATTCATTACAAGGAAGAAGAATAATTAACCTTAAATATTTTGTTGAACAAATAATATCAATGGATGACCATCTTCCTTTTCACTGCTCTTTCAAAGACATGGATCCAAAACGTGAAATAAGAAGAGGACTGAATTCTGGATTCATGTTCAAATGTAGACTCTGTGGATTGGAAAGTATGTTGTGGACAGATATTCCTGATAATTCTGTAGAAACTCTTTTCATGGACGTTAACAGTGCTGCCGTATCAGGAACAATGAGTACTGGTGGAGGGCATGCACAGCTCGATGAAATGATGTCAACAATGAATATTCCATGTATGAGTAGCAACACCTTCAAAAAGTATCATGATCGCCCAGGAGATGAGTGGGAAAAGGCAGCACAGTGTGAAATGGAAGACGCAGTCAAGATAGAGATAGAAGAAGCAAAGAAACGAGGGCACATAGCAGCCGATGGGACTCCTCTATTAACCGTGGCAGCTGATGGCAGCTGGGGAAAGCGATCTTACAGAAACAACTACAGTTCGCTGTCGGGTGTGGTAAGCAAAGCTTTTCTTCGTATTCAAACGCTTATTTTAAAAACTTATGGAAGTATATCCCACAAATTTCCACACTGTTAAATATGAATATAAATCACTTTTTGGGCATTTGTATTAATTATTATATGACGAATTTAATTTCTGTGCCATACTAACCAAGATAGAGCACTGCCCAAAAAGAAAAAGAAAAACAAAACTTTTTTTAATCTAACAGGGTTAACACAAATTAAAACTCAAAGGGCTCAATTAATTATGATAATTTTATTCATTCAATAAATTTCATCCAACTGGGTGTCAGAAAATCACAATGAATTTGTAAAAAATCAAGTATACACAAATTTATTTAACTAAACATTACAAAAATATATTAGGTTTTCCCATAAACCAATAGTAAAAAATCCATGTATTTAGATAACATAAAAACTCGATTTAACTCGATTTTAGCCAAAGTTTGTAATTACATTTACCTTTGAAAAAAAAAAGATTACTGAACACGTAAATCTAATCCGGGACATTCTACTATGCATGTTTTGCTATCCAGGAATCGTCCCATTCTCAGAACTATTTCTAGTTTATTCAAGTTCACTATTCATAAGTGTCGTCCTTATTATTGTAAAATACTATTGTTAAGTGATGATACATGTGTGCTTTACAGGCTGCGATCATTGGTTTCTATACAAGAAAAGTTCTATACATCGGCGTAAAAAACAAATTCTGCACAACTTGCACACGTTTTAAAAATAAAGGTGTAGATCCACATCAACACGTGTGCAGTAAGTACTGGGATCTTAGTTCAACCAGCATGGAAGCTGCAGTTATTGTAGAAGGATTTCTTGTTAGTGAGGCTATCTATGGAGTGAGATATGCAAAGTTAGTTGCTGATGGCTATAGCAGCGTGTATAAGAAAATACTTGACGCCAGGCCATATAAAACAATGACGGTAGAAAAAGTGGAATGCCGTAACCATTTACTCAGGAATTATTGTAATAAAATTAGAGACATAGTTACAACAAGTGATGGAGGACGGTTCCCAATTATGTTACGTAAGAAAATAGGAAATAATACACTCAGGTTAAGATCAGCTGTCAGTAAAGCTATACAATATAGGAAAAAACAAGATGCACCCTAGAAAAGAGAATGGATGAATTAAGAAAAGATATTTTAAATGGACCTAGCCATGTGTTAGGTGATCATTCGAAATGCAAAGAGCGTGGATATTTTTGCCAGGGAGAAAATAAGCCAAATGAATTTAACCTAATTCCTGATTTAATTAAAGTAGGTCTCTTTGAAAAGGTTTTGGCCCCATCTAAATATCTTGCCCAGAACAGTCGCAGCCTTATACAAGATGTAGACAGCAACGCTGCGGAACAATATAATGGTGCCGTTGCAAAATTCATCGGTGGGAAAAGAATAAATTTTTCCCGGTCTGGCAGTTATAAAGTAAGATGTTTGGCTGCAGTGGTCCAACACAACACGGGAAAGGCCCATTACGTACTCCACAAATCTATCTACGGTAGAAGTCCCGGGAGATTTTGTAAGGAATCTCAAATGAAGAGAAAGTTGAAGGTAGACTCTGAGAAAGAACGTCGTAGAAAGAAGCCAAAGCTAGCAAGATCCCTTTTTTGCGAAAAAGATAGCCAGGACCAAGACTATGGTGCAAATGTGCAGCGACCAGACATGATTGTAGAGGAATTTCAAAGAGAGAAAGACCAGTTTTTAATTTCTCTAAGAAGAACCAAAGAAGAAAGAGAAGCTTTAGAACGTCTTACAATCTTACAAAGAGAAAGTGGCGAATGGCTTGAACAAAGAAGAAAATTATTGACGGCATCGAACTTTGGTACAGTATGCAAACGTAGAGCAGATACTGGTTGTGAAAAATTGGTTAAGCAAATGCTCTACAGCTCTGAACTACAATCTCAATCAATTATGTATGGCCAGATAAAGGAAGGAGATGCAATTAATGACCTTGAAAAAAAGAAAGCGTTAAAGTAGTACCCTGTGGCCTTTTTTTAGACAGAGATATACCATATTTAGGAGCTTCACCAGATGGTCTTATTGGTGAGGATGGGATAGTGGAGGTAAAATGTCCATTCTCTGCAGCTGAGATGACTCCTGAAGAAGCTGTTTTAGCAGGGAAAATACAAGTTTTTAAGGAAAATAAAGGTGAGCTTGTTCTTAACAAACGCCATAACTATTTCTATCAAATTCAAGGTCAGCTTCACATAACCCAACGAAAATACTGTTTACTTGTAGTATGGACAAAAAAAGGTATGGTAGTAAAAAGGATAGAAAAAGATGATGATTTTTGGAAAATTGAAATGGAATCAAAATTAACTAGATTTTATTTAGATTGCATATTGCCAGAGTTAATAGATCCTAGGCACACTAGATCAATGAAAATAAGAAATCCAGAATATATTTTGAATGCACAAAATTCTAAAACAAAGTAACCAAAATTTTTTAAACAAAGTAATAACTACGTTGTTTCAAAATTGTTGTTTACCTAGTTTTAGACTTTTGTTTATATACAATTATTGTATACATTTTTATTCTTTATTTTAAAAACTGTCACTAAGATACTATGATTGATTAAAAATGTTTATATTTTAATACATTGTAAAAATGTGTTTTATTGTAATGGTTACTTGATATTTCTAGATAATTGTACTGTGTTCCTGAAATAAAAGTAACTGAAGATATCATCGATTGTGATGACTTCCAGGGTTTTATATATAGCCTAGCTTTTCTCTGTTCCTACAGTACAACTATTATAAATGTATTCTATTGTAATTGCTACTAGATATATCTATATAATTGTGCTATGTTCCTGCAATAAGAGTAACTGAAAATATCATCGATTGTAATGTCTTCCAGTTTTTTTTATATAGCTTAGATTTACTCTATTCCTACAATACAACTATTATAAATGTATTTTATTGTAATTAATACTGGATATTTTTATATAATTGTGTTTTGTTCCTACAATGAAAGTAACTGAAGCTTCCATCTATTGTAATGACTTCCAGGGTTTTGTAAATAGCTTTACTTTATTCTTACAATAAAACTATTTATAAATATATTTTATTGTAATTAATACTAAATATTTATATACGATTGTGTTTTGTTCCTACAATGAAAGCAATTGAAGCTTCCATCTATTGTAATGACTTCCAAGGTTTTGGAAATAGCTTTACTTTACTCTATTCTTACAATAAAACTATTTATAAATATGTTTTATTGTAATTAATACTAAATATTTATATATGATTGTGTTTTGTTCCTACAATGAAAGTAACTGAAGCTTCCATCTATTGTAATGACTTAGAAAGGTTTTGTATATAGCTTAGCTTTAATCTATTCCTACAATATTCTATTATAAATGTATTTTATTGTAATTATCACTAGAGATACCTATATAATTGTGCTATGTTCCTGCAATAAAAGTAATTGAAGAAGTCATCTATTAAATTACTTCCAGAGTTTTGTATATAGCTTAGCTTTATTCTATTCCTACAATAAAACCATTAAACTATATTTTATGGTAATGGCTACGAGATATTCTATATAATTGTGCTATGTTACTATGATCGAGTGCAATGAGAGACAAACGCGTTAGTCAACTGGGCATTTGGGTGCGGGTTCCTCCAAAATGTGTTCAACAGTAACACTTTCAATAAATTTATGGTAAAATGTGTATTTTTTTACACAATGGAGAAAGACATAAATACAAGTCCAAAGATACCATAAAAAAACTCTCTCAATTTAAAAAGTGTTGACAAATTCCGGGACACCCTTGACAGTTATTCAAGATCTGTTGATATTTGCATGTGCAGAAAACTAAACTCTACTTTGTTACTGGAGAAATATTTGATTAATTTTGGCCAACAAATTTCATTTCTAAAAAAACTGTAAAATTACTCGCGCTCCCTTCTGTCGCAACTTAATCAATACAAGAAGTGTTTAGTGTAAAAAAAAACTCCTTCCATTGGCAGTTGAGGGGATGGGAATCAGCTACCCCCACACAAAAAAATTCTCCATCCTCACAAGTGCCCTCATACAGTAAAATATTAAATCTTACATATGTGGTTGGGTCTCACCATTTTGAGAGTAGCTCCTAAATATCCCATATATTGTTATCAAATGGGGACTATAATAATAGAGTAAGCAACTTTTTTTAGACATTCATATACAATCTAGATTTGCCAAGGACGGGGAGATCGAGTTTCGAATCTAGGTTGGGTGAACTGGGGATTTCCTAAATTTTTTTTTTACTCTCCCTCCACGAAAATTTGAGTTCCCTTACTATAAATTCAACTTGCCCAATTTTTAACCCATTAGCGTAATTAGTACTTAAGTGTATAACCCAAACGGGTAGTAAGATACGGTGCTAAAAAAATAAAATTAGGATACCCTCTAGATCAGTGGTTCATAACCTTGTATCGCTCGCGTACCGCTTGGCATTTTCATGAATTGTGTCCTTAATTTTAGAAATGTTTGATTACTACATTAGCAATTATAATAATTATTTAAATTTTTTTGTTGCAACTGAAAAATATGGGCTAGTAATGAGATTAAAAAACAATGTTATAATAAGGTGAATAAAGAGTTCATATAATTTTACATTCAAAAAGCAAAAATATACCAAACGAAACACATTTAATAATTTTTTTTATTTATTAATAAATATAAACTATTTTATGTTTGAAATTAAAATCATTTTCTCAAGATCAAATATATATATAAAGCACTGCCCTCGCCAAATCGTTGAGTTAATTTAATAACTTTTGACTGATATTTTGTCTTACACTGCTAGCAAATGTAGCTCTTTCCACCATTATCAAAATGATTCCGCGTACCCCCAAACGTCCTGGCACGTACCCCACGTTGGGAACCGCTCTGCTCTAGATAATTGGGCCAAATTCGTAACGCGTCCTCTTAATAAGCTAATTGTTAGATTCCTGCTGGGACGTCGTATTGATCATATTTGGATGAATTTACGGTCTCGAGTTCTGTCTTAGGTTTATGCTAGTTTGTAAATCGTGTGCCTAAATAACCACATTTCAGTGAAGGTATTCAGAAAGTGCACGTTTTATATTCAATTATACTTTTAAAAAAGTTTGTAGGTCATGTGCTAAGATAGCCAATTTTTAGGATGTTCAGAAAGTGCACTAATAACTTTCCAATTGATTTTAAAAATTTAGAAAAGCACTATATAATACAATTAGTCACTTTTTTTTTTCAAACCCCTAGCAATAATCAATATGCATATGATAATATTTTCATCAAACGCAAATTTAAAACTATTTCATTTTTACTTGAAAAATAAAACAGTTTTCTAAGTACTGTATATTAGAAATAGGAACAAAGCTTATTCAATGTAGCCTGTTTATTCAAACACTTTGCGAACCCAGTGGTTCAGGTAGAGGCGGCGGCTGGTCTCTGCTTTGTTTGTCATTCAGAATACAGAAAACCAATCGACCATAAGAGTGACACACGCCAGGGTAGGGAAAGTAATACAGTGGTGGGGGTATTACCTCTCCTCAAGCAGGTACTCAGTTCGAGAAGGAAGATAAGACCCAAAAGGGAATTTGGTCTTCTATTCTGCCGCACCTTAAGGGGCACCTTGATTTGTATTTTCACGACGACAAGCAAAACCATTTTGATGTCATAACATCCTTGACAGCCGCATTTAAGTGTGGGTACTTTTGCCGCGAGTGTCGTGTACCGTTCAACACAAAGAACGAGCACAAATGTGAATCCGCGTGCAAAAAGTGCTACGCTAAAGCGGTTTGTAGCGGAGGCCGATCTGTGGTCTGTAAAGACTGCGGGCGTTGGTTCACAAATCAGACGTGTTTTGATAACCATAAACGTCCCAGTTTTTTCAGCGGTCACAGATCGGTCTGTGATGTAAAAAAGGTTTGCGAGGTATGCGGGCAATTTTTCAGTTTGGAAAAATCAAATTATTCACATAGGTGTTATGAGACTTTTTGTAGAGTATGCGAGACCCATCGCCCTTTTGGTCATTTCTGCTATATGAAGCTGGCCCCGTCAAAGCCGTCACTGGAAAAGAGCAATTTCATGTTTGTATTCTATGATTTTGAATGCAGACAAGAAACGCTTCTTCAAGGTGCGGCAGGCACGTACTTGCACGAACCTAACCTATGTGTCGTGCAAA
>JBCFYV010000024.1:6885264-6940666 GCA_039000515.1 Timema cristinae
ACCAAATTGCGGTATGGCCACTAGATGTATCAATTCTCGTCAGGAGTGAAGTCAACCTTCTAACTCCTATTTTACCTATCTCGCTGCCCAGGAGTGAAGTCAACCTTCTAACTCCTATTTTACCTATCTCGCTGCCCAGGAGTGAAGTCAACCTTCTAACTGCGCTATCACTATTTATTGAATACGAGGAGTGAAGTCAACCTTCTAACTCTGAATATTCAATGGTGTCCGTTCGTCTCGTTCGTACCATCCTCATCCGACGGCGTATAAGGTTTTCTTTTTTAGGGGAGTTCTGATATAAAACTGTACTAAATCTCTAACCAATGAGAGTGTATTTAATTATTAATGGACTTCCACAACTCCTCTCTAGCACCTTGCCCTCGTCCCTATAACGATATCACAGTTTATGTAAGGTAATAGTATCACCCAAACGGGCAGTCAGACGCAGGGGGCGAAAAAAATAGTTCAACCTGTGCTACATTATCCCCGGGATCTATATTGTGTGGCAAGAAACTTTTTCCAAACGTCGTTCGCGTATTGCCAACATATCTAACTCTTAACTTGACATCTAATTTGAGAGAAGCATTTGAAAAATACATCTATTGAACGGGCTAGATATCAATTTCATCATTCGGAGATATTTTATAGTATGAAATACAAGGTCGTCCATTGGGAACATCAATCATATGTTGACAGTGTGAACATACAAGACTTCTTTCGTGGAGGGGAAGTAAACACGGGGTGATGCGGGGGAGAGGGGGATGTGTGTTCACTCCGATAACACCGGCCTGGAGCTTTTTATCTCTGTTCACTGGTCAATCACACATGTTACAGTTAAATAACAGTTAGGCGCTATTGAATATCAACAAAAAGACTAAAAATAATTGAAATTACGGGAATGTCAATATGGAGGAAACTGCTCTCTAATAATTAATTGAAATTGGTCGGAAAATGAATCCTTGACACGTGAATCGAACGCGGGACCTTTGGCCTAGTGTGCCGATGCTACTGAGGTAGCCAGTATACATCCCGTGCTCCAGGTCATTCTTCATACGTATTTTAAGGCAAAGTCTGTGATGGACGTGCGGAAATCTTCAGTTACAGATGAGCGATCAGTTTAATCGCGAGCTATCAGATAACGCAGCCATGTGCGACTTGTGAGTACAGTCTTGTATTGTACACTTGGCAGAGTAACATACCTCATGAGTCAAACAGAAGACTGTGTTATCTGATAGCTTGTGATATTAACTGCTCACTCATCTACAGCTGAATATCTCCACACATCCAGCACAGACTCTGCCCTAAAATACTGGTAAACTGGTAGAGCATTGGCTTGCTAAGCCAAGAGTTTGATTCCCGTATCCACATGTTATTTTAAAATTAATTCTAATTAAATGATATTTATATATAATTTGTTACGGGATTATTCTAGATAGAGTGTACACTTGATGATACGTTTAATAATTAATTCTTTACTTAAGATCATATCAACTAAACCTCTCTGAGAATATGTTTGTGTTACAGATATATGTATTAATCACGCTAAAATGTTAGGGATGAATAAGATTATATATTGTACAGTGTGACGTCACACTCTACGTATCGCCCGCGTTGCACTAGTATTCACTTTTGGACAAGTCAGTTTTCAAATGTTATCAAACCATTTAAAACATTTACATTAAAATAAATACTATGAACAAAAAAAATATATATCTGGTTTTTAATATGTCTCAAGTTACATTCACCAATAAATAATAAGTTAAAGTGAACTAAGTAATGAAGCCACAGTGGAAGTTAATGGGAAGTTATATCAGATAAGTGTAATGTTATATCAGAGAACTTAAAGAAAAGTTTCACGAAGAGAAGTTTCAATTTAGAGGAGGTTAACCGCATTTGCGCAGAGGTAAAACAAAAAACCATTTAGGAAAAAACTTCTGTACCCAAAAACAGTATTTGTTTCAGCCGTTTTCTCGTAATTTAAGCCAACAGAAATGGGAATATCAAATTATAATTAACTATAGATTTACCATGATTAATCCACCATTTTGTATTAGTTATATTATCTTCACAAACAATTAATTCTAAATATGATTATATTAAACTAGCACGTAATTCAAATACCCATTTATGGTTATTGACAGAATATCCATGAAAAGATTTGATTAAATTTGAACTTGTGCTTATTGATTATTCCGTTGTTTTTTTTAATGTAAAACTTTGAATTCGCTAAGTTTGTTGTGAACCCACCTGAGAACAAACTGTTCTAGTTCCTTGTCAAGTGAAAGTAATTCAGAGTTTAGAAACTTTTAAAAAAAAGTGTACAAGTAGCCATGAGCTGCGCTGTCACTGAACTTCAAGTGATGTTATTCTCATCTCCTAAGAGGGAAGTTTCACAGGAGTTGAAAGATATGAAGCTCATCAATCACTGGTTGTGGTACAACTGGAGGATGTGGTATGGACGATCACGTGTCTCCAGTTTCATCAAGTGTTAACTATTCACGTGGAATGCTATGGGGTATTGCACAACTATTTCACTCATAATTAGACCGGTGATATGTTTCCGTCGTCCTTTTACTAAGAAACTTTGTTTCTGTTGCTGCAAGCCAAGCCATTAGACTATTGACTCTATAATGTTTCAACACTCTTCAAAACTCCTTTGAAGGGGAAATAAATCCGTCGGTTGCATGTCGATTGTATCATGTAAAAGATCCCTGGAAGTTATGTGAGATACTTTTCCGGATATAATAGTTGGTTCTTTATCACTCTACCTTAGAAATTCGGTGCTGAAAGCATTGGGAAACTACCGCACTTATCACTTCTCTAGTACTTGTGCTTTCTCCCAGATGGAGCGGGTAAGCGTCATTAGTCAGCTGATGTTCTAAGTTCATGCTCTGCTCTAGACGGATGAGGAAGAACACAAAAACAATCTTTGCGTTGATAACTCTCAATAAACTTTATGTTTAAACATTTAGGGAAAAGGCAACACAACAATGTTGCTCCTCTACAGATATGAATAAATTAGTAGTATTAACACTAGCGTCATTAAGTGGCTTTGTTTGAACGTGAAATTAATCTACGCTAATTATTGTACCACAGTTTGAATGGTAACATGGATAACGACGCTTCCTAACATAATTCCTATAACTTTCTCTAGCAACACGTCTTACAAATAACTATCAATCCGATATCCACTTTGAGGTTGGGATGCAGGGCACACTAGAAAAGGTAACTGTTTTAGCAGTTTTTATAGCAACTCACTTTTTTTGGTTAAAATGAATTTAAAATATATCCATTAGCCACTTTTACTTTAATTTTCTTCACATGATGACATCAACAGTTGTTGAATATCTGTCATGAGCATAGAGGCATTAGATGACAAACCTTTTAAATAAAGATAAAAAGTTGTCATTAAATTCCAGCATACCCTGACAGATATTCGACAACTGTTGAGGTCACCATGGGAAGAAAATTAAACCCTAACTTTATATAGAAGTAATTTATTTAGCCCCGCGTCTCACTACCCGTTTAGACTAATTACTATAGTGGTTTTAGGGATTAAGAAGGTTATATTAAAAGAATTGTACCCGAATTTACTTGAAGTGACAGTTAAAAACCACTTTAGAAAACCCTCCCTTTGTACAACCGAGCGATATTCGAACCTTTATCTCCCCGTAATCGGCAGTCTAGTCTACTGTGAGAATAGCGCGTTAGACCACGCGGCCACCGAAGCGGGTAAACTATTTAACTTATTTAGAGAAAAAATATGTTCTGCTAATAAAACTGCAAAAAAAACCTTTTCTCGCTTTGCTTACATCTCCACCTTAGTTAATCTAATCTGGTAGGAAAGAGGAAACAAGAATTTAAAATAAATATTGCTACATTTGCTTTGAGGAAGAGTGGAAAATATTTTAGGAAATTCAATCCTCAGTTTATTCGAGCAGGACTCAAACCCTGACCTCCCATTCACTAGCATTTCTGTCTTTCGGGAGATTTACTCACACCTTGAACCATACGACCATGGTATTGGGTAGCTATCATTAAAATATTTTATACATTTTAACTTATATTTATTTAGGAGTGGTGTATTTATTTTATATTTTAAGCGGATGTTTTTAAAACATTCCTGTGCACAACTTACAAACTGAACCTAAAACAGCACTTTCATAGCTTAACAGCCTAAATTTATAATGTATGTTTATTTTAATAGTTGATAGTAGAATGAGAAATAAAACTTTCCTGGGATCGAACAAGAGTCACATAAGCCTTTGGTCAGTCACCCTGACCACTTGGTCACGACTAGATTCTGGATAGTAGCAAAATGTGTTGAATAATATCTAGCTCAGTCATAACAACTGACAACTTGATGTCTAGACGATATCGGAAATTTGGATCTTTCGGAAGGGTAATCGAGTTGAATGTCTACGTCTTTTTATGGTTTTGCTTACATTCTCTGATCTATTTACCAGTATATGGTTCGTAAACCCATGGCCCGCGAGAAATATTTGACTGGCCCGCTTGTCTGCAATCATTGTATATCACTTCCCGGCCTGCTATCAAATAACACACAACACAATACAATAGTTTAATTTTAATATTTACTGAACATAATTTTGAATTAAAAAAACCACATTGAACCCTTTCAAATTGTGCTATTTTTTATCACGTTAAATATTTGACTGGGGGAATTTTTATTTACATAATTTAGTAAATACTGTTTTGAATATTTCGCTAACACACACAAACATCTGGGAAAATATAAAATGTTCATTAAATATTTATATTATATAGCATGAAATGGATGTTATGGACCTACATCTATGGACACGCCGATTAAATGTCAGATTATCATGGCCCACCTTGCCAATTCCGGGGAGGTCCGGGTTTGATTTCCAGCTAGATGTAAAGATGTTTTTTCCTAAATTTATTCCCACATTACTTTTACTCAAATGCAGTTACATTTCCTCTAAATTATATCATCCTCGTCTCTTATAACTGGAAAGATTAAAATGTTTATAAAATGGAATGCTAGTAGTATGATGCGTTGAGAAAAAAAATTTATCTAACATTTGTATCCCAACAAACATGTTGGTATAGGCTGAGGCCCACAGTACACCTCGAGTTTGTGAATCTATAACTTTGAATAATTTGAGTTTAATGGCAATGGGCTGGTACTTTCACTTATTTTCCATACAGGTCCAACCATCTGGGAAACTTGGAGAGCCCGGAAAACACACTCAATGTTTTGTATCTGGACTATATCAAAACATTGTATATTTCAACAAAAATTAAATTTAAAAATTACTAAAACATTTGTAAACTTACGTCATTTAACTGCAATGTTTAATTAGTGGCTCTTTGTGAATATTAAAAAGTGAGCTGAAGAACTAAGAAATACGATTTGAACACGTATATTTTCCTCTTTCCCACCTAAAACATTTTGTGCATAGCGAGATATTTACACATCAAGCTCTGCTTATTATGTTTTAAATACCTGTTATATGACCCCCCCCCCTCCCCCCCTCTAGTCACTTTTATGCAAAATCCAAATTCATTCCTCTATACTACTCATTAAAGCGTTCACAAAACTAACAAAATAAGAATTATCCATGGAAATTACAGGGAGTTTTGTATCAAAATAAAATAAGGGCAAACCTTCTATAGGCTGATAAAAATATAAATAACCTTATCTGATCCATTTTCATAAGCAAAATCGCTTGTGGTGTGAACCTGTCATTTTTATAAAGATCCTGTCGATTTTGAAATCCCTATGACTAATCTGGTGTTTCTCATTATCATCGTCTTTATCAACATCATCATCATTAACTATTTCCATCTTGTGGTCGGGTCAGTCGAGTAAAATGCCTCAGTCTCACTCTTGCTTCCTCTACTATCTCACTCCCTCTACTCCCATTCGTTCACCAGATAACTTCATTCCTAAGCTTGTTTCTCCTCGTGACAGCTAACACGCTCCTCACAAAATATGTTGAATGGAGTACATTTATTTGAATATGCTCTAAAATAGCTATTTCCTGGAACACTTGACTATGGCAACATATGTAAAGATGGCACAAATACAATTTCATACAATGGGTGACCTGGAAGTCTAGGGGTAAGGTGTCGGACCTCTGTGCTGGGGGTCCTGGGTTCAATCCTCGGTCTCGGCACAGATTTATCTGATTGCCAAACCCTTCTTTCACCTTTGACAAGACGTGTATTAATCACAACTTGTGAATGTGGGGAATGCCAGGCCTCCACCGTGGTTCGGATTCCACGTTAAACTGTAGGTCCTTCATTTCATCTCACAATCACCCTACCATTACACATTAGCGTAAGTGCGTACAACCCAAACGGGTAGTTAGACGCGGTGCTAATAATAATAATAATAATAATAATGATAATGATGATAATAAGGATAATAACATTTTAGACGTCCCTCAGGAGAAAACTATAAATATAACATTATAATTTTCACCATTGCTAAAGTATAGTAATATGATCTTAACAAATATTTCCCTGGTTCCAAATATGAAATAATACATTTTAGACTGGTATTTACGACTATTTCTCTTTCGCCTTAGCAGTTATTTTTTCCATATTTGATATTAATAAACGATTCTTATGGATATAGTTGTCCTATGAATATTTTCAAAGTAGATCTAGCTCTTGAAATTGTAGCCAGCTAATCAAGTCTGTTAAACACCAAACCCTCTAATGAGCCCCGCGGTACTCGTACCGGGACTACAACCGTTTCCAGTCTACTAAGATGCTTTAGTGCTCAATCTACTGTAGTTAATTGTTTTCAACTTGTACTGTACGTCCGAACGCAAGGTAACTAACTATTTATTCTACTAGGTTGGGATCAGTAGGGTGGTTTATAGTAAATGTACCTGCATCAGAGTGGAGAGCTAACGTGAAAACCACGCCGAGTGCATCCGGCTGAGAATAAGGTCTCAGCTCCTCGTTATAGACAATCCAATCTTTTGTGAGATTTACATTTTAAACCACGTGACCACCAATGAGGTTAGTGTTATTATTACTCTGTTAGTTTTAGTGCAAGGAGTTTATATTTACAAATTCCATTAAATGGGATGGGATGCTAAGTTAACGCATCAACATAAGTTTATAGAGAAGGTGGGCTGGAGTCGAACACCAGCCTCACGCGTCAGTGTCATCAGCACAAACCACTAATACAACCCGGTCGATGGCTATCTATTAGATGTTTAAATTATTTAATCGTAGAAACAGGATGAGAGCGAGGACTGTCAAGGAGAGGCATTCCCTAGAAAAGTGGATCATAAATTACATTGTGAGAGAATATCATCAAGTCACAATCCCAGGGGTTGAATCCCAGTTCAGAGCCAAAGATGTAAGTATCTACCTTACCTTGCTCATCCAGGATACAAACTATAAATCACAAGTCTAGCTCTTGAACATTCTCGTACATTGACATGGCTCATATGAAACAAATGACACACATGTGACGTTAAACATTTCATTTTAAAACTTCACATTGGTTTTTAACAAAATGTAATTATATTAAATTCAAAGTCAAAATATATCAAGAGATAACATATACAGAAACAAATGGGGAATGAACCTGTATTACGACCTTTTATGATCATATCAAATTAACTTTTTAGAAAATATGTTTGCGTCCAAGCTTTATACTTCGACATAGCAACGGTCTTAGTCCTCGGATTCACTTTGGGAAAGTCAACTTTGATGTTTGCCTTTAAATCAGAAAATGGTTATTATTTTGTTTTAACATAGCATTGCTTGCATATTTATTACATCTACGTTGACTCCCATGTTTCAACGTTAAAACGAAATATCACTAACTCAATTACATTTATAGTTCTCTTTTTAAAAATAGTTCATTCCAACATGAGAAGTGAGCACTGGGTTAATCTGTACAGGTACTCTCTCAAGACAGAACATTCCTGGGAAACAGAAACAAAGCAGGTGCCTTTATCTAACTAAACAGATGTCTAATTACTTTATTTATTTTCATTTACATTCATTTTACAAACATATGCTATATTATAATTACAAGCAAAGTAAGAACATATATTCACTCATAGATTTGTTTTAAGCGTATTCGTTTATTCAAATGGTTGGTTCTATAAATATACTAGTTTAGAGTAATAATAAATAGTTGTGCTAGTGTTAATAGTTTGCTCTCTTGTGACAGTTTACTCGATATATTTGTTCTCTTGTGACAGTCTACTCACTATATACCCGAACGGGTAGTAAGACGCGGTGCTAAATATTATTATTATTATATTATTACTCACTATATTTGTTCTTTTGTGACGGTCTACTCACTATATTTGCTCTCTTGTGACAGTCTACTCACTATGGTTGCTCTCTTGTGACAATCTACTCACTATATTTGTTCTCTTGTGACAGTCTACTCACTATAATTTCTCTCTTGTGGCAGTCTACTCGCTATATTTGTTCTCTTGTGACGGTCTACTCACTATATTTGCTCTCTTGTGACAGTCTACTCACTATGGTTGCTCTCTTGTGACAATCTACTCACTATATTTGTTCTCTTGTGACAGTCTACTCACTATAATTTCTCTCTTGTGGCAGTCTACTCGCTATATTTGTTCTCTTGTGACGGTCTACTCACTATATTTGCTCTCTTGTGACGGTCTACTCACTATGTTTACTCTTTTGTGACAGTCTACTCACTATATTAGCAAGATATCATCATTATAGAACAAACATAACAGCTAATATATAAAATCAATTTCTCAATGTTAACAACACTGACAATTAGTAAATATTTGCCCACGTATCTGTCTTTCTCTAAGTAACATAATATACCTAAGAATACAGTCACTCCATTTCTGAAGGGTATTTAACTTGTACTTACTAATCACACTAGTTATATCAGATTTATAATTACAATCTAACTTAACCAGAACACCTAGTACTACACACTCGGCCCTTGCACATAAATATCTATTAATCGTGTTTCACATCAAACTCGAATTCAAACAATAAATATGTAAACGCCATCCGTAATCGAGCCGTGGTTTATTATAATTATACTCAAACGCTCTATTCACTAAGCCTCAGTCGGGTTTTCATAAGAAGGTTCCTTTGTTAGAAAACCAAACTTTTTTTCAGCTAAAATTGATAATAATTTATTATTTATCAGTGTTATTTTGTAGATATTGATGATATATATCAAAAGTGACAGTTTCAGCACTCCCGACTTAACGTATGAATACGCGAACCTATATAAATAGCTTCTTTTCTAGCTGTCATATAAGGCCTTTTCCTTGAAATTTGAGTTTAATCAGCCCTGTGGACACCAGACAAGTATTCCTTAAGCCATTGTGATAAATTATATGCATTGTGTCTAAAGCAACATAATGTGTGTAGGGTGTTGCGGTTAGCAGCGGTCTAGGACAACTGGGCGCGGCCAACTGGGCGCTAAAATAAAACTTATTTTTTTATTAACTTATGCCATTTTTTAGAGTAAAAAATGCACCATTTTTTCATATTTTTTCAATTAAAATTAAAAAGTGATGGATAAAAACTAAAAATGAACTTTTTTCATTAATCATATTTTTCAGCGCAACATCATATATTTTTCTTGGAGTATTTTTAAAAATAATCTTAGTAGAGGAAACTTAATTAATTTATACTATAAAGTTAGACTATTTGATATGATCAAATTTCTAAAAAAAGAAACTCCACAAAAAATGAAAAATAAGAATTGTGCGCAAAACAAAACACTAAAGAGGAACAATAAGTAGCATTAATGTGCATCTCTATGTACAAATTAAAATAATATCGCCGATATTATAATACCTTCAAGCTATGACTTAATTCTGGTGCAGGTGCGACGAGATTTGGTTTGTTTATTCTTAGAAATCCACCACTTCCCCCATTATTATTTCTAACCTAACCTAACGAAGTCGATGCTAGAATTTTAAGACTAGTTAGGGACTATAATAATAGAGACATTATTTCGTTTTTACGTGGTGTTGCACATAATATTGCAATGCATTAATACAAGACAAAGAACATTTAAATAAAATATAATGCTGCTCATAATTATATTTTAGACCCATCACGTTTGCAAAAAAGTGATTTTTTTAAAAGAAAAAAGTGGGGTTACTTTTGGCGCCCAGATGGCAGCGCCCAGTTGTCCGGATTCGTGCGGGGAGGTAGTCTCTGTCAGTGTACCGTGGATACGGGGGACTGATAGACCTGGTGCTGAATGTCTCTGTCAGTGTACCGTGGATACGGGGGACTGATAGACCTGGTGCTGAATGTCTCTGTCAGTGTACCGTGGATACGGGGGACTGATAGACCTGGTGCTGAATGTCTCTGTCAGTGTACCGTGGATACGGGGGACTGATAGACCTGGTGCTGAATGTCTCTGTCAGTGTACCGTGGATACGGGGGACTGATAGACCTGGTGCTGAATGTCTCTGTCAGTGTACCGTGGATACGGGGGACTGATAGACCTGGTGCTGAATGTCTGTGTCAGTGTACCGTGGATACGGGAGACTGATAGACCTGGTGCTGAATGTCTCTGTCAGTGTACCGTGGATACGGGGGACTGATAGACCTGGTGCTGAATGTCTCTGTCAGTGTACCGTCGTGGATACGGGGGACTGATAGACCTGGTGCTGAATGTCTGTGTCAGTGTACCGTGGATACGGGGGACTGATAGACCTGGTGCTGAATGTCTCTGTCAGTGTACCGTGGATACGGGGGACTGATAGACCTGGTGCTGAATGTCTCTGTCAGTGTACCGTGGATACGGGGGACTGATAGACCTGGTGCTGAATGTCTCTGTCAGTGTACCGTGGATACGGGGGACTGATAGACCTGGTGCTGAATGTCTCTGTCAGTGTACCGTGGATACGGGGGACTGATAGACCTGGTGCTGAATGTCTCTGTCAGTGTACCGTGGATACGGGGGACTGATAGACCTGGTGCTGAATGTCTCTGTCAGTGTACCGTGGATACGGGGACTGATAGATCTGGTGCTGAATGTCTCTGTCAGTGTACCGTGGATACGGGGGACTGATAGACCCTGTGCTGAATGTCTCTGTCAGTGTACCGTGGATACGGGGGACTGATAGACCTGGTGCTGAATGTCTGTGTCAGTGTACCGTGGATACGGGTGACTGATAGACCTGGTGCTGAATGTCTCTGTCAGTGTACCGTGGATACGGGGGACTGATAGACCTGGTGCTGAATGTCTGTGTCAGTGTACCGTGGATACGGGGGACTGATAGACCTGGTGCTGAATGTCTCTGTCAGTGTACCGTGGATACGGGGGACTGATAGACCTGGTGCTGAATGTCTCTGTCAGTGTACCGTGGATACGGGTGACTGATAGACCTGGTGCTGAATGTCTCTGTCTGTGTACCGTGGATACGGGTGACTGATAGACCTGGTGCTGAATGTCTGTGTCAGTGTACCGTGGATACGGGGGACTGATAGACCTGGTGCTGAATGTCTCTGTCAGTGTACCGTGGATACGGGGGACTGATAGACCTGGTGCTGAATGTCTCTGTCAGTGTACCGTGGATACGGGGACTGATAGACCTGGTGCTGAATGTCTCTGTCAGTGTACCGTGGATACGGGGGACTGATAGACCTGGTGCTGAATGTCTCTGTCAGTGTACCGTGGATACGGGGGACTGATAGACCTGGTGCTGAATGTCTCTGTCAGTGTACCGTCGTGGATACGGGGGACTGATAGACCTGGTGCTGAATGTCTGTGTCAGTGTACCGTGGATACGGGGGACTGATAGACCTGGTGCTGAATGTCAGTTCCCGTCAGTGACAATTCTGGGGCCCCTTAACGTTATATTACTAACTCGTTAAAAAGAATTACAGGTAGTTGCATTGTTAAACAGCTATGTACTCTGACCCTTTGCTTATTATAATCGCGCCTGTTCCGTACTCAAGTCACCGAGTGGTCCGGATGTACAGTAGACGTTCGGTAATCCGGCATGTTTGCGACTCCAGCTACACCGGATTATCTGGCTGTCAATGTAGTTTGGTAAAAAGAGCAAAATAACGTTGGAAACGGTCATGGTTAGTGTGTAATACACCTAGTAGTTATTTATTAACAAAACAAAATGGAGATATCCGGCAGTTGACGAAGAAAAGGTACTAGAACCAATATAAATGAATGTAAGCAATTGTAAAGAAAGGCTGACTGTCAGTTGACTGGCGCTGGTGCGAAGCCAAATTATAAGCGTTGGGAGCGGGGGGGGGGGGGGGGGGGGGGGGGGGGCTACGCATACTGGAATGTCGAGTGTTGGATTATGATATTTCAATGATAACTACTCACCATTTTTATGGCTCCAGCTGAGAGTATCATAAAGAGGTCCCAGTAAAACGTAAATTTTGAGAGTAATTTATTGATTTATTTAGATTATTTTTTTAAAAAAACCCAAAGATTTGGACATACTTAATCTCCAAGAAAACAACAAAGCCAAAATTCCTAATCCAAGGCTGAAAATGCAAAAGGAACATAAATACAAAATAAAGAAAAGTAATGTGAGGAATGTTCGCCCCTAATTAAATTTAATTGATATATTGCTAGTTAAATCGGCATCGTTTCAACTTGTAAATTGTATTTATACACTATTAATGAGCGGTGTAAAGATATATCATAAAATTTATACAAGTAAAAATTGTCCAAATTAGTTTAATCTAAGGTTGTAATTTTTTTTTTTTACGCAACTACGCATATAATTTAGTTTCAAAACATTTTATTATATCCTTTGGTCGTTTTAATTGAAACCATGCTATTATTTTGGATTTTACTTAAATGGTCTGCCCAAGTTCATAATATATTTTGTCCTATTGCTATTAAAATGTTATTAAATGATCATTATATTTCGCTGTTAGTGAAATTAACTATAACTTGAAGTAGGCCTATTTACTCTACATTTGAATATCCTTGACGTTTGTATACAGAGAAAAGAGAAAATTTTCAATAATGTCTAGACTATTTGTGGTACTAAATAAATCAAGTCCCATTGTAAATTCATTTATTTTATAATTATTAATAACTCCATACAAATTGACTTACAAAGTAGGAAAATGTTCCGCCGATGTTGTATGTAACAATCAAGCCACCTTTGTGTTGGTGAAACTATATTGGAAGTAATCAAATAGCCCGTTGTCCTAATGGGTTAATCCATTTTTATGATGGATTGGGAGAAACAGTATATAGAAAGTCCATAAATTCACTGGAAGTTATTGTGTGTGTGTGTGTGTGTGTGTGTGTGTGTGTGATGCTCACATACTTGTGTAGTAGTGTCCTTTTCAAAAATCTGTTGATCGTTTTATTCATCTTCCGTGACACATTCCATCATGTTTGATTAATTTAATATTAAAACGTAGATTTCAGTTTATCCTTGTACATTATATAAATCCACGAAAAAAAAAGCACGTTTTAGCTTTTTTGTTATATTTGTGTTTTTAATAGTTTTACAACTAACCATAAAACATTGGTCCCGTGGTGTTCTTCGTGTCTTATGTTGCTGCTCGCTTCATTTACATGCTGTACTATCAAACTTTTAACCAGAAAAGTTATTTTTGCATCTAAGGGTGGTTAAAGATTAAAGGGTTGGAGGGGGGAAGGGGGGAAGAGAGAGAAATGAGATGTAACGTGGTCGCTAAACGAGATGTAGAAGATCACGTTATGAGGATAATTTTACTTCCAAGTTTAAAATGTCAACCGTGCACTATGTAATTTGACGTTTTGAAGTCAAAACTATTTTAGTGGAAGCAGAGAGATGAACTGTGTGGGGGCTGCAATAAAAGTGGAGGTGAAGGGTGTGTCTACACTCGTCTTTCACTGGGCTGGATTGCCTTTCCTGTGGTTACTCTGAAGAATATGGATGCCGCAGTAATGAGTCATCGTATTATCACGACCCTAAGAGTCTCACAACCAACTTGTTACTCTTAGTTTGTACAAATAAGCTCACAGTAGAATAGAAAAGAGTAAGAATTCGTATACACATTTTAGAGAAGCATAAGATTTGATACAAGCTCATTAAGTCCTATTGAAGTAAGACGCGCTATTCTAAAGTTAGGTCAATTATTATCATTATTATTATTATTATTATTATTATTATATTGGTGGTCTAGGGGTAAGGTGTCAGACTTCTGTGCTGGCGGCCGGGGTTCGATCCTCGGTCCCGGCAAAGATTTATCTGATTACCAAACCCTTCCTTCACCTCTGACAAGACATCTTGTAAATGTGAGGAATGCCAGGCCTCCACAGTAGTTCGGATTCCACGTTAAACTGTAGGTCCTTCATTTCATCTCACTATCACCCTACCATTACACATTAGCGTAAGTGCGTATAACCCGAACGGGTAGTAAGACGCGGTGCTAATAATAATACTATCACCACAACATTTTATTTATTTTAAAATAATTTAACTACCAAAATAGCAGTTTTATTCTTCGACCAGGTTCACTCGTAATACATTATTTGTTGACAGCCCTCATTTGATTTATATTTGTAGAATTAAACATGTATTCTTAATTATCTTGAAACACTATTCCCAGATACATATTTTGAGCTTAATCTTACACAAAAGGACCTTTTCAAAATATTTCGAATTTTCTTACATTTTTAATAAGTAAACCATTATTAAATTGATTAAATTTTGAAAAACCAGCAAAAGATTTTAGGGTAATTTAAAATAGTATCCAAATATCAATTTTAAACATAATCGTTAAAGATATTGTCAACCATTTTCAATTTTTTTAAAAGATTAGTCATTTATAGATTATTACAGAATGGCCACTGATCGGGAAATCCGCCAGGAAAACCAGGAATAATGCTTGCATTTCGTGCATCTGGAAAAAAATAATAATTGGGGAAGTGCTTGACTTTGGCAATCTTTCAGGAATTTAAAGGCGAGGATCACTCTAAATAACTTCTAGCAATATCCGAATTACAAACATTTTCGGAGAGATGACCACTTGCTTGAACTTCCATGCCATATTCTTGTAAAACACATCGTAATATAAAAATAATTTGAAGATTTCATCACATCATTAGTAGAGTCATTGTTAGACTAAGCTGTTCCAAAAACATTATAGTTATGATGTGTATAATGATTTAGATCAATAAATGTTAGCTGGACTAGTAATTAGTATGCTCCAAGTTAAAAATACATAATCGATATTTGTACTGACTCATGTCATCTTTAATTTCGTCGTTTCACTAATTAATTTGTATTTTGTATTTTCAAGATTTAAATGTTCTGCTTTTATCATTATTAATCGCATGCGTATGTGCAATAAAACAAAATAAAATGTAAAAATACCAAAACGTGTGTTTTTATTTATTACCTGTATTTTTAAGAATATAAATCCATGGACATCCAAAAATACGCCGCCCTAATAATTGTGTTGTGTTAGTGAGTCGGTTAATTATTCTGTCAGAAAGTGGGGGAGCGAGGTCTATCTACTTTTTGGGTTTAGATGAATGAAATACAATAAGAAAGATCTAATATATGTGGATATTACATCGGTTAAAATTGAGCCAGTAGAAATTAAATTTTATTTACTGCCTGTTTAATAGTACATACACTGATGGTTTAATTTCGGTGATAAATAATTTAGCACCGCGTCTTTCTATCCGTTCCAGATATACACTTAAGTACTAATTACACTAATGGAATAGGAATTGTAAAGGTTGGATTTTAGAGGAAGTGAACCAGTAATTTCGTGGAGGGAGAGTGTAAAACCATTTATGAAAAAACTCAGTCCACCCGACCGAGATTCAAACCTTTATTTCTCCATTCTTGGCAATTCAGCTTTAACACGACTAGCGTGTTAGTTAACTACGTCATCAAGGCGATTTTGTTGCTAAACACCAGTTAAAAATATTGTCGGGGAGAATAACCTTATGTAAAATAGTTTCCTCGAAAAACATAATTGTAAAGCTTTGAATACGTGCCAAGTCGGTGACCTGGTGGTCTAGGGGGAAGGTATCAGACTTCTGTGCTCGTGGCCGGGGTTCAATCCTCAGTCCCGGCACAGATTTATCTGATATCCAAACCCTTCCTTCACCTCTGACAAGACATCTTGTGAATGTGGGGAATGCAAGGCCTCCATCGTGGTTCGGATTCCACGTTAAACTGTAGGTCCTTCATTTTATTTCACAATCACCCTACCATTACACATTAGCGTAAGTGCGTATAACCCGAACGGGTAGTAAGACGCAGTGCTAATAATAATAATACGTACCAAAGATCCCGAACTATTTTATTTCCGTGTAGTGCGTCTTACAACCCAGATGGGGTACGCATATTAACTAGGATAATGGGTTAGATATGAAGAGAGTGGAGTCGCCTGGAGACAAAGTGGGAAACCAGGCCGGGATTCAAACCACTGCTAGACATGTAGACGAGCCTTACATTTAGTCAGCGTGCCCCCTCTCCCTCCTCACCAGTACGTATCACAGTCTAATGAATCATGTTTATGAAAGTATTCATCACTTGAACAGAACGCACTCAATTTTGAATTATTAGAGTTTAAGTTTTAATTGCCAGCATATACTTTATTTTGTAGGTTGGAAAAATATATTATGTTGACAGAGTCATTTAAATATTTCGTTAATGAAATTTTAAGATAAACATACATTGATAGCTGACAAAATTATTAAAAATAATAAACGGGCACATATACTATCATTTAAAGTCAATATTGACCTTTTTTGTATACGTTTTTAAAAACAAAATTTATTCTTTTAGCAGTACATATAAAAATTACTGTTGAAATTCTTTTTTTAAACTAACAATAAATAGTTTTAATTCTGGATTATATTTTGTGAATTCTTAAGCCATTTACGAGACTTAGGAAGAATATGTTGTTTAGGAAAACAATTCCCAGCTCAGGGACCATTTTCTGAATAACACATTCAAAATCCGAATAATCAAACCACGGGAACACTCCCAAAAATGGTGGACTGTCTTTCCTACGAAATAAAATAAATATATATAATTTACACTTTGTAGATAGTCAAATGATTCTTTTTCTTTACAGTTAAAATGTTTTAAATAAAATGGTATTTTAAACAATATACATAACGGCTATTTTTGACGTTATTATACCATATAGATTTTTACATAATTTTAAAATCAATAAACAGTAAATATTTTAGTTTATGTTTCAAGTTATGTTAATTACATATATGATACGTCATAGACATACAGAATTTAATCCTCTTCATCACTGTCATTACTTTTATTACCGGTACTTGGGTGATTATCGCAACCACTGATTTAGCACTTGCCACAAGTTGCTGAATAGGGCAATCCACTACGCTTACATCCACATCGAGAAGTAGCACATGTCGTCTTGTGAAACGGTGGATCTTATTGAGTAGATAATCTGTAGCTGGTGGCATGCCACAAATTGTAGAGTAGTAGGAATCATTCTTTACGTACCAACCCCACTCTTTGGCATTGATGCTTTCTTCTCTTGACTTCTAAACTCTTATTTGAAAGTATGTGTGAAAGATGTGGTACTTTGTGTAGATGAACTGGTAGGTGGCAAACGCTCAGGTGTAACAAAAGAGTTAGCTGCAACCAATTTTTTAACTTACATTAGATGACATAGCTCGTTAGTGGATTCCATTGTTTTACAGCAATATAACAGAAGCATTGACATTCTTGCAGTGAATTTAATATCCTATTGTTGGCAACAGTCAAAATGGAATGTATTTGCAACTATATGGAGCTCATCCAGCTTCGTAAGTTTTTTTGAATGCTGTCGTTTTTCCAGTCGAAAAAATTCTGGATGTACTATCACAGCCCGTGAAAGCATGCACAAACAGGAGAATCTTACAAATGTCACTATCCAAAGATGATTGTATGCAGATAATATCATACACAAGATTGGGAGATGGTCTCCCGTTTTTTATGTTGTGATAATACAACTTAAAACCACTGTCCCTGGCATGGTACAATGGGAGAATCAGCAAATCGGTGTCTTCCCCTATTACTGTTGTAGTTGAATTTTCTGATGAGGAAGCTGCAGAAAAAACAATGTACACATCAGCATCCCCATCTGCTTTTTAGACAGTACACCCTGGTTCCACAGAATCTCACCTACCAGGTAAGTTATTGCTTGTTTATTGTTTTCATTAGCCAATAAGTGTTCCTTCTGGCCAACAAACTTCATGACCGAACTGAGAGTCACATTTCTGCTTGTCTTGGTGCTTCATCTTCTTCTGTGGGAAATGTCCTTGAAGTAGGAGAGCTCCTGTAGCCATCAAAAACAATAATGAGTTTTTCCATGGGTTTTCAGAATGAAATCAACTAAAGAGCTTGTAATGTTCTAATACATCTCGTACTTACGCAATGAAACACAATGTAGTCAACATCCACTATCCAACACATATTGCTCTGTATACTGAATTTCTTCAGCTTCCTCCATGTGTAAAGTGTCAGTGTATTTGAGTGTTACATGAGCTAGCTGAGACTTGTTGCCTTCCTCAAGAGACTTCGTGATTCGAACAATGCAGGAGGATGAGCACAAAGCTCATTACATATGATATCTTCAAGTTTCATGTCACCACCAATGCCAACAATAATCATTTCTCTGAAACAGAAGTGCAGAACTTGCCTCTACATCGACATCGGCAGGGATCATATTGGTAGAAGCAGATCCTAGGGTTTTCACCTTGTCAGATTTTTTGGTAGAATATGATAGTGAATACTTGTTTCTCTATCATTTTTACTACATTGCCCGTGCCGATAGAATGCATTTCATAAACCTTAACTCCAAAATCAGCAATTACTCCTGTGACAATTATACAGAGACCTGAATAAGAATGGAATGTGGGTATGGATTCAAGACGTTTAACTACTTTCTTAATGTCATTACTTTCCATAGTTTGTCTGCTTGCCCTCAATTCCTTGTGCTGTTCACTACTTTTCAGCAAAACTCTGGTGTATTCCTGCATTGCTAAGATATAAGTGGAACATAAGGGCATAGAAAACAGCCACATTGTCCTCTGGAATTATGTAAATCCACTTCCTCCTGTCAGTCCACTTCTTTTCAGGGAATGCATTAGTACTTGTTCTACTACCAGATTTGTACCAAGTCCGGCCCATGATCTGTTGCTTCTTCTTACCACAAACTTACCTTCTTGGAAACTTATATATATATTTACAGAAGGTAAAATGAACAGTTTCTGCAGTTACAGGTATATCGATTTCAGGTAATTATGATGTCCGGTTGCTGCAATTATGGGGAGGATCTTCAGCATAGCTTGCAAGTGCAAATCTCACTATTTGATTTTGTACCTGTTATCAAGCTACGTGCAACTTTGATTATATGCTGATACTCCAACTAGAGTTGACTTGTTTGCGAGGAAGAATGTAGGTAATTTCTCTTTTTCTCCAAAGTGGTAGCAGTATGAGGCAATGCATTTGATGATCCTACATCCTTAACTGCCTATTTTTCTGCCATAGTATCGTCGATTAGGTCAAAAGATTCCTTAACGAGGTCATGAAGAGTTCCATCTTCATTGCGAGGGAAAACGTCTGTGGCTGGTAAGGTATTAATGGCTGCATCTATTATCATATAACCTCGTATCGCTCTGGAAACAGATTTTACAGCCATCATGTGTCTCACAGCATTTGGTTCGTAGATATATTAAAGTACATTAGACAACCTTGAGCCATTCATCAGAGTTCCGATTGCATTTAAAGACTCATCAGAGTGTGAAATGTTCCCAGCATTAAGACAATGTCCTGAAGTTCTCTTTGATAATTGATGATTTGGGAAGCTTTCCAAAACGAGGGCTGATCAAGGTTAATAATGCATGGGAATTTTTGATCACTTGCTATCTTTCTCAAACATTATATAGTCGAGAATAGGCAGGTCATGCCACTTGGTGCCATAGCTATGATGGGAAGGAGCATGATTGAAGCCACACCTGGATGTGATACAGTGGATCCACGGTGAATTGCTTGTATGGTTCCCGACCAACTTGGACCTGATCTATCAGCTGAAGAGATCTGCCAGAGAATACTAAGTCTACCCATGGTGGCAGTGGCTGATGGAAGTTTTTGGAATGAGATGTTTTTCAGAATGCTTTTTGCGTTTCTATATTTCTTGATGTCAACTATTGCCACCCTCTTAATTTCACTGCCATCAACATTATGCCTGTAATGGATGGATATTGATCTCTGGAGCTACTTTGGCAATCATGCCAACACCTTGAAATATATTCTTCCCATCCAAAGTGCAGCTATGATGATGTATCTGCTGCTAGAAGGACTGAATTGTTTTCATCAACATTAAAAGAGCCACCGACACTTGCTAGCGCACGTACAGTAACTACTGGTATTTTGTAGAAAACAGACAGTCCGCCATTGTTAAATCCATTTTTGGGGGTGTTCCCATGGTCCGATTTTGTCGAATTTTGGAACTCGGAAATGTTTCCTGAGCTGGAAATCGTTTAGAAAGCTTCTGGAGCAAGTTTTACTAGGTTAAGTGTATGTCTGCTCCATATCGCCTGGACTAATACAGATTTAATTCTAAAAGAAATACATGTTTATAAAATAGGAAACACTATAGGCCTATTTTTCAAAAATTAGCTATTGTTATGTAAAATGTTTACAGAAGAAATTAAATTAGGATTTATCTCTAAGGTCTGATTTCTTATAACAATTATAATAGGGTATTCTTTTTTTTAATCATGTTTGAATTTTAGGAGAAAAAAACGTGTTTAAGAATATTTTATTTCCAAACTACAGTAAATTACTTACAAATATTACATATTTTTTGAACATTTAGAAACTCCTTATATAATATATATATATATATAACTGGCTCAAGTGACTGATACTTAGTAAACCCGAACGGGTAGTAAGACGTGACATAGAAATAATAAAATATATATGATTTTTTTTTGTCAAGATTATAAAACTTGAATGCATTGAATTCATCTCAATATTGTTTTCTCCGGCCCGGAGAGGAAATCTCGATAAAAACACGCACCACTGCACAACTTGCACAACTCAGCACATGGATTACTCCTACTATTGCCTTCGAACGGGTGGAGTTGGAGTTGGAGAGGGGGCATTATTCTTTCAGAGAAGAGTGGACTGGAAAAAAGAAAACAACAAAAAATAAATAAATAAAAAATAAAGGTACTGCTTGATATCCTTTTCCCCGCTCCTTCAGAACAAATTAAACAGTTAGTACAGTTGAGACAACGAGTAATGCGTTACCGTCATCTGGGATACCTCCCAGGCATCCGCTTTAAACGTGGGAAACCGATTGCCCAAATGGACTAAGTACCACCTCGATATCGTAACACGCAGGTGGGACTAGATTGCCACGCTCGCAAATTGGTGATTTCCATAATAATCCTGGAATGGGGGAGCGTGAGAGTATACAAAAATATTCATGTCCAAATGGCTTTGTTCTTCTAAAAAACTGTAAAGAACCATTGGTAAAGGGCCGTCGACCAATTGAGTAAAGAAGGGAAGTGCTAAACAAGAGAATACTGCTGGAACGTTACGCTTGTCAAACAATGTTATAAAGCCATATTCTGAAAATTGAAAAATGACACCTGGACACGGGAATCGAACCCGGGATCTTCGGCTCAGATTTGGGCTCGATTCCCGTGTCCAGGTGTCATTTTTCAATTTTCAGAATATGATATCTAAGAGGTGCTAGCCTCATTAAAATGCATAGATGATAGCTTCGGCTATCTGATTCATTATTGTTATAAAATATTCAAAACTTTTATTTTAGCACCATGCCTTACTACCCGTTCGGGTTATACATTGATGTACTAATTACACTAATGGTTTAAGCGAATAAGTCGGTTATATTTAGAGGAAGTGTATTCGCATTTTTGTGCAGAGAGTGGAAAACTATTTGTGAAAAACCACCCACCTCAATCTCCCCATCATCGGCAATTCAGACTAGATAGGTTTTACGATCTGTCCGCGTGCCCATAGATTCTGGTGATTGAGAACAAAATGGAAATCACCCACTTTGGTCACTGCATGGTATAATGTGCTACTCTCGCAGTAGACTGGACCGCTGGTAACTTGGAAATCAGGGTTCAAATCTCGGTCTGGTGTCATGGGTTTTTCTTTAATTGTTTTCCATTCACCTACTACACAAATGCTGGTACACTTACTCTAAATTAAGGCTGACTCATCCTTAACACACTAGAAAAATTAGTATATATTTGTATAATCCTAACGGATAGTAGGTGATAGGCTACATGGTCCTACAAAAAACAATAATCTAGGATTCCTTCTTTGATCGTAAATGGAAAATATACCTAAGTCTTTTAACCATAGGTAACGTGTCCTACAAACCGCTCGGGCTATACGTTTATCTACTATCTACGCTGTTGTTCTAGGGACTAAGAAGGTTAAATTTAGTGTAAAAACCACCCTTAGTACACCCGACCGAAATTTGAACCTCGATTTCCCCATCACCAGCAGTTGATCCTACTGCGAGGGTAACGCCTTAGAACATGCAGTCACCAAATTGGGTGCCTACCCCTTAAATGGATAAAAAAATCTTGAGCGTTATTAAATTTGAAATGTGGATATTTACTAATTGTCTTAATTGAAGTGTATAATATTATTGTATCATGCATCGATTCAATTTACTTGTAAAATTACAAAAGTTTTAGGTTGAGAAAAAGGTATTTTGAAAATGATTTCTAAATTAGCATATTGAATAATTAATAAGGTAAACTCTGACAAGACGTGTATTAATCACAGCTTGTGAATTTGGGGAATGCCAGGCCTCCACCGTGGTTCGGATCCCACGTTAAACTGTAGGTCCTCCATTTCATCTCACAATCACCCTACCATTACACATTAGCGTAAGTGCGTATAACCCGAACGGGTAGTAAGACGCAGTGCTAATAATAATAATAATAATAATAAGGTAAACTATCAAAACTCACTTTTCTAATCATGAAACTCTGATAAATGTTCTGCAAGTGGTCTGACTGCTAAGAGCAAACCAGTGTCCGGTAAATTGTTTCCAACTTGCCTGTGTAATGATTTACCGTCCCAATGTAATCCTCAACGCTTAACCCACTCCAACTCTCTAGAAATCTTGTCCGAGCCGACGTGTGAACGTGACATTTCGAGGAAAGTTGGAACTTGTGACTTCCTAGTGGTATCTCCCGTCCTCTCCTATTGATTGACTGTGGTCAAGATAGTACTATAGTGTGATCGGTGACAGTTGTACCTTGTAATAGTATAGTTGTATTGATGGTCAAGATAGTCTGCTCTAGTGTGATCGGTGATAAATGCATCTTGTACTAATTTATTTGTATTAATATTCGATATAGTCTGCTATAGTGTGATTTATGACAAATTAACATTGTTACACGAATTAAAAACATGTAAACAAAGTAGAATATAACACATTTGAATTAATGTATTAAAGCATTACCCGCATCTAGCCAGTTTGGTGTTCTTATTTTGTTTAAGTGAATAAGGGTATATTTTTATTTTATTTTTCTTACTCTCATTCAACACAAATGAATTGTACATTCCTCCACATTTGAGCTTACTCATTCCTTTGCCATTAATGTGATTAAATGGGGGTAAGCCGGACGGGCAGTTAGACCGATTGAAAAAGGACGCTCTATTACATCGTTAAGTTGTTGCGCGATGGTGCCACGCGACAGTATGTTGGCTTTCTCTTCCCCATTACTGTACTTGCTTGGTTCCTACCCTGAGGCAGAGAACAGCTCTGGCTGACCCTGGATACCACCCAGGGGTGTGTAAAGTAAAGGAACATTTTTAAAATGTGTTGAGTTTGGCGTATTTAATATTAAATATTAGAATTGTGTGTATATATATATATATATATATATATATACACTTACAATATAAGAGATAAGATTCCTTCAATGGCAAAATAGTCTAAGGTTTCACACTCGTGTTGGACTGCCCTACTGACGATGGGGGATTGGGGTTCGAATCCCGGTCGGGCTTATTGAGGGTAGCTTTTCTCAAATGGCTCCCCACTCTACTTCCAAGTGAATGCGGGTATACTACCTATAAAATGCCTCTTTACTCATCCTTACCCTACTATAGTAGATTATCATATATGCACACAGCCTGAAAATAAGAAGAGATAAGAAATAAAAGGTGACCTGGTGGTCTAGGGGTAAGGTGTCAGACTTCTGTGCTGGCGGCCGGGGTTCAATCCTCGGTCCTGGCACAGATTTATCTGATTTACAAACCCTTCCTACACCTCTGACAAGATATCTTGTGAATGTGTGGAATGCCAGGCCGCCACCGTGGTTCGGATTCCACGCTAAACTGTAGGTCCTTCATTTCATCTCACAATCACACTACCATTACACATTAGCGTAAGTGCGTATAACCCGAACGGGTAGTAAGATGCGGTGCTAATAATAATAATAATAATAATAATAATAAAAGAAATAAAATCCACGTTGAATCGTCCAATTTGTGGATTCATACGTTAATAATTATATTATAATGTTTTCAAATACTTGGAAAAGTACTTGCATTTCCCAATACAGTTTATTATTATTTTAATGTGTTGCAATGGTTAGTTATAACATATATATTCCTTACAGACTACAACTACAGTAGCCCCACGGCTTCTTTGGTGCTGACTGACAGCTCAGAGCTGACTTCTGACAGTCAACATTTAGGTATATACCTAAATTTTGACTGCCAGAAGTGACAGCTGCTAAACACATATTTTTGCAGATTATCTGGTTCGGTGTAGGGATAAATAATTTGGTCTGGTAACTTTTAAAAGCCGTGAGCTGTCAGTTAGCACCAAAGAAGCCATGTGGCTACTTACTTTAAGTAACAAATACCATTATGAAAGTATTCCCAAATAGAATAATAGGTCCATACCAACCAACATTTTAAATGACGAGAAATTTTTTTTACAAATACTATTATAGCTTTACTATCTTAGCATTTTTGTGATTTTTACTACCCATTTTATACACATTATCAATTCGGATTGGGGGGTTTTATCAACTAGAAAACATTTAGAATATATATAACATCAAAAAAGTTTTTATTTTTCTTCAATTCTGAACTAGTTTATATTATACATCCAGTAACTAACATTCAATAACAAAGAAATTTGCAATTTTTTTATCACATCACATCTAGTTTACTCTGTGTTGTCATTTATAAATTATCAAAAAATTCAAATTAATTAAAATAAGTTATCGACCAGAGAATTTTCCTAATTGTCTTTATAATAGGTTTGCAAGTATACTTTACTTCATCGAGCCCTTATTTGGTATTTCCGAACCAAATATGTCACCTGATCTAGTTCCAAAACTTTCTTGTATAAACTAGATGATTTTTAAATTGCACATAGTTGTCAACATGGCTGAAAACTGTCAAAAGTCACATGCTAGAAAAATACTTATATATATTTTGCAAATAACAAATGAATATGAACGTATATATGAATTTTCAATATCATACTTAGGATTCTAAAAACCGCTTTTCCTTATGTATTTCCAGATAAGCCATAGGATTCTGTCATGTCCTAAAATTATGCTTCAAAAGCACGGCTATTCCTATTTGTTGAATTAATTGAAAAGGCATTATAGCAACAAGAGGGGAAGTAATTTACCATGTCCACTTGTAGCTTTGTTTAGACGCAATTAACTATGCGAAGGGTTTCCCTAAATAGCAAGTGACGTATCGTAGCCCTAGTAATTTCCTGCCAAGCTTTATCTCAAATTGGACAATAGCCGACAGCACAAAACAATCTGTAATGCAAACCTCCCCCAAACCCCTCACCCTAGCCTTCTGTGACGGACGTTATTAATGAACGCTCCGTGAGGAGTCTCAGTTATCGGTGTTAGGTTTGATAATGGGACGAAAACTATTTCACTGCCTAATGGAATCAAGGACGTCATGTTTCGACAGAGCCGCGGACTTGGTATAGTTTCCGGGAGTAGTGCTCTTTATTGGTAAAGAGGTTGAAATATCTCAACCAACAGGAAATATCATATGAGGACGTTTAATTCACTTTATTGCTAAAAACTTCTCGACACACTTTAATAACTGCACGAACCACATTTATTAACGCGCGTAGAGTTCCTGGGCCCTTGGAAAAATATTAGAATGCATGGAATTTGTTTTCTCTTGAAATAAAAACGAGGGGAAAAATTGAATTTCACAAACAATCTAAAATAAATACTGCAATATTTGTGTATTTGGGACACAAAACTTCAAATATTAAGCATTTATATTTAATATATATTTACGCTGATTTAAATATAGGTATTATCTCCCCTCAGCCCCCTTTTTTGTCCTTGAAGCATGGGATTGCACAACATTTGCATAAATCTCTCCATCCCGATAAGATCATTCTGTCCTAAACTCCAATAGTGTGACGTCACAGTTGTCATTTTTATGATAAAATGAAATGCCATTCATCTTCTATACAACTTTCTAAGGAATCCCTAAAACCATGAAAATAATTGCTGGAACATCTAAAAAACACACAAGGAATGTTGTATTCAGTAAATAGTGACAACGCAGATGTCGTATAAGACGTCAACCAGTTTATCCGGTGTTGGGGAGATTGGGATTCGAGGCTCAGTTGGGTCTACTTAAGGTGTTTTTTATATATAAATGGCTTACACACACTCTTTCTTTTCATGAAAATGCGTGTATGTTTCCTCTTAAACCATGCCAACTTCATCCCTACCCTATTGTTGTAAATACGAGGACCACCCGAATGGGTAGTAAGACGCAGAGAACTAATAAACAATACTTTGTTTCAAGGTTAATAAAATATTTTACTCATTGATAATATTTGGATTGAATGTTCACAGTGTTTGTCCAGGAAGTTTTTCTCCATGTGGCAAGTCTTATTTTCATGCAAACATACTCACTTTCTATCAAATAAATATATTGTGACACAGATTATGTTGTGTGTATTTTAGCCTACAGCACGTCACTCTCACAATATACTGGACTGTCAATGACAGGAAGGTAGAGGGTTCGAACACAGGTTGGGTGTACTGAAGATGTTTTTTAATAAAGAGTTTTACTCTCTCTCTCTCCCCCCCACGCAAATGTTGGTACACGTCTTCTAAGTGTAAATATCCTCATCCCTAACACATTAGAGTAATTACTACTATATCCTGAATGGATAATAATAACCAGTTCCAAGATACAAACAGTGAACTCTTTAAGTTCCTCATACTATGCTTACTTTTGTACCCGTAGCAGACTAATTAACTTAAACATAGTCAATGTCCCTGATATTACTGTGGAATTCAAACCATATACACTCAAAGGTAATCGTTAAAAATAGCTATAATTAACCACCCTGACCACAGGTGAAACCTGGTGTAATTAACTGCTAACTTTGTGGTTTTAGGTAGAGTTCCATCCTAAAAAACCGGCCACTGTATCGATAGTAAAACATTACTTCATAGACATGTTTTTATCAATGAGATGGTAATAAGGGCCCTTGATATCTATTTTGACAACCTTGGCTCACAGTGCGCAGTATTAAATTATTTAAAACATCCAGCTGGATGCAAACATTAGACCCTTAGATAGGGGCTAGTTCGCTCACTAACCTGGGCGGTACACATCTAAACATAGTTTAGTAACAAATAAAATATTTATATCACATTTTATTAAATCATTCATCCCCGTCATGATCAAGAGAGTTAATGTATCTTTGTACCTCTGGTTTGAATCCAGGATAATACAGACCCGAGGACTAAACAACAAGTTCATCTAGTTTAGTTTCTTTGGTGACTGGAAGTTTTGGTTTGGAGTCACGTTTGGATGTACTGAGGGCAATTTTTTACTTTATGATTTCTTACCCTGCCTCCTCGAAGATTCACCTTTCTCATCTTTAACCTATTAGTGTAATCAAATGATTATATCTGAGATGGGTAGTAAGACGCGGCACAATAAATAAAACTAATTAGTCAAACCAAACTTTAAAAAAATATACAACACTGAATTTAATATTGAATTGTATCAGTTTGTGACTCACGCGAGCCACATGCGCCTGGTGGTCCACATTTTGCCAACTCCTGGGCTTCCATGTTTCCTCAATGAGCTAGGTGGCGGTTATACGAGTTGAAGGAGGGAGGTAGAGACGCACGGATGTGGTTTAATGTGCTTCCCCCTCCTCTCCCTAGACACTCCCTCCCTTCACCTTACATCTTCCCACTGACCCTTACCTCGTGCACCTGTTATTTCCAGTAGCCTCCGGGCTAAGAAAACTACAAAAACACATCCGGTCCACCGAGACTAGGCTGGAAGGCTTGGCTGCCCGGTTGGTTCCTACAATAAAATAAAAAATAAAACACGGAGGGGGGGGGGAAATGTTTTTGCTTTGTTTTGTGTGTCCTTGTTTTTTTAAGTGCCTCAAAAAACTAACTTGAGGTTAGGATGCTTTTGTAAAGGCTTAACAATGGGAAACGTTCATGTTAGGTGAGCCTTTTGATAAGACTATTTCTGTGTGAAAGGAGGAATTATTGTGTGTTGTTTATGTGTCCAGCACATTCACTCGTATTTAACATTTTACAAGAGCAAATTAAATTAATCCCGATAGTTTCATATCTTCTGTGGTTAGACACTTCATGTGCACATGGCTACAAATATTTGTTTTAGAATATACTTCTATCCACAAATGTTTTCCTTACTTATCATTATACTATTAATATACCTATTGTAACCCAAGCCCAATTAAAATTGAAAATGTATATAAAGATTGTTACTCTCCTGAGTAAATTGTATTGTAAATAATTTGTGTTCATAATTTAACAATATAATATAGGTGTGTGCAAAGGTTTGAAATATCATAGTTGAAACTCAAATCTCCTTCGCTTCAGCTTCGAGCTTCACAATGGCCTTCGCATTTCCGAAACATTTCTTATAAAGAAGAAAACATCGATATATTATGAACAGATTTTAAATATTTCACTAAATATGAGATATTTCAACATACAATCATTTTTAAAACAACATTTTCGGACTGACTAGTTATTAAGTTACATCTACCGTAGATAAATTCAAACGTATGTAGCGTGTTAAACCTGTTTTTTAATACGTAAACTCAAAATACATAAAAAAAAGTTTAACTCGATGAATACAAGAACTAATATATTCTAATAATGTGTGGCAGATATTTACTCACGATGGATTTATGTTGCCGGGAAACACCCAAACTTCAGGAAAACTGCCCCAGCTGGTTATGCCGGGACCATCAGCAGAACGACTTCTCCCCCGCAGACCCCACTTCGATGAAATGGCAGAAAAATGTATCCCTCTTCATCACGAAATCTTCTAGTGCTAGTTGTCATTCAGCGCAATCCGCAACTTACCTCCACCATTTTTGTAGCTGGGTGGAAACCCTCCCAGAATATGTCATTTCTGTGTGTATATAAACGTCACTCCTTGCTTCACAAATTATATTCTCTTTAATCAATTTGACGGAGGAACAACTTTAAGGTTAATCTACATCGGCGATCAAGCTACTGGTGACTACAATGTGGGAGGCGTCGGTCTCTCCACCTCGACGCAGATGTCCATAAGACATAGTTTTTTGTGTCAACATGTCTGGCTTGTTTTTATACGCCCTATAGGCATATTTTTTATGTTTAGAGTTATTACTCTTTATTTATGTCCATATGACATTGTTATGTTAGTCAGTGTTTTTAACTTGTTTTTCTATGCCCATGAGGCATAGTTTTGAATCATGGGCTTTATACTCTATTTATCTTGGTCCATACGACATGTTTTAGTATGTCAGTGTGTCTGACTTCTTTTTCTAAGTCCTTAAGACATAGTTTTATAGACTAGGGAATAATCGTGACTCTCTAAACTGTATGGCCATGTTTAGTATAAATTAATGATGGAAATAATATTATGTAACACTTTGTTCAGTTACCTAATTAGGTCTGTGACAGACAGCAGTCACAATTGTTTCTTTTTAGTGTACCTTTTAACGGTGCGCAACCTGTGGGAGCACTACTAGCTAGTATTAGTGGCCCACGGGGATAGTGCTTAGTCTCCAGCCCTCTTCAGGTACCGTTTGTATCAGTTAATACATTTATTGTTTGCACTAATTATTGTGTGCCCAAAATTGGATGGAAGTATAAACATACGATTGAATGTCTAGGCAATACTAATTAGGAATAGACCGGCTATAATATATTTACAGACTAGATTCCTGGTTGCTCACCATTTACTATTTGTAAAATGATAATTCCTCTTCTAAGAGGCTAATATTTGTGTTTCGTAATTCTCAATGGAGTTAACTCTTGCTAGCTAGTTCATTTAAATACCATCTTAGTAACTGTTTAAATTAGGACTTACTAGAATTTTATATCGTTACTTATTATTTAACTATACTTAATCTATATGCTTTTCTAGTCCAAGTCTAGTAGTCGCGAGGCTAGATAGATTTATTATATTGCTGCCTAACTTTAAATTAATATTTACTTTCTATTTATTTTGCCGCTTTGTTGAGGCAGACACACCTTCCTAGCAGAATATGCTTTAGTACTAAATTGAATAGTTACCAGCCTCGTTACCAGACTAAGCTTTACACTCAACTTTATTGGTGTTCATTCCTAGTTCCCAGATGGGAGATTTAAGCTTATGGTAACTGATTTAATTTTTCTATATTAGCAAAGGACTGTTTGATCTAAGACATATTTGAACCTTATGCAATTCTATTAACTTGTTTGGATGTAAATAAACTGATTTGTTATAATTGTATATTTATCTTATGCTTGCACCTTCCAAACATTTCTTATTTAACTTTGTTTGTAAAGTAATCATGACTTATTCTATTAGATAGGAGACGCGACGGTACACATGTCAATCTACAATAATATAGTTTGGTATTCATTTTTATTTCTCTCGACCCCTTGGGTCTGTTCATAAAAAAAAAGAAAAAACTTGAGATTTTGATAAATGTTGATGTTTCATAACCCCCTGAAACATAATTTTGTGATTCCATTTGACTGTATGTACCTTGGCATAGAGCCGACACTATATTAACGAATGGGTTAAAAACTTTGTATCTATGTGATTTTAATTTGATTGAGAGAGAATTATTTAAATGTGTGCGTAAGTAGACATGGTGAAATCCTACCTGCTGCTGAAGATCCTATGACAGTGACACAAGTAGACATGGTGAAATCCTACCTGCTGCTGAAGATCCTATGACAGTGACACAAGTAGACATGGTGAAATCCTACCTGCTGCTGAAGATCCTATGACAGTGACACAAGTAGACATGGTGAAATCCTACCTGCTGCTGAAGATCCTATGTCAGTGACACAAGTAGACAAGGTGAAATCCTACCTGCTGCTGAGGATCCTATGACAGTGACACAAGTAGACATGGTGAAATCCTACCTGCTGCTGAAGATCCTATGACAGTGACACAAGTAGCCATGGTGAAATCCTACCTGCTGCTGAAGATCCTATGTCAGTGACACAAGTAGACAAGGTGAAATCCTACCTGCTGCTGAGGATCCTATGACAGTGACACAAGTAGACATGGTGAAATCCTACCTGCTGCTGAGGATCCTATGACAGTGACACAAGTAGACATGGTGAAATCCTACCTGCTGCTGAAGATCCTATGACAGTGACACAAGTAGCCATGGTGAAATCCTACCTGCTGCTGAAGATCCTATGACAGTGACACAAGTAGCCATGGTGAAATCCTACCTGCTGCTGAAGATCCTATGACAGTGACACAAGTAGACATGGTGAAATCCTACCTGCTGCTGAAGATCCTATGACAGTGACACAAGTAGACATGGTGAAATCCTACCTGCTGCTGAAGATCCTATGACAGTGACACAAGTAGACATGGTGAAATCCTACCTGCTGCTGAAGATCCTATGACAGTGACACAAGTAGCCATGGTGAAATCCTACCTGCTGCTGAAGATCCTATGACAGTGACACAAGTAGCCATGGTGAAATCCTACCTGCTGCTGAAGATCCTATGACAGTGACACAAGTAGCCATGGTGAAATCCTACCTGCTGCTGAAGATCCTATGACAGTGACACAAGTAGACATGGTGAAATCCTACCTGCTGCTGAAGATCCTATGTCAGTGACACAAGTAGACAAGGTGAAATCCTACCTGCTGCTGAAGATCCTATGACAGTGACACAAGTAGACATGGTGAGATCCTACCTGCTGCTGAAGATCCTATGTCAGTGACACAAGTAGCCCTACCTGGGGTTGTGTCTGTGTGATGCACCGCCCAATTTATTTCTCTAAATATTTATTTTTGCCTGTATAACTAAAGATCATTCGATATTAAAAAAAAGATTGTAAAATTTTAGTAAATATATAATTATAAGTTATAAATAATGATTCAATAGTTTGAAATCAATCCAGCTCACCAGCTACAAGGGGTCAAACTTGCTCTTTCATGCTTTTCATGTTTCATTGTTAAGGTAAAGTAAATACTGTATGAGGATGAAATTTAGTAATAACTAGACATTCATTTGATGTGTACACAATTACATATGTTTAATATATTATAGGAAAAGAATTTCTAATATATAATCACATTCAAAGTAGTGAAATTTCATAGTTTTTAACTACGCTATAAACGAATACTGTTCTTTTTATACCCCGGTAATTTGATTTTATCTCATTTTGTAGACCATAATGGCGTTTTTAGAAGAAAAAATGTTTGTTTGTTAATTTTGTTAATGTCCGAATAGATCACTGCAAATCTAGATTTGAAAAGCATATTTTACTAAATTTCTCGTTTTAACTTTACCGATTTTAGATAAAACAGTTACTAGCTGAACATAATATGTCAGGCCAAGCTGGGGGTCATATAATCCTAACTAGTTACATAACTATTTAAGGTGGATTTTGTCTTCTTTACCTGGTCGGTGTTGCTGGAATAGGCTAAGACATTGATACTTGCTATATTTTACAAGATAACCACTTACCCCCATACATGCTAAATCCCCTGACAAGCTGTTATAGACTCAGCAAATCTTAGTAACTATGATAATTATTGTCTAATGACCTTAAAAAATTGAAAGTAGTTTTATTTGACAACAACAAAAATCTTTGACTTCACTTCCACTCTAGTTAGCAATACAAGCTTTGCTTCAACTTCTCTTCTCCTTAAAAAAATACCCTAATAAAATAAATATTCCATGTATATTTAAACTAGTGGAGAAATGAGTTTTTGGCGCAACACTGCTTTGTAAACTTGTGTTTACAGTCGGAGCAGTGTTACATTTATCGGAAGGTCCATGGTTCACATTTTTTATGACATTAATCTTAAAAAAAAGAGGTGACCTATTTATTATTTTTTTGAAGGTACTGTACGTTCTCGTGGCAGTCTTAAAATGCAAATTCTGTGGTCAAAGGTTTGTGGTTGCTAAATAGGGATATCACCTAGTCTTGTTCGCTGTCCAGGGGACTTATATACCTTCCAATTTCTGAAGAGGAAAGAGGATTTCAGTTTTCAAGCACACGAGATTGGAGATTTAACAAACAAACAAAAAAATTTTAAATAAAGAAATAAGTAAAACTATGTACCAACAAGACTTGGTCAGGGTTTTAATCCTGGGATGATCTACAGAGAGCGTGTTTTGCCAGTGGCGTGTCGTGGAGTGTTGCAAGGGAAGCAGACCTTATTAAAACTGTGCCTGTGATATGTTCTCGCCCACTCGGGCTCTATTTGAGCGATAATACATATTATATGCTCTGCATGCCTCACATGGGAATATATTCCCCTCGATACCTGACCAATGAATGTTCTACTGAGGGGCGTGAACAATTAATTGGTACACTTTAAACTAATGTTGATTACCCCGGCAACACTTAACGACACGCCACTGGTTTTTCCAAATGGTTTCCTACTATCACTCCACAAAAATTTGCACACATGCCCAAAAATTCTTAATCCGTTACAGATAATGTAATTAATATATTATTTAGATAATTATTTTATATATTTTCCAAGCGGGTATTGAAACATGGTAAGAAGGAAAAAAGTACAGTCACATTTAATTTTAAATCTGTGGAAAACAGTTTATTTCCGATAAAGCTTATCAAAGGAGTGAATGTGAATACATTGTAACTCTTTATTTGTGATTTCATGTCTTGGGCAGGGCCCCTACTTTATTGACCGTGAACCGTTCAGGAACTGTTATCTCTGCCACTTACTTTCCAACGCGTGAGAGTTGTAATTAGCATACAACTCATATCAGGTACATGGTCCTAAGTTAGATCTCGTGAGCAGACGATGGGTGACATCTCGGAAATAACATGGCTACTTTATTGTTTGAATATAGAACTAAGCTTGAGGAGGGTCGGCTGGCTTGGATAGGAATATTGAAGACAAAGACATAAAAATTCTTTCCTGATTTCAACAAACACATTCTTTACACCTGTTATGTTTGCTGGCTCGCTAGATGATCAATATTGTAGGCATCATTACAGAAACACAAGGAAAGAGGAAAATAGATTTATTTAGATTACAGTTGTTGAATGTAATTTGGGACAGAAATACTATAACAGTAACCGGTAAAATTTGATAACCGAACATTATTATACTACACCCAAATTAACATAAATATTAACCGCTTCAGTGGTCACCTGGTCTAAGGCGGTACTCTCACACTAGACTAAACAGCCAATGACGGGAAGATCGAGGTTCGTATCTCTATCGGGTGTACTGAGGGAAGTTTTTACAAAATGGGTTTCCACTCTCCCTCCACGCAAATGCAGGTTTACATACTCTAAATATAACCTTCCTAATCCCTAAAACCATAGTATAATTAGGTGACCGGTTGGTCTAGGGATAAGGTGTCAGACCTCTGTGCTGGGAGTCCGGGATTCAATCCTCGGTCCCGGCAAAGATTTATCTGATTGCCAAACCCTTCCTTCACCTCTGGCAAGACGTTTATTAATCACAACTTGTGAATGTGGGGAATGCCAGGCCTCCACCGTGGTTCGGATTCCACGTTAAACTGTAGGTCCTCCACTTCATCTCACAATCACCCTACCATTACACACTAGTGTAAGTGCGTATAACCCAAACTGGTAGTAAGACGCGGTGCTAATAATAACATAGCTTAAACGTATAACTTGAACAGGTATTAATACGCGGCAGCTCCCTTGTTTGCCTTAAACTACTAACTCTGAGTGTCAGAAGCGACTTTCAGAGGAAGTAGGCGGCTATTTTTTGCCTAAAGTACCGATCTGTAGTCACAGATCATAACCTTTATGTGTGAGTGTTTAAGTTGATTGTGAAGGGAAAATGGAGTTGGTGGGTGAAGGTTTGTATGTTGGGAGCAGCAGTGTTTGTGTGTAGTAACTAGATCGAGCCCTCATACACTGTGATGGAAGCCACAAGCGCAGTTAGGCTCGATGTGAGTGGTGTAGTGTGTAAGTAAGTTCTAGGCGAGCTGAAAGAAAATACATGGAATATTATTAGTCACTAAGCGAAGATGGCGTTGATGAAAGTGAAGTGTGAAATAGCATGATTCTAGTTCATAATTGTGGGGTCGTGAGAGGATGGGGACCCAGGGATTGGCTATGCTTAGAAGAGGAGTGGTTAATAGGAAGGGGCTGATTGGGAAGGTGTGCAGATGTATTTCTCATTTGAGTCGGGGCTTCTTGTATCTCCTTGTCTCATGGGGGTCGTATTGGCCGAGTCTTCTAATTATGGCGTTATCCTCTACCTCGCGGGCTCGTTTATAGAACTTGTCACCTCGCTGCCGGAAGATTTCCTGTAATGTCGCACAGCCAGTGGTAGCGTGAATGAACTCGTTGCTGGATCTGGTGTTGACACCTAGGATACTCCTAATCACCTTGTTTTGTACTGTTTGTAGTGTACCTAGCACTGACTCTGGGGCATACCCCCACGCCTCACATCCGTACAGCAGTATTGGTTGTACTAAACTCTTGTATAGTAGCATCTTGTTGTTGATCCCTAGCACTGGGGTCTTGAGCAGGCCGTAGTTTGCGATGAATGCCCCCATTGCCTTTTTTCTCGTATAGTTTACATGCTCCTTCCATGCGAGTCTAGAGTCGATCATCACCCCAAGGTATTTCATAGCGTTTTTGTAGGGGATATCCTCCTCCAATACTACCAACTGGTCCGGTGTTTGGGGTCTCCTCCTAGTAATCAACATGGCTGACGATTTTTCTGCATTTACTCTAATTCTCCATTTTTCCAGCCAGCTGCTGAACTCGTCCAGGTATAGTTGCAGACGGCGATGGGCGTATTTCACGTTCCTGTTGGCGGTGTAGAACAATGTATCGTCTGCGAAGAGCCTGGTCTTTATCATCGGGTCGGTGGGGATGTCTGCGACGTAAATAGTGTAAAGGAATGGGGAGAGTGCCGACCCCTGTGGCACCCCCGCTCCGACCCTATGAAGAAGCGACCTTTTCCCTTCCATCTTGACCTGGAATTGTCGCCCAGTTAGAAAGCTGTTGATTATCTGCACATATACTTTTGGGAAATTGGCTTGAATTAATTTGTAGATAAGGCCGGCGTGCCAGACCTTATCAAATGCCTTCTCTACATCCATAAGTACTGCTAGCGTGACTTCCCCGATATTGAAACTTTCTGTCACATCCTCCACTAGGCTCAGGACCGGGTGTATCGTTGAGTGCCGGGTCCGAAATCCGAACTGGGCATCGGGAATAATCCTGTGCTCCCTGCCGAAGGCTTTCAGCCGCTGCAAAATTATTTTCTCAAATAGTTTCCCTATATTGCTAAGAAGACTGATGGGCCGCCTGTTCTGCGGGAACTTGCGGTCCTTGCCTGGTTTAGGCAATGAGATAACGTCGGCAACTTTCCATGCCTCCGGGAAGTAGCCTGCCAACAATGCCTTTGAAAATTTTTTTGTTAATAGTTGGATTACCCCTTCCGGTGCGTGACGCAGCATCTCGTTTGAGATCCTGTCTTGGCCTGCCGCTTTTCGTGGCTTCAATTTTTCCACCTGGTAGGTGACTTCATTCCTGGTGATGGGGGGTGGTAGTTCTATAACCGGCTCTGCTAAATATACCTCAACCGTTCTTCTTACAGTCCTGGTAGACTCTTCGTCTTGGGGCTCTGAGTTTGCCTTGAACTGATCTTCCAGTGATTCAGCTATGGCCTCTGCCTTGGCCTCTCCCGGTAAACCAACCCTCTTCTTCCGTGAATAACCGTGGTCCCCGTCTTTCCTTTCGTGCCTTTTAGCTGTCTCGACGCCTTCCACACGTTGCCGTCCACAGCTAAAGTGTTCGTTACGAATTCATTCCAGTTGGAGATCTTAAGAGCTTTGGCCTTCCTGCGCACCAGGGCTCTCAGCCTGTTGTATTCAGCCCGATGCCTCGGATCTCGGTGCTGCTGCCATTCCCTGCGCGCTTCCCTCTTAAGGGCTATCATGAAGCTCAGCTCAGGGTCGTCCCTCTTCAACGTCACCGGTGGCGTCTCGAAAACAGTTGTTCCACGGTACGCTTCTAGTATTGTAGCCGTCAGAAGGGTAATGGAGCTGTCCACTTCTTCAGGGGAATTTACCTCTATGTTCAATGGAATAGCCTCTGTCAGTACCCGTCGATACTCTTCCCAGTCACTTCTGGGTATCTTCCTCCTGTGGTAAGCCAGTCTTGGATTTGTCTTAAGTGATATTCTCCCGAAGACCGGAAGATGGTCGGAGTCGAGTTCATTTAGGGCTTCGAGATCTTCCGGTAGCGTGTCGAGATCCGTCAGGACTACATCCAGTACGTCGGGGAGATGCCTGTAGTTTGAAGGATAGTACGTCGGCTCGTTGGTCGCCAGGACTGTAAAGTTTTTGGTTGATGCCTGGCCAGCCAGTGTCCGGCCTGCCTGATTTGACACGCGGCTGTTCCAGCTCGTGTGTTTACAGTTGAGATCTCCCGCTATGAGGAAGTCCTTTCTCGACGTGAGTCTGTCCAGGTCCTCGATGGTGAAGGGGACAGCAGGGCTTCTATAAACAGCTGTAAATACTATCTGCGTCCGCCCTGTGGGAATGGCTATCGAAGTGGATTCGATATAATCCATAGCTGGTAAATTCGTTTGGTAGTGAGCGAGGTTGCTACGCACCAACACGGCTGTGCCCCTCCCCTGCCAACTGGTCTATCGTTGCGGTACATCTCGTATCCGAAGAACCTCATCTTCTTTTGGTCTGATAGGTGGGTCTCACAGATCAGAGCGATGTCGACTCCATACGTCTCCAGAAGTTTTCGGAACTCGTGTTCTTGTAGTACCAGTCCATTAGCATTCCAGAACAGAATGTTCAGTGAGTCTTCTGTGCCTCTTCCCTGCTCAGTATCCATCGCAGAAGAATTCAGTAGCGGCTTCAAGAAGTATCATTACTTTGGTTGTTTTGTCTGGCGCGTTCTTCAGCCTTACTACATACTTCCTCAGGAGTTGGAGTAAGCCTGCGACGTTAATATCTTTGATGATTTGTAGGAGGTCCTTTAAGTCCAAGGATTCATCCGTGTCACGGTCCTCTTTTTTGTCCTTTTTGGTCATCCTCTTGACAACTCCACTATAAGATGGTTTGCTCAATCCCATGTTTGTTGGTGGTGTTGGTTGGCTAACCGAAATTTGCTGTCCTGTTGATGGTTTAAGGTACCCCACCACGCATGGAGAAGGGTTAGCCACTTTGCTTTCCCCTTCCTTTGTCTTTCCTGACCCTTGGTTTTTCTTTTCCAGCTCGCGTATAAATTTAGGGCAATTGCGATAGTTAGCTGCGTGCGGTCCCTTGCAGTTTACGCATTGTGCTGGTGTTGTTTTGTCCTTTTTCTGGCACTCTACTGTCAGGTGCTCTCCTATACACTTGACGCAGCGTGGTTTTTGGGCACAGTAGTTCTTGGAGTGGCCGAAACGTTGGCAACGATGGCACTGTAGAATTGTGCTCTGGGAAGCCCGGTATTCCTCGATCTTCACTACCGTGTGGTTGATGACTTTTACCTTGTATATCTCGCCCACTCCTTCTGTCCTCGCAAGGGTGCAGACAAATATTGGTAGGGGTCTCGGTGTCGCTGCCTGTGGAGCAGATTTCGAGTATAGTTGCCTCACATCGGTTGGCGTGAATCCCCTGTTCTCCAGTTCCTCCTTTATTTCTGCGCAGGGCATACTTGCATGCAGGCCCTTGATTACTGCCTTGAAGGGCTTGTCCTTGGGAAGGACATAAGTGAAGTGTTCCAAGGTGTTCTGTTTTAGCAGTTTTAACAGAGCGGAGTAATCTCTGAAGGAGGTCGTGACCACCTTAATACCCTGTGCAATGCAATACACTTTGTAGTCATCTTGTAGCCCGCTGTTTAGGAGTTTTATGACTTTGTTATATTGTGTTGCATTTGTTACAATCACTGGAGGGGTCTTTATGCGCCGTGGGGTGGAACTTTCTTTCGTACCTCTACTCGGTTGCCCCGTTTGACTAGTCAATGGTCCATCCCGTAGGCTAGACAAGCTTGCAAACTTGTTGTTGACTTTTATGGCCTTCGATTGTAGAACTTCCTGTCCTGGTCTGGTCCTGAGTTTTCGCTTGAGTCCAGAAACTGGCTCAAAGTTTTTTTCTATTTCCGTGTTGGCTGGGGCCCCTTCCTGGCCTTGTTCTTCCATGTCATCATCATCGTCCGTTCCTTCAACGTTGATTTCTGCATCCGAGTCTGAGGCCATTTCCACTTCTTGGCTTGTACCTTGCGGTATACCACCCTACCCAACTTCAGTCGGCATATAATAGGTCACTAAATAAACAAAAAACGCTAATAATATAGTACAAATTTACAACCGTTGACGACTTAGCACTGCACTTATAGTTTGTGTTCTATCACTGTTGTGTTAAGCTATTGTCGTTCAACACACTATCACTACCCGAACTCAGTCGGCACGTAGTGTATCTCGAAATAAACAAAAAAAAAAAAAAAATACACTCGTTGGCAACTTAAACACTACACTTACGCGTTGTGTATCAAGCACTGTTGTGTTATTTTGTTGCCATTTTACTCACTCACACTACCCGACTTCAGTCGGCACGGATAAATCACACAATGGGTGTCCAATTGATCCTCGTACAGTGAAGTCAACCTTCTAACTGTGAGCTCCACTCATTTAATACGCGGGAATAAAAACCAAACATAAATACACCCCTCGTATCTGACAACATGAACTATGAATTCCTTATGAATCTCATTGGCGTAGACTGGGTTGGAGCCAAGCCAATGAGATGATTAGAATTGTACTATTGTACTAAATTACATCGTAACGTATAATCACCCACACCGGTGTCCTCATGGCTCTAACGCGTCACTCTCGTGTTGAACTAAATTGCTGATGATATATAGTAAACATTTTATATATAAATATATTATATGGTAATTACCGGTGTATAATATACATAAGGTATGTCATTCTAGTTTGACCACAAGAGCCACATCTAACACCGAAAATAATGAGGGGGCTGCATTTAAGAAATTTCAACATTTTCATCATCTTAAATAGGGAAGTCTCAATTTTAAAATCCTTATAACATAAATAAAATTAAGATTACATCAATTGTTAAGACTTATTCTATATATTATTTTCGCCAAAAATGTTAAACTTTATATTTGCATCAAGTGGTTTTAGAGCTCTTGTTGAAGTCACGTTCAAAATGGAGGACAATTGCTTATCGGTAAATTTGATCACTCGAGTGTTTGTTTCTTTTCATGAATGATATAACACTTTGATTTTAATAAATATTGCACATATTTGGTGCGCAAATTTAACAATTTTTGGGAAAACAATCTTTAACGAGTAATGAGTAAAAATAATGACCAACTTCCAACTGTTATAATCTCAAATGTCGTATTCCTACAACATTTATAAAAATAAGAGTTTTAACACATTGTATGTTAATTGGTTCATCAAAAAGTCCGTTGAGTTTTATATGCATGATAGACAGCATATTAACTTTCATATTGCCTCATAGGTGAAATAAACTGTTTTAACAGTGATATATTTACATTGTTGATAATTGTGCTATTTATGATTATGACCCGCCTATTAAAATGGTTTGGATCAGCCCCTGCCGGTATGCTAGACTCACTCAATGGAGCGGTCGCAGTACATCTGTCCGAGGAAAATAAGAGCGGGAGAAGTGCCAAACGAGATTTTCACTTAACTTTTCACATCCTAATAACTACCCTGAAATCAGGGCTGCCATGCACCTGTAAAACCGTTAAGACAAAGATAACTGTTTGTATTTGGAGAAAAAAAAAATATCAGGAAAAACACAGATTATTTCTAAACAAAAATTCTGTAATATTACTGAGTTTTGCCCATTTTACTGCAAGTTTTAAGAGCACAAACTTAGTAACCAAGAACACTTATTCAAACGTATCTCTTATTGGGTTACATTACGACTGTTAATATTTCTCCATAAAGCCCAATTAATCCTGTTCTAAACACCAATAATATCACTTCACAAAAAGTTAAGTTGGCAGCAGAGCTCTGTAAGGACCCAGTGACGTGGTGTACATCACGACCCTCTGCACAAGGTCACGTGACTGGTACCGGGGAGCAGTGGTGTTAGGATTGACATCTGGCACAGAGCAGCTGATGCTTGAGATGGTTCAAGATCGGACAGCCACGGACGAGACTGCAAGGAGTGGTAGTTGGCCGTGGGGCTGCGGTGTATGTAGGTAAAGGGAAAACTGCCACACTAGCTTTTCCTTGAAAACCACCTTTATTAAGGGAACGATACCAATGATGGCTCTTCCTAGGGTAAAAACAGTGGACAAGGCACATTGGCAGTTTAAGTTAAGTGCCAAAAGGAATGGACCTGTTGTGAGAAAAAATACCTATAAATAATAAAAAGGTTACCCAATAAAGCGTCTGGAAAAAATAGGAATTCCTTCTGTAAAACCCGTAAAACACCGGGGATTTCATGCAAAGTAAATAATGGCAACCCTGTAAATCAACTCCTTAAAATATCTTGTATCGAGTATACGAATAAAAAAAATTATCAGTATTAACTGAATCGCAATGATACCTCTTAAAAGTTCCACAAAGTCTAACTGTCGTGAAATCTTTCCAATTACTTTGGTTTGCTGTCATAATGTCATAGCTGAGTGGAGGAACAAGTTACTGTATTATTATCCTAAACTACACACCGCACTACTTGCCATACTGAAAGATAGTCCCATACAATCCATGGCTTCATGGGATCGATAGCGTGTGTTAAAGACTCTTTGAGTAGTTAAACCAATTATGTGTTCATTCGAAACAGATGCCTAACTCGCTATTGTGTATTATTATTAATCATATTTTTAATAGCAACCTTTCTCGTCAATTTTCCCTTGAACGTATAGGTATTCATGTTCCTTCTTGAACCTCTTGAAATATTTTTTTTTTCTCAGTAACTCTTCTAGATGTATTAGCCCTATTGTATCGTAGTGCTAACTCTAGATTTGCAGAATTTGACTTTGATCACAAAATAAGAGCCAAACACAAAAGAGTTATTCAAGGAACTTTCCTAACATTATTCGCTGCGAAATTTTTCTTTATTTATCTTCATTTTAATAGTGTCATATATTTATGGTTTTTAGTAACGGTTCTTCACTCTACAGTTTTTAAACTACATAGATTGTTTAAAATTATTATTTACCATCTTTCAGTGCTGGCCTGTTATAGGTATTGAATGTTGGTCAGTACTATAACGGAGGAAATTAAAATTAATATCTTATAATAGTTCCTATAATTACATCACTATGCAATATTAAACAACACTTAGCTTATTTTTACCGGTATCCCTTGAACATATCCTGACTGACTCAATATTATACGCCTTGATCGCTTTCAATACACGTGTGTTAACTATTAGTGGGTGCTGGATTATATTGTCTTGTATTTCGGCGCCAGGTAGTTAGTTATGTTTCATACCATCGTTAAATGATGAGCTTATTGCTACATTTGACATTAATGTTTCATTCATTAATTTAGTAGCTTTATTGAAATACGTAACTGTGGTTAATATTCTATGAATCATTCTTGCCTTTATATATGATTTATAACAAAACCGATTTAGTGTGTCGGTCGCCCATCCATCTCTCATGACGCTAAAATGCCATTAGGAGTGATAGCTTAACCTCAGTACTGGTTGACTAAGACACAGTGTGTTCTGAGCTTAGTCGCGAGATGTATTGCTACATCCGTGGCCCTCAAAGAAGTACCCACCAATCAGGCGTCAGCCCAGTTGGTCAAAATAAATCAGATATCACTTCACTATACTATAAAGCCACATGGCTGACTCACTGACATTAATGTTTACCCACTTCCAGATGAGCTAGAAACTTGAAATCTGGCAAACTTATAGCTTTTAGCCTGTAACCCACGGAAAATTCCAAAAAAATAAAAAATAAAAATTTTCAAACCCCGAAAAAAAAATTAAAATGTTGGAGCAACTTTAAAGTTGGTGCGGACCTTTCTTTGTAGGCCTCTTGTAGCTAAACGGTAAGACCTATCAAAAAACGGATTGCACCAGAGCTAGATTTTTTTTATTTTAGTTCAATTTTTCACATTTTTAACAATTTTTTAATTTTCTGACACAATTATGGGACAGCTAGAATTATAAAATTGTAAAAATAAATCAGCGTTAAAACAACCCGCTGGAATTACATTAGTTTACACTCACTGTGGTTTGGGGCGGAGCCCACAACGAGCAAAGCGAGTTTCTTCTATACAAACACAGAGTTTAATTTTCTTCACTTGGTGATATCAACAGTTGTGTAATATCTGTTCTGAGTGTAACTGAATTAGATGACAAACTTTTTAAATGAAGAAAAAAAGTTGTTATTAAATTCCAGAACACCCTTGACAGAAAAACTATAAAATAATTGAGGTTACCATATGAATAAAATTAAACTCTTTCTTTGTACTGAAGCAATATTGATCTATTTTGACAAAAAAAAATTCTATAAATTCTATAAAAACTACAAAAACACTCACCTTTTCTCCCGTTATTTGCATCCCCATCTTAAAGAAAATGCCATCATTGGGGGGTTGGAATAAATCTTGCTGAAGGCCAGTTCTTTCACAAGGATTGTTTTAGGTCAGGTTGGTAAGCAGTGGCGGCTCGTAACTAAAATTAGTGGGAATGGTGCTCCAGAAAACTTTTAGCCTTTGTTTTAAAATTGTGTAAAAAGAAAAAAACAAGTATACAAATAACATTTATTCAGGAACTTGATAAAATCCTAACAAAAAAAAAACCCTCTTTTACTTACTTTAACTTCAATTGTTACAGTTCAAGCTTGATCTATTCATTTAAAAATTTAAAAATTAAATCCATTTTTCTTGTTTTAATTTGCGCAAAAAGTTCAATAAATTTCTCCTTGATCTCTGGATGACAATTGAGGAAATTTTTCTCCACTGAAAGTACTGCAAGCGCAGTTAGTCTTTCTGTTAAATAAAAGAACCGAAAAAGAAGAGTCAAATAGAATAGCTGGAATCAGAATAATATTCTAATTCTATGCTCTTCTACACTTTATCACATTCAAGAATATGATATATGGTTTTTAAGCACAACACACGTTGAGTAAAAAATAACTTCCTTCCACCACCACGCCAGATCTGACACTGCGAGAGCAACAGTGCTCTCTCTACCTGGCACTCCCGCCTTCCTTTCCACCCCCGTCCTATGTGCGCATGCTCACAACAGTCAAACACCACGTCACTGGCACTGTGAAGCGCACAGTTCCATACAAAGATGTTTGTATATTTTTCATAAACTGGGGGATGGCTGCTAAAGTAATGATATTAAGCTTAAGGAATATATATTGTACTACAAATATAAATAAAGAATTTAAAAAAAGACTCGTTATATTAAATGTTATCGATAATATCAAGTGGAAATAGGGGGCGCTGCAGTTCCGCAATGCGTATACACGAGCCGCCACTGGTGGTAAGCATCCATATAAACCAACCTATTGTTCCCCTGTTGATCTACCCTGCTGTTGGTAGGTGGGAAAATGAAGCGGAAGAGAGTTCTATAAATTTTGGAGAGGTTATTAATAAATACGTCACGTTTAAAATATGTTGTGGGTACTATACACATTTCTATGGAAAGTAACCCGCATCGATAGGCACGTGGTTTGCCAATCTTTTATATAAATGTGTGTATATTTTCCTCTAAATTATATATTTCTCCTCCTTGCCTCATTAACGTAATTGGTATAAGAACAGCTGGTACTGGTAGTAAGATGTGTTGGTGGAGAAAGATAAATAAATATCAAATACATTATTTGACTACCGCGGTATTTGAGAGTCAAAGTTAGAGCAATCTAATTATATCGGCAAGTCTTGTGAAGCACGTAGTTGTACCGAATATGGCCAGACAAACCTAGTTTTCCCTTTTCCTCTTGTATTCCTTCTCTATATTTCTATTTACCTCTTGTCTTCCTGAGGAAGTGACCAAACATGGGCCGAGCGAGTCCAGTCAGCACAGCTTCACAGGAAGTCACTGCACTCTTCCTTCTGTCCAACCTAAACTCTTTCCCCTCCCCTTCTTCTTTCCGACCTCTTCCTGGCTTCTCCCCCCCCCCCTCCCACTCCCCTTTACCTTTCCTTCAGCTTCAAACTACCTTCCAGGCCGACTGCCCACCCGCGCCGGGGAATAATAGATTGAACTCTCTCGGGACCGCATGAGACTCTCCTTGATATATCCTCCTCACACACTACACTATCTCTCTCTCTCTCTAGCCGTATGTTCATTTCCTCCCTCTTCATTCTGCCAATGCTTGACTCACTCGTATGCAAAACACAGTATGCACATAACTTAACGGTAGTTCGTACAAACAGGCCGCCGGGGCATCTGGTAACGAAACAGGAAAACGCACTTTTCGTAGTAGCCTTTGTAATATTATGTTTATGTATGACCCGGTAATCCTATTGAAGAGGGGGGCTAGTGGCGCGCGTTTCATACAGGAAACATACCATGGGAAGTTTTTAGAAGTTGCTTTCGAAAGTGGGTGAAACCAGTTTTTGATTAAACGGGTCCCCTTGAACTTCCTCCGTGCAGAATTTAATCGCGCTTCACCGGGATATGCGTGAAGCTATGTAAATTACGAATTTACTTGAGAGCTCGTGTAGTAGTGGGTCTTCTTTGCTCGATTCACCGTAATAATTAGAGGTCGGGTAACTTGGGAGAGAGCCCTCACAAATAATGAGGGGGTGAAACGATAGCTTAGTTAAGTGACGTAATAACGTCTAAAGACAATAAGATTATGTTTAAATTCCATGCCTTGTATGTTTAAAATACGTAGTTTAGAAACGATCCAATGGCCAGTGACGTCATTTACCTGCGCACATAAATATATAAGTAAGGGGGAGTTATATTAAAATTACCAAAAAGGCAGGCTGTACTTTATTTTACTAAAACAGGACATTGTATTATATTATTGTATCACAAACGTGACCTAATATCTTGATTTTATTACAAATGGAACTTTTATAAAATACAATAATACTTACCATGGCCAACATTGATAGCATTGTATTATATAATTAGTCTTATTTTAAAGGTATTTATAAAATATATCAAAAGTGCTTCATATCACACGACTTGGCGTATGGACACGTGCTAGTAGATCTAGTAGCTCTTCTAGCTGTTCGTAAGGAGATGTGGGTAAAATTACTTCAAGCATTTATGTCCGGATAATTATGGACTACTTATAGTCTTCTTTACACTATTTAAAATTAAATTTGACATTTATTTAATAGCGTTACAAGTTATTTAAATTATATATATCAACTAAAACTGAATTAAAGTGACAAATCAATCTCCAAATATATTTTCATTCTTTAGTGGAGTATTACCTACGATTAGGGATGAAGTGTAAAACCTTTAGTAAGGGACTCAATTTTAAATATACAGGATGTTAAGACAAAACGTCTAAAAATTCACCGCAGGATAAAGGACATTATACCGATTAATTTAAGTATTGAAAGTTACATTGCACGACTCACTTTGGTGGCCACATGGTCTAAGGCGTTACACTCGCAAAAGACTAGACTGCCGAAGATGAGATCGGGGTTTGATCCCAGTCAGGTGTACTGACGTTGGTTTTTCCTAAATGGTTTTCTACTCTTCCTGCACGCAAATGTGGATACACTTCAACTAAACCTTCCTATCCCTATCACATTATCTTAGTTATTACGTAAGCGTATAATCCCAACAGTTATTAAGACACAGTGCTAAATAAAAAACATTCCTCCCCCCCCCCCCTTCATCTTAGTACTGGTTCAAGTCATCCAGATTATTACACTAAAGTATAAGGGGTGAGGATGATGGAATTTAGAGGAAATGTACTCAAATTTTCGTGTAAAGAGAGTGTGAAACCCTTAGGGAAATTTCCCCAATAAACCCGGTTGGTATTTGAACCCCAATATATCCGTCATTGACAATCCACTATATTGTGAGAGTGACGCCTTAATCTCCGCAGCCACCAACGAGCGATTTGTCAATATTGACCGATTTTTTTAAATGTTGTCATAAGCCTATATTCGTGCCATGATTATTCAATAAGTTTGTTCATTACTACTTGTAACGTATGGTGGACATGCGGGCAAAGCGTCAGGATCACCTATTCTTGTTTACTAATGACGGGCACATCGGGGTATGAAACGCAACTGGATGTACTGAGGGTGTTTTTACCGTTCTCCCTCAACAAAAACTCAAATAAAAGTCCTCTCATTACTACCCTGATAGGTAAATAGGTGCTGATAGACTGGCTGACTGTTAAAATAAAAACCTCCCAACAAGGCACGCTTGTAGCGCCGTAGAATATATTACGCTGGCAACTACCGGCGCAGCACTGATATGCAGGAAGTATTGTGGAATTTGCAGGGGCTTATTTTGGTAGTAATCACCCGCTAAGGCCAATCACAGTCAAAAAAACATTGTGACATATTTTTTTGTTGTGTGCTCATCCCTATATTTGAGAAGAAGCGATCCAAGAGCAATGCATGTTTTCTCCACAAATATTTATTTTGATGCATACATTATTGAACAAGGTTTCACTAAAAATTTGACATTGCTAATAGTTTTTTTTTGTTAATCACACGATTCAAAGCTTCAGGCTTTCGTTATGGACAGCTAGAAATGTTACTAGATCTACTTTCACGTATTCATACGTCAATCTATGTGATCTTCATCTGTAAATTTTTATATATATGAGCAAAACTTTTAAATAGTAACATGTTATGCTATGAAAATTGGATGGTAGCTTATATCGCTGGCACTATGACCTACTATTGAAAGTGCACTATCCCGACCATGCAGTCCTGGTAGTAAGAGTCATTGAAAGAGCTCTTGGGAGGTTGTGTGTAACAGTATCCTGCTGGAGATAAACAACATACAGCCACTCTTGCTGTTGAACGTCAGCTCAGGGAGGATACTCCACCCAGATGCTAAGCCACTCAAGTTTCTGCTCCACCATTGTGCAGGGAACCAATGGGCACATGTGGGCTACGCCCCCTGCAACATCAACCCTTTGTATCAGCTCTATATTGTCTGACTCACATAAGTACAACTTATATGCTCGCTAAACAGATGCCTGAGGAACAGGATATTCCTAGTTGTCTATTGAACTGCAGGTCTATTACTGAATTGTGCTCTATTTATTTTATATAAGCCTGCCATATTTTCAGAATGCATTTTAGTTTTTAGGTAGTTAACTTATAGGTCTCCAATGGGCACGTAGACTAAATGTCACATTCGTCTTGACTGACTTGCTACTGACGGGGAGATTGAGGTTCGACTCTTGCTTGGGTGTACTGAGGTTGTTTTTACTAAATGGCTCTACTTTCGTCCTTTTTGCAACTGCTAGTTAATTTAATCCAAACTATACTTTCCTTATCCCTTCCCTACCACTCAGAATATTAAGATCCTCATCGTGTAGTTTGAAGTGAGAGAATCAATGGGTGTATGATAAATAACTATTATTAAGAATATATTACTTTCCATGTCACCATTTTACTGGCCCTGGCTATCCAGGTCAGTGATGGCCAGATCAATGTTGACATAGGCTTTCACGCAGCGTCACATTGCCCATTAGGCAGACTAGGCACGTGCCTAGGGTGCGAGATTGTTGGGGGTGATACATTTAAAAATATAAAATTGTTTACAGCAGCGCCCTTTCCGATGTACGACGTTACGGGATGTGAGACCAAAACCCTTGTCTTCAACATGAATGAACATATTTTCACTAAAACAGCACACGCAGACTCAGCATTAGCAGAAGTTTGCGTGTTACAGAGTTCTAGTGTATGGGTCTACTGTTGCCATCTGTCGGTTAATAATTGAGTCACTCATAAGCAAAGTCGTGCCAGATATAGACGAGCACAACAGTTTTGCACAGTGCTCATATGATTATAGAGAGAATACTATAAATAGTAGCAATAAATCGGCCTACAACATTATTATTTGTGAATCAAATAGCCAAAGCTATTATTTATGCTATTTTTTTAGTGAGGATTACTCCATCCAGATATCATATTCTGAAAATAGAAAAACCATATCTGGACACGGGAATCGAACTCGGAACCTTTGGCTTAGTACGCCAATGCTCTTACCACTGGGTTATCCAGGATTCGTTCCGTGGTGCAAGTCATTCTTCATTATTTGTATTCATTAACAAATAACATTATGATGTATATTGGTAGGATGAAGCTGTGAGGAGGGGGAAAGGGGGAGGGGAGGGGAGGCTCCTGCAGCTCATGTGCCAAGGGGCGCCATATTTCTAAATGCAGCCTTGCATTCATGTGGAATAGAAGTTTCCCTCCATATGTTTGAGGGTTTAGGTTTTCACATTGATATTGGAGCTAGTTTTACTACTAGAAACAAATCTTAGTTTACCTTTTACCTTTGTTTAACTGTAACAACCAGGACAGTGACAGTATTGAAACTTAGATTCTCAAAATTTATATTTAAATTATATTTTGTGAAATGGTTAGTTTAAATATAAAATAATGCAACTGCAAACATGTATTAGAAACAGAAACAGAAACACAGACATCAACAGCTGACCTAATTGTTGACATGTGCTGCCATCTCTCACTGCACCAGCAAATGACACTCAAGAGGCCAGGAAAAGGGCTGGGACTGGCCAGAACAATGATTATGAACCAATTTTGTCTATTAAATGTTGATAAAAATTATATATTAATTATTAAAAAAATATTAGACTTTTAATTTTTGAATGCATACTTTTTTTACTCCAACCCAAGTCAAATTTATAAGCAAATACCTATGTTTGAAGGTTTCGCAAGAATGACCCACCTGCATTGGTGTGGAGGAAGGGTGGGTAAAAACCCAGTGAAAACCACCCTTATTACACCTGGCTGGGATTCAAATCTTGACCTTCCCCTTACTGGCAGGCCAGATTAGATTATATTCTAAGTTGTTAATTCACGTTTCCCACAATGCAATACAAGAACATAACAGAATATAATATCCATCAGCTATTTATTAAAAAAAACGCTAAGACATTAAATATTGGCAAAAAACTTACTTTTCTTTCCAATGTTTGTTTTAGAGATATATATTTTATTTTACAGGAAAGTAGAAAACAAAAAATATCCGTAGGGATCTCCTTTTGTTCAAGGAGCTCTACGTTATCAAAGGAAAACCAAGGTTTTCACATACTGTCACTATCGATTTTGTAAACAATATTTCATTATATTTTCCTCTCAAAGTTTATTTTATCCTTGAAACACTAAGGAGTAGAAAACACGATAAATACGTCTTCTTATGTTTTAAAATACTAGGATTCACATGTTGTTTTTTAATCTTAGAATGTATATTATTTTGCGTATGGTTATTTATAAATCACTTGAATATTAAATGTATTCAATGTAATGGAATTTCGATGTAATGTTAAGCTTAAATTACACAAAATATTTCGTCATACAAAATTTTAACATTAAACTCTTCACATTTCCAACTATAAGGATAATGAGCTCTAGAAAAATATCTTCCCCTCTTTTCGTGGAGGAAGTGGGAAAAAATTCTCATAACTCCCTGCTGGGATTCAAACTTTGATCTAACCAACAATGACCAAGTACACACTGTGAACTTTGACCTACGAACATTTAGCTATCATTGCATCAAACTCTCTTAATGGTGCTGAAACATCGAGATTGAAGAAAAAACCACTTCATTGGTCAAATGGTCTACGTGTCACCCTCCAAGTAAAATAGATTGCTGATGAGGTTCAAATCCCGATCGGATGTACTGAGTGAGGTATTTTCTAGATGTTTCTTCACTATCCCTCCACGCCAATAAGGGTATAGTACGTTTAAATTCAACCTTATTCATCCCTAAAACATTCCTGTAATTTATATATATATGTGTGTGTGTGTGTGTGTGTGTGTGTGTGTGTGTGTGTGTGTGTGTGTGCAGGCCATATAGGTAGTAAGCACAGTGACAAAAAAAAAGATTGTCCAAGAAACGTGGGAGCTATACGGCGCAATCCCCTGCAGGCAATATGCCGAAATATACCCTAGGATATATTTTTAAAAAGAGAAAGGGTGTAAAAATATATATATATAAATGTTCCCCCACTGGCCCTTCAATGGCATCTTGATATGTTACTTTATCCCATCACCCTGCGCATGCTGACGTCATCAGCAATAAGACGTGAGGGGACGCGAAGACGCAGATGGCTCATACGTGCGAGGTGTCATCAAGGCGGTCTATACGAGAATATGGCATGGAAAAAATAGGTCAAGAAATGTTCCCTCTTATCCAATATATGTCCTATATTCTTTCAACAGAGAAAAACTTGCTTCAGTGGTCGAATGGAGTCACTCGTATCAAAATAGATCAGACTTCCGATGAAGGGAAGATTCAGGTTTAAACCCTTATCGGTTTTACTATGGGTTTTACACTCTCCTTTTACACAAGTGTAGGTACATTTCATCTAAATTCAACATTCCTCATCCCTAACATAGTCAGGTGCAATTAATATGGCCAATTAATATCTAATTAATAGTCAATATTCAAAATTGTATTTGGTTAGGAAGAAATAAACTTGATAACGCTGTAATTTTCTATTAGAAAACCTTTACTGAACTCCGCAAATTATGATATGTTTCTAAGATACCACTAGCACTCATTTATTTAAAGTAAATAAAATTCAAAACAACCGTTCACAAACGTTAATAGAAGGAATATCATCAAAATTTTACTTAGACTATAGAAGGATAATTGTTATCGTTGACATTTTATTACGAAATTTTGTTGTATCTTGATTTTTTATGTTCCCTCTTCCCCACCCCCCAAATAAAAATATGGTTTTGTTCTTCTCGATGTCTATCTACAGACGACAGACAAAACTTTTGTTTTTTTCAAACTTGACATTTAAATTTTATATTAGGATCATACCTCAAGGAGAAATTAAGATTTTCTATATTTACGATCAAGTATTGCATACTGATTACCTAATTAAAAAATTGAAAATGTTTAAAAAATGACTTTAACGACTATTTAGAATAAATGTATGTATATGTGTGTGTGTGTGTGTGTTTGTGTTTAACATGATATATAGCAATGTAAACTTAATTTTTTATAAAAAAGTATTCAAGACTAGTTTACCAATAACTTATTTATGAATTAGTCTATTTAAATTGTCTAAAAATCACTTCAATTTTTTTAAATAAAATGATATATTGGATTTTGCTATATTATACATAAAAAGCATTTTAGTCTATTTTAAAACATTGTAGCTTAAAAGTGAATAATTTTCTTTTCAAACGGCTTTAACAATTTAGTTCAAAAACATATCTGAAGAGTGCTTCATATTATTGAAAACTTAATGATCACTTTCCTTATTTTTAACTTATCCTGCAAGCTCAAGTATCGTTAAACTATTTTAATTTTGAGGCTCAAATCTTATTTATTAAATAATACTTAGGGACACCAGCTTTACCAATTTAAATTAATTTTTATTTGAATAGATTACCTATCATAAAATTTGAAGTGTTTGTTTAGTAAAATATAATTTTAGGACTGTTTTATTAGAAATACATTAATTCATACCTCACCAGAATTTGAAATAAAGAAATAGCGAATACTTTGTTGAGGCACTTCCAGTAAATACTTTTTGTATTTGCTTTTTTTAGAGCATTACCCTTCTTTATCTTCTTCAGACACCTGCTGTGAAAAAATACCTGTGTCGGTTGTTTATGTCTCATATCTAATTAAAGTAGAACCGCGATCTTCCAGAATAATTAGGAGGTTAATCCGTATAGTCGAGAATCTGGATAATTGATATTATATATAAAAAAGTTCACTCTAAAAATCATACTGTATAACGAACGTATGTATTAGTATGTACTTATGGTGGGTTGCTAGTGACCAAACCCTGGTGTCCGTTGGGGTAACTCCCCTTCAGGGAAAAATACCGAAGGTACCAGCTGGGAATCACCGCGAGGCCGGTTAGCTGTCAAATTAGTCCCTTGTTATGGAAATTGGACCGTAGGCAACCGGGGGGTTGTTTGGTTTTCTTAATAACATAGTGTTTAAGATTGCAATCTACCCGCGGGGACGAGGTTCATCGTGTTGCCGTTTATCCGAGACGTTCCTTAGCAAGAACCTTTTTTTTTCTTTCTCTCAACCTTTCCACGGCTGGCTATTCTTTTTCCACGCTTCCTTAAGAGTATCCTGTTCCGTCAGAGGAGAAGGGGGAGAGCGACGCACCGCACAGCGCCGTCAAATATTCAAGTAATAGACGTATCTGGATCGTGCCCAGGGAACTGAGCAACGGCCAGTCACGTGGGAGTCCAACAAGTGATGGGGGGGGGGGGGGGGATACTCACCAAACAGTTTTTATGGCGTCTGGTAACCTATACTCCATGAGTCTAGAAGGATGGATTTGGTCACGTTCACAAACTCACTATAAGTTAATAAGTCACTGTTTGTGTATGGTTATTATTAAGAATCAAATAGCCGAAGCTATTATTTATGCATAAATAATAGCTTCGGCTATTTGATTTTTAATATGCAATTCCTTACAATTATAATAATTGTAAATGTGTCAGTATGAAGCCAACTCCAAGTCAAAGATGGCTGCGTTATCTGATAGCTCGTGATCTTAATAAACTCACACATTTGTAGCCGACAATTTTCGCACGTCCATCATAGACTCTGCCTTAAAATATGAGTGAATAATGACCCTGGGCACGGGACAATTCCTGGATAGCTCAGTGGTCAGAGCATTGGCATACTAAGACAATGGTCGCGGGTTCGATTCCCGTGTCCAGGTTTCAATTTTCAGTCATTATTAAGGTTTAAGGTGCGGATATAAGGAACTTGAGAAAAGGACAGGTACTTTTCCAGATTTTATAACAAAACTTTTGTTTTGTCAAAATAAATAAAAAATTGCTTTAATAAAAAAGAGTTCAATTTTCTTCACATGGTCATAGTTTTTAAATATCTGTCATAAGCATAGTGGAGTTAGATGACAAACTTTTTAAATGAATAGAAAAAATGGTAATTAAATTCCTGGACACCCTTGACAGATATTCAACAAATGTTTATATCACCATGTGAAGAAAATTATACTCTATGTTTGTACTTAGCAATAGTTGCTTTATTTTGGCCCAAAAAAAAGTTGTGTTATAAAATCTGAAAAAACACTTAACTTTTCCCACCTTCCTTACATCTCCACCTTAAGGACGCATGACTCAGACGCATCCAGTAGAGTCATAAACACTAATACAGCCCAAAACTAGTTCAATTTAGGCTTTATTTGTATTTACGAAGATGATGGCAGTTGTAAGTCGGTGTTTCTTTCAACCTAAATATAATAGAAAATAAGTCATGAAAGCTAAGTCATTATATAGAACATTACTGAGTGAATGGGGGGACGAGGGGGGTGAAGGAGTGTGAATTAATCAACTTTGTTCAGGGAGCTAAATATCAAAGCCAAAAAAACCTCTCGGACTTGGGTGATAAAGTTCCTAGGGAGTACAGCCATATATTTGCGCCCCTTTATTATTATTACTATTATAATCATCATTAGCACCCCATCTTACTACCCGTTCGGGTTGTACGCACTTACGCTAATGTGTAATGGTAGGGTCATTGTGAGATGAAATGGAGGACCTACAGTTTAACGTGGGATCCGAACCACGGTGGAGGCCTGGCATTCCCCACATTCACAAGTTGTGATTAATACACGTCTTGTCAGAGGTGAAGGAAGGGTTTGGTAATCAGATAAATCTGTGCCGGGATGGGTAAATTAAATGTGATGTTAAAAAATGCACATATATTCTTAAATGTGTGGAATATATATTAACTTAGTTTTTTTTTTAACACAACGTCTTAC
>JBCFYV010000024.1:6940766-7043266 GCA_039000515.1 Timema cristinae
AGGTAGACAGATGGGGTGAAAAATGAATAAGTCCTAAGAAGAGTGTGTGCGAAGAGAACCATTTTGGTGTGATTCACCGGTACAAAGCAAACTGAAGCGGACACATCCTTAGGAGGAATTGTCTTCTGAACGACGTCATACAAGGAAAGGTTGAGGGAAAGAAGATCGTAGGAAAAAGGAAATATTGGATGATTTAAAGGAAAGAAGAAAATTCTGGAAGCTGAAGGAGGAGGTAGAGAACAGGAGCATTGGCGGTCTAAATTCACTGATAAGAGGAATGGACCTGTCATAAAAAAACACCTAGTAATAATTATTTGATATGAAGGAGGAATGGTTATTTTGTGGGTCTCAAATACGGCTACGTCATACAATTATCTCTTAGTTACGGTGTTAATATGTGCTCATTAGTCTGCTTTGCTTTGACTGGACATTCGATCAATCTGTGACACGCACCAGTAGGCATGTCAAGAGAGTTTAGTCTGCTTTGTCGCATGTGGTTTGAAACACGGTTGGCTGTACTTAGGGTGGTTTTTTTTCCTAAATGTTTCTCTACATTTACTCAAAATTGTACCATCCTCATCCAACGGCGTATAAGGTTTTCTTTTTTAGGGGAGTTCTGATATAAAACTGTACTAAAGCTCTAGCCAATGAGAGTGTATTTAATTATTAATGGACTTCCACAACTCCTCTCTAGCCCCTTGCCCTCGTCCCTATAACGATATCACAGTTTATGTAAGGTATGAGTATCACCCAAACGGGCAGTCAGACGCAGGGGGCGAAAAAAATAGTTCAACCTGTGCTACACTATCCCCGGGATCTATATTGTGTGGCAAGAAACGTTTTCCAAACGTCGTTCGCGTATTGCCAACATATCTAACTCTTAACTTGACATCTAATTTGAGAGAAGCATTTGAAAAATACATCTATTGAACGGGCTAGATATCAATTTCATCATTCGGAGATATTTTATAGTATGAAATACAAGGTCGTCCATTGGGAACATCAATCATATGTTGACAGTGTGAACATACAAGACTTCTTTCGTGGAGGGGAAGTAAACACGGGGGGGATGCGGGGGAGAGGGGGATGTGTGTTCACTCCGATAACACCGGCCTGGAGCTTTTTATCTCTGTTCATTGGTCAATCACACATGTTACAGTTAAATAACAGTTAGGCGCTATTGAATATCAACAAAAAGACTAAAAATAATTGAAATTACGGGAATGTCAATATGGAGGAAACTGCTCTCTAATAATTAATTGAAATTGGTCGGAAAATGAATCCTTGACACGTGAATCGAACGCGGGACCTTTGGCCTAGTGTGCCGATGCTACTGAGGTAGCCAGTATACATCCCGTGCTCCGGGTCATTCTTCATACGTATTTTAAGGCAAAGTCTGTGATGGACGTGCGGAAATCTTCAGTTACAGATGAGCGATCAGTTTAATCGCGAGCTATCAGATAACGCAGCCATGTGCGACTTGTGAGTGCAATATTGTATTGTACACTTGGCAGAGTAACATACCTCATGAGTCAAACAGAAGACTGTCTTATTTGATAGCTTGTGATATTAACTGCTCACTCATCTACAGCTGAATATCTCCACACATCCAGCACAGACTCTGCCCTAAAATACTGGTAAACTGGTAGAGCATTGGCTTGCTAAGCCAAGAGTTTGATTCCCGTATCCACATGTTATTTTAAAATTAATTCTAATTAAATGATATTTATATATAATTTGTTACGGGATTATTCTAGATAGAGTGTACACTTGATGATACGTTTAATAATTAATTCTTTACTTAAGATCATATCAACTAAACCTCTCTGAGAATATGTTTGTGTTACAGATATATGTATTAATCACGCTAAAATGTTAGGGATGAATAAGGTTATATATTGTACAGTGTGACGTCACACTCTACGTATCGCCCGGGTTGCACTAGTATTCACTTTTGGACAAGTCAGTTTTCAAATGTTATCAAACCATTTAAAACATTTACATTAAAATAAATACTATGAACAAAAAAAATATATATCTGGTTTTTAATATGTCTCAAGTTACATTCATTAATAAATAATATGTTCAAGTGAACTAAGAAATGAAGCCACAGTGGAAGTTAATGGGAAGTTATATCAGATAAGTGTAATGTTATATCAGAGAACTTAAAGAAAAGTTTCACGAAGAGAAGTTTCAATTTAGAGGAGGTTAACCGCATTTGCGCAGAGGTAAAACAAAAAACCATTTAGGAAAAAACTTCTGTACACAAAAACAGTATTTGTTTCAGCCGTTTTCTCGTAATTTAAGCCAACAGAAATGGGAATATCAAATTATAATTAACTATAGATTTATCATGATTAATCCACCATTTTGTATTAGTTATATTATCTTCACAAACAATTAATTCTAAATATGATTATATTAAACTAGCACGTAATTCAAATACCCATTTGTGGTTATTGACAGAATATCCTTGAAAAAGATTTGATTAAATTTGAACTTGTGCTTATTGATTATTCCGTTGTTGTTTTTTTAATGTAAAACTTTGAATTCGCTAAGTTTGTTGTGAACCCACCTGAGAACAAACTGTTCTAGTTCCTTGTCAAGTGAAAGAAATTCAGAGTTTAGAAACTTTTAAAAAAAAGTGTACAAGTAGCCATGAGCTGCGCTGTCACTGAACTTCAAGTGATGTTATTCTCATCTCCTAAGAGGGAAGTTTCACAGGAGTTGAAAGATATGAAGCTCATCAATCACTGGTTGTGGTACAACTGGAGGATGTGGTATGGACGATCACGTGTCTCCAGTTTCATCAAGTGTTAACTATTCACGCGGAATGCTATGGGGTATTGCACAACTATTTCACTCATAATTAGACCGGTGATATGTTTCCGTCGTCCTTTTACTAAGAAACTTTGTTTCTGTTGCTGCAAGCCAAGCCATTAGACTATTGACTCTATAATGTTTCAACACTCTTCAAAACTCCTCTGAAGGGGAAATAAATCCGTCGGTTGCATGTCGATTGTATCATGTAAAAGATCCCTGGAAGTTATGTGAGATACTTTTCCGGATTTAATAGTTGGTTCTTTATCGCTCTCTCTTAGAAATTCGGTGCTGTAAGCATTGGGAAACTACCGCACTTTATCACTTCTCTAGTACTTGTGCTTTCTCCCAGATGGAGCGGGTAAGCGTCATTAGTCAGCTGATGTTCTAAGTTCATGCTCTGCTCTAGACGGATGAGGAAGAACACAAAAACAATCTATGCGTTGATAACTCTCAATAAACTTTATGTTTAAACATTTAGGGAAAAGGCAACACAACAATGTTGCTCCTCTACAGATATGAATAAATTAGTAGTATTAACACTAGCGTCATTAAGTGGCTTTGTTTGAACGTGAATTTAATCTACGCTAATTATTGTACCACAGTTTGAATGGTAACATGGATAACGACGCTTCCTAACATAATTCCTATAACTTTCTCTAGCAACACGTCTTACAAATAACTATCAATCCGATATCCACTTTGAGGTTGGGATGCAGGGCACACTAGAAAAGGTAACTGTTTTAGCAGTTTTTATAGCAACTCACTTTTTTTGGTTAAAATGAATTTAAAATATATCCATTAGCCGCTTTTACTTTAATTTTCTTCACATGATGACATCAACAGTTGTTGAATATCTGTCATGAGCATAGAGGCATTAGATGACAAACTTTTTAAATAAAGATAAAAAGTTGTCATTAAATTCCAGCAGACCCTGACAGATATTCGACAACTGTTGAGGTCACCATGGAAAGAAAATTAAACCCTAACTTTATATAGAAGTAATTTATTTAGCCCCGCGTCTCACTACCCGTTTAGACTAATTACTATAGTGGTTTTAGGGATTAAGAAGGTTATATTAAAAGAATTGTACCCGAATTTACGTGAAGTTACAGTTAAAAACCACTTTATAAAACCCACCCTTAGTACAACCGAGTGATATTCGAACCTTTATCTCCCCGTAATCGGCAGTCTAGTCTACTGTGAGAATAGCGCGTTAGACCACGCTGCCACCGAAGCGGGTAAACTATGTAACTTATTTAGAGAAAAAATATGTTTTGCTAATAAAACTGCAAAAAAACATCTTATCTCGCTTTGCCTACATCTCCACCTTAGTTAATCTAATGTGGTAGGAAAGAGGAAACAAGAATTTAAAATAAATATTGCTACATTTGCTTTGAGGAAGAGTGGAACATATTTTAGGAAATTCAATCCTCAGTTTATTCGAGCAGGACTCAAACCCTGACCTCCCATTCACTAGCATTTCTGTCTTTCGGGAGATTTACTCACACCTTGAACCATACGACCATGGTATTGGGTAGCTATCATTAAAATATTTTATACATTTTAACTTATATTTATTTAGGAGTGGTGTATTTATTTTATATTTTAAGCGGATGTTTTTAAAACATTCCTGTGCACAACTTACAAACTGAACCTAAAACAGCACTTTCATAGCTTAACAGCCTAAATTTATAATGTATGTTTATTTTAATAGTTGATAGTAGAATGAGAAATAATACTTTCCTGGGATCGAACAAGTGTCACATAAGCCTTTGGTCAGTCACCCTGACCACTTGGTCACGACGAGATTCTGGATAGAAGCAAAATGTGTTGAATAATATCTAGCTCAGTCATAACAACTGACAACTTGATGTCTAGACGATATCGGAAATTTGGATCTTTCGGAAGGGTAATCGAGTTGAATGTCTACGTCTTTTTATGGTTTTGCTTACATTCTCTGATCTATTTACCAGTATATGGTTCGTAAACCCATGGCCCGCGAGAAATATTTGATTGGCCCGCTTGTCTGCAATTATTTTATATCACTTCCCGGCCTGCTATCAAATAACACACAACACAATACAATAGTTTAATTTTAATATTTACTGAACATAATTTTGAATTAAAAAAACCCACATTGAACCCTTTCAAACTGTGCTATTTTTTATCACGTTAAATACTTGACTGGGGGATTTTTATTTACATAATTTAGTAAATACTGTTTTGAATATTTCGCAAACACACACAAACATCTGGGAAAATATAAAATGTTCACTAAATATTTATATTATATAGCATGAAATGGATGTTATGGACCTACATCTATGGACACGCCGATTAAATGTCAGATTATCATGGCCCACCTTGCCAATTCCGGGGAGGTTTGGGTTTGAATTCCAGCTAGATGTAAAGATGTTTTTTCCTAAATTTATTCCCACATTACCTTTACTCAAATGCAGTTACATTTCCTCTAAATTATATCATCCTCGTCTCTTATAACTGGAAAGATTAAAATTTTTATAAAATGGAATGCTAGTAGTATGATGCGTTGAGAAAAAAAAATTATCTAACATTTGTATCCCAACAAACATGTTCGTATAGGCTGAGGCCCACAGTACACCTCGAGTTTGTGAATCTATAACTTTGAATAATTTGAGTTTAATGGCAATGGGCTGGTACTTTCACTTATTTTCCATACAGGTCCAACCATCTGGGAAACTTGGAGAGCCCGGAAAACACACTCAATTTGTTTTGTATCTGGACTATATCAAAACATTGTATATTTCAACAAAAATTAAATTTAAAAATTACTAAAACATTTGTAAACTTACGTCATTTAACTGCAATGTTTAATTAGTGGCTCTTTGTGAATATTAAAAAGTGAGCTGAAGAACTAAGAAATACGATTTGAACACGTATATTTTCCTCTTTCCCACCTAAAACATTTTGTGCATAGCGAGATATTTCCACATCAAGCTCTGATTATTATGTTTTAAATACCTGTTACATGACCCCCCCCTCCCCCCCACTAGTCACTTTTATGCAAAATCCAAATTCATTCCTCTATACTACTCATTAAAGCGTTCACAAAACTAACAAAATAAGAATTATCCCTGGAAATTACAGGGAGTTTTGTATCAAAATAAAATAAGGGCAAACCTTCTATAGGCTGATAAAAATATAAATAACCTTATCTGATCCATTTTCATAAGAAAAATCGCTTGTGGTGTGAACCTGTCATTTTTATAAAGATCCTGTCGGTTTTGAAATCCCTATGACTAATCTGGTCATCATCATTATCATCGTCTTTATCAACATCATCATCATTAACTATTTCCATCCTGTGGCCGTGTCAGTCGAGTAAAATGCCTCAGTCTCACTCTTGCTTCCTCTACTATCTCACTCCCTCTACTCCCATTCGTTCCCCGGATAACTTCATTCCTAGTCTTGTTTCTCCTCGGGACAGCTAACATGCTCCTCACAAAATATGTTGAATGGAGTACATTTATTTGAATATGCTCTAAAATAGCTATTTCCTGGAACACTTGACTATGGCAACATATGTAAAGAGGGCAGAAATACAATTTCATACAATGGGTGACCTGGAAGTCTAGGGGTAAGGTGTCGGACCTCTGTGCTGGGGGTCCGGGGTTCAATCCTCGGTCCCGGCACAGATTTATCTGATTGCCAAACCCTTCTTTCACCTTTGACAAGACGTGTATTAATCACAACTTTTGAGTGTTGGGAATGCCAGGCCACCACCGTGGTTCGGATCCCACGTTAAACTGTAGGTCCTCCATTTAATCTCACATTCACCCTACCATTACACATTAGCGTAAGTGCGTACAACCCAAACGGGTAGTTAGACGCGGTGCTAATAATAATAATAATAATAATAATAATAATAATAATAATAATAATAATAATAATAATAATAATAATAATAAGGATAATAAGGATAATAACATTTTAGACGTCCCTCAGGAGAAAACTATAAATATAACATTATAATTTTCACCATTGCTAAAGTATAGTAATATGATCTTAACAAATATTTCCCTGGTTCCAAATATGAAATAATACATTTTAGACTGGTATTTACGACTATTTCTCTTTCGCCTTAGCAGTTATTTTTTTTTTCCATATTTCATATTAATAAACGATTCTTATGGATATAGTTGTCCTATGAATATTTTCAAAGTAGATCTAGCTCTTGAAATTGTAGCCAGCAAATCAAGTCTGTTAAACACCAAACCCTCTAATGAGCCCCGCGGTACTCGTACCGGGACTACAACCGTTTCCAGTCTACTAAGATGCTTTAGTGCTCAATCTACTGTAGTTAATTGTTTTCAACTTGTACTGTACGTCCGAACGCAAGGTAACTAACTATTTATTCTACTAGGTTGGGATCAGTATGGTGGTTTATAGTAAATGTACCTGCATCAGAGTGGAGAGCTAACGTGAAAACCACGCCGAGTGCATCCGGCTGAGAATAAGGTCTCAGCTCCTCGTTATAGGCAATCCAATCTTTTGTGAGATTGACATTTTAAACCACGTGACCACCAATGAGGTTAGTGTTATTATTACTCTGTTAGTTTTAGTGCAAGGAGTTTATATTTACAAATTCCATTAAATGGGATGGGATGCTAAGTTAACGCATCAACATAAGTTTGTAGGAAAGGTGGGCTGGAGTCGAACACCAGCCTCACGCGTCAGTGTCATCAGCACAAACCACTAATACAACCCGATCGATGGCTATCTATTAGTTGTTTAAATTATTTAATCGTAGAAACAGGATGAGAGCGAGGACTGTCAAGGAGAGGCATTCACTAGAAAAGTGGATCATAAATCACATTGTGAGAGAATATCATCTAGTCACAATCCCAGGGGGTTGAATCCCAGTTCAGAGCCAAAGATGTAAGTATCTACCTTACCTTGCTCATCCAGGATACAAACTATAAATCACAAGTCTAGCTCTTGAACATTCTCGTACATTGACATGGCTCATATGAAACATATGACACACATGTGACGTTAAACATTTCATTTTAAACCTTCACATTGGTTTTTAACAAAATGTAATTATATTAAACTCAAAGTCAAAATATATCAAGAGATAACATATACAGAAACGAATGGGGAATGAACCTGTATTACGACCTTTTATGATCATATCTAATTAACTTTTTAGAAAATATGTTTGCGTCCAAGCTTTATACTTCGACATAGCAACGGCCTTAGTCCTCGGATTCACTTTGGGAAAGTCAACTTTGATGTTTGCCTTTAAATCAGAAAATTGTTATTATTTTGTTTTAACATAGCATTGCTTGCATATTTATTACATCTACGTTGACTCCCATGTTTCAATGTTAAAACGAAATCTCACTAACTCAATTACATTTATAGTTCTCTTTTTAAAAATAGTTCATTCCAACATGAGAAGTGAGCACTGGGTTAATCTGTACAGGTACTCTCTCAAGACAGAACATTCCTGGGAAACAGAAACAAAGCAGGTGCCTTTATCTAACTAAACAGATGTCTAATTACTTTATTTATTTTCATTTACATTCATTTTACAAACATATGCTATATTATAATTACAAGCAAAGTAAGAACATATATTCACTCATAGATTTGTTTTAAGCGTATTCGTTTATTCAAATGGTTGGTTCTATAAATATACTAGTTTAGAGTAATAATAAATAGTTGTGCTAGTGTTAATAGTTTGCTCTCTTGTGACAGTCTACTCACTATATACCCGAACGGGTAGTAAGACGCGGTGCTAAATATTATTATTATTATATTATTACTCATTATATTTTTTCTTTTGTGACGGTCTACTCACTATATTTGCTCTCTTGTGACAGTCTACTCACTATGGTTGCTCTCTTGTGACAATCTACTCACTATATTTGTTCTCTTGTGACAGTCTACTCACTATATTTGCTCTCTTGTGACAATCTACTCACTATATTTGTTCTCTTGTGACAGTCTACTCACTATAATTTCTCTCTTGTGGCAGTCTACTCGCTATATTTGTTCTCTTGTGACGGTCTACTCACTATATTTGCTCTCTTGTGACAGTCTACTCACTATGGTTGCTCTCTTGTGACAATCTACTCACTATATTTGTTCTCTTGTGACAGTCTACTCACTATAATTTCTCTCTTGTGGCAGTCTACTCGCTATATTTGTTCTCTTGTGACGGTCTACTCACTATATTTGCTTTCTTGTGACAGTCTACTCACTATGGTTGCTCTCTTGTGACAATCTACTCACTATATTTGTTCTCTTGTGACAGTCTACTCACTATAATTTCTCTCTTGTGGCAGTCTACTCGCTATATTTGTTCTCTTGTGACGGTCTACTCACTATATTTGCTCTCTTGTGACAGTCTACTCACTATGGTTGCTCTCTTGTGACAATCTACTCACTATATTTATTCTCTTGTGACGGTCTACTCACTATGTTTACTCTTTTGTGACAGTCTACTCCCTATATTAGCAAGATATCATCATTATAGAACAAACATAACAGCTAATATATAAAATCAATTTCTCAATGTTAACAACACTTACAATTAGTAAATATTTGCCCACGTATCTGTCTTTCTCTAAGTAACATAATATACCTAAGAATACAGTCACTCCATTTCTGAAGGGGTATTTACTAATCACACTAGTTATATCAGATTTATAATTACAATCTAACTTAACCAGAACGCCTAGTACTACACACTCGGCCCTTGCACATAGATAATTATCTATTAATCGTGTTTCACATCAAACTCGAATTCAAACAATAAATATGTAAACGCCATCCGTAATCGAACCGTGGTTTATTATAATTATACTCAAACGCTCTATTCACTAAGCCTCAGTCGGGTTTTCATAAGAAGGTTCCTTTGTTAGAAAACCAAACTTTTTTTTCAGCTAAAATTGATAATAATTTATTATTTATCAGTGTTATTTTGTAGATATTGATGATATATATCTAAAGTGACAGTTTCAGCACTCCCGACTTAACGTATGAATACGCGAACCTATATAAATAGCTTCTTTTCTAGCTGTCATATAAGGCCATTTCCTTGAAATTTGAGTTTAATCAGCCCTGTGGACACCAGACAAGTATTCCTTAAGCCATTGTGATAAATTATATGCATTGTGTCTAAAGCAACATAATGTGTGTAGGGTGTTGCGGTTAGCAGCGGTCTAGGACAACTGGGCGCGGCCAACTGGGTGCTAAAATAAAACTTATTATTTTTTTAATTAATCTTAATAGTGAGAAACTAAAACATTTTTTTATGAGTAAAAAAAATTGACCTAATTATTTATACATATTATTTATTTCAATTTAAAATTAAAAAGAAATGAATGGATAAAAAACCTAAAAACAATAAAGCTTTTTTCAAATTAATTCGATATTTTTAAAGCTGCAACTGTCATACGAATTTGTTTGGTTTTTTAAAATCACATCTTATAGAAAACTTAACGTAATTTCATGACTATTAAAGTTAGACATTTATAAGACATATTTCTAAAAAAGAAACTTAACAAACAAAGAAAAAATAAAATTGCTGCCATAAAAAAATTTTAGAACATCACGTTGCATAAGTGATTTTTAAAAAAAATTTAAATTTCGCCGATCAGCATAATCCTTCAGGTATACTGTATTCGTGTAGGTGGACGAATGGTCTGATGTCTCTTCAGATCCATACGACTGATCCCTGTGCTAATGTTCTTCAGGTAACCTATACGGGACTGATAGCCGATGCTAGAATGTCTAGACTGTAGTTAGGGACTATAACATGTGTGAATTCTCTTCGTTTACGTGGTACGGTGGACTGATAACTGTGCGAATGCATTGTAATGTACTATAGGGACAATAGACTGTGAATGTTGATTCAAATAGTATACGCGTAGACTATAACTGTCTATATGTTTGTCCATCACGTTGGAAAGAAGTGACTTTTGTATTTTAAAAGATAAAAGTGGGTATGTCTGTGCAGACCGTGGATGGGGCAAGCGGCCTCATTTGTCCGTGGATTCGGCGGAGGAGGTGTAAGTCTCTGTCAGTGTACCGTGGATACGGGGGACTGATAGACCTGGTGCTGAATGTCTCTGTCAGTGTACCGTGGATACGGGGGACTGATAGACCGGGTGCTGAATGTCTCTGTCAGTGTACCGTGGATACGGGGGACTGATAGACCTGGTGCTGAATGTCTCTGTCAGTGTACCGTGATACGGGTGACTGATAGACCTGGTGCTGAATGTCATTTCCCGTTACCGTGAAATCGGGGCCTTAACGTTGATATTCCTTCAGTTACTGAAGGAGAATACAGGTAAGTTGCATGTGTAAACGACTATGTACTGGGGACCTGTTGCTATGTACTGATACGGCCTGTTCCGTATGCTGAAGTCACGTAGTGTCCGGAACGTACTGATAGACGTTGGTAATCCGTGTACGTTTGGATACAGGTGACGATAACTGGCTGAATGTCTCTGTCAGTGTACCGTGGATACGGGGGACTGATAGACCTGGTGCTGAATGTCTCTGTCAGTGTACCGTGGATACGGGTGACTGATAGACCTGGTGCTGAATGTCTCTGTCTGTGTACCGTGGATACGGGTGACTGATAGACCTGGTGCTGAATGTCTGTGTCAGTGTACCGTGGATACGGGGACTGATAGACCTGGTGCTGAATGTCTCTGTCAGTGTACCGTGGATACGGGGGACTGATAGACCTGGTGCTGAATGTCTCTGTCAGTGTACCGTGGATACGGGGGACTGATAGACCTGGTGCTGAATGTCTCTGTCAGTGTACCGTGGATACGGGGGACTGATAGACCTGGTGCTGAATGTCTCTGTCAGTGTACCGTGGATACGGGGGACTGATAGACCTGGTGCTGAATGTCTCTGTCAGTGTACCGTCGTGGATACGGGGGACTGATAGACCTGGTGCTGAATGTCTGTGTCAGTGTACCGTGGATACGGGGGACTGATAGACCTGGTGCTGAATGTCAGTTCCCGTCAGTGACAATTCTGGGGCCCCTTAACGTTATATTACTAACTCGTTAAAAGAATTACAGGTAGTTGCATTGTTAAACAGCTATGTACTCTGACCCTTTGCTTATTATAATCGCGCCTGTTCCGTACTCAAGTCACCGAGTGGTCCGGATGTACAGTAGACGTTCGGTAATCCGGCATGTTTGCGACTCCAGCTACACCGGATTATCTGGCTGTCAATGTAGTTTGTAAAAAGAGCAAAATAAGTTGGAAACGGTCATGGTTAGTGTGTAATACACCTAGTAGTTATTTATTAACAAAACAAAATGGATATATCCGGCAGTTGACGAAGAAAAGGTACTAGACCAATATAAATGAATGTAAGCAATTGTAAAGAAAGGCTGACTGTCAGTTGACTGGCGCTGGTGCGAAGCCAAATTATAAGCGTTGGGAGCGGGGGGGGGGGGGGGGGGGGGCTACGCATACTGGAATGTCGAGTGTTGGATTATGATATTTCAATGATAACTACTCACCATTTTTATGGCTCCAGCTGAGAGTATCATAAAGAGGTCCCAGTAAAACGTAAATTTTGAGAGTAATTTATTGATTTATTTAGATTATTTTTTTAAAAAAACCCAAAGATTTGGACATACTTAATCTCCAGAAAACAACAAAGCCAAAATTCCTAATCCAAGGCTGAAAATGCAAAAGGAACATAAATACAAAATAAAGAAAAGTAATGTGAGTAATGTTCGCCCCTAATTAAATTTAATTGATATATTGCTAGTTAAATCGGCATCGTTTCAACTTGTAAATTGTATTTATACACTATTAATGAGCGGTGTAAAGATAATATCATAAAATTTATACAAGTAAAAATTGTCCAAATTAGTTTAATCTAAGGTTGTAATTTTTTTTTTTACGCAACTACGCATATAATTTAGTTTCAAAACATTTTATTATATCCTTTGGTCGTTTTAATTGAAACCATGCTATTATTTTGGATTTTACTTAAATGGTCTGCCCAAGTTCATAATATATTTGGTCCTATTGCTATTAAAATGTTATTAAATGATCATTATATTTCGCTGTTAGTGAAATTAACTATAACTTGAAGTAGGCCTATTTACTTACATTTGAATATCCTTGACGTTTGTATACAGAGAAAAGAGAAAATTTTCAATATGTCTCGACTATTTGTGGTACTAAATAAATCAAGTCCCATTGTAAATTCATTTATTTTATAATTATTAATAACTCCATACAAATTGACTTACAAAGTAGGAAAATGTTCCGCCGATGTTGTATGTAACAATCAAGCCACCTTTGTGTTGGTGAAACTATATTGGAAGTAATCAAATAGCCCGTTGTCCTAATGGGTTAATCCATTTTTATGATGGATTGGGAGAAACAGTATATAGAAAGTCCATAAATTCACTGGAAGTTATTTTGTATGTGTGTGTGATGCTCACATACTTGTGTAGTAGTGTCCTTTTCAAAAATCTGTTGATCGTTTTATTTATCTTCCGTGACACATTCCATCATGTTTGATTAATTTAATATTAAAACGTAGATTTCAGTTTATCCTTGTACAGTATATAAATCCACGAAAAAAAAGAAGCACGTTTTACCTTTTTCGTTATATTTGTGTTTTTAATAGTTTTACAACTAACCATAAAACATTGGTCCCGTGTGGTGTTCTTCGTGTCTTATGTTGCTGCTCACTTCATTTACATGATGTACTATCAAACTTTTAACCAGAAAAGTTATTTTTGCATCTAAGGTTGGTTAAAGATTAAAGGGTTGGAGGGGGGAAGGGGGGAAGAGAGAGAAATGAGATGTAACGTGGTCGCTAAACGAGATGTAGAAGCTCACGTTATGAGGATAATTTTACTTCCAAGTTTAAAATGTCAAGCGTGCACTATGTAATTTGACGTTTTGAAGTCAAAACTATTTTAGTGGAAGCAGAGAGATGAACTGTGTGGGGGCTGCAATAAAAGTGGAGGTGAAGGGTGTGTCTACACTTGTCTTTCACTGGGCTGGATTGCCTTTCCTGTGGTTACTCTGAAGAATATGGATGCCGCAGTAATGAGTCATCGTATTATCACGACCCTAAGAGTCTCACAACCAACTTGTTACTCTTAGTTTGTACAAATAAGCTCACAGTAGAATAGAAAAGAGTAAGAATTCGTATACACATTTTAGAGAAGCACAAGATTTGATACACGCTCATTAAGTCCTATTGAAGTAAGACGCGCTATTCTAAAGTTAGGTCAATTATTATCACCACACCTGGTGGTCTAGGGGTAAGGTGTCAGACTTCTGTGCTGGCGGCCGGGGTTCGATCCTCGGTCCCGGCAAAGATTTATCTGATTACCAAACCCTTCCTTCACCTCTGACAAGACATCTTGTGAATGTGAGGAATGCCAGGCCTCCACCGTAGTTCGGATTCCACGTTAAACTGTAGGTCCTTCATTTCATCTCACTATCACCCTACCATTACACATTAGCGTAAGTGCGTACAACCCGAACGGGTAGTAAGACGCGGTGCTAATAATAATATTATCACCACAACATTTTATTTATTTTAAAATAATTTAACTACCAAAATAGCAGTTTTATTCTTCGACCAGGTTCACTCGTAATACATTATTTGTTGACAGCCCTCATTTGATTTATATTTGTAGAATTAAACATGTATTCTTAATTATCTTGAAACACTATTCCCAGATACATATTTTGAGCTTAATCTTACACAAAAGGACCTTTTCAAAATATTTCGAATTTTCTTACATTTTTAATAAGTAAACCATTATTAAATTGATTAAATTTTGAAAAACCAGCAAAAGATTTTTAGGGTAATTTAAAATAGTATCCAAATATCAATTTTGAACATAATCGTTAAAGATATTGTCAACCATTTTCAGTTTTTTTAAAAGATTAGTCATTTATAGATTATTACAGAATGGCCACTGATCGGGAAATCCACCAGGAAAACCAGGAATAATGCTTGCATTTTGTGCATCTGGAAAAAAATAATAATTGGGGAAGTGCTTGACTTTGGCAATCTTTCAGGAATTTAAAGGCGAGGATCACTCTAAATAACTTCTAGCAATATCCGAATTACAAACATTTCCGGAGAGATGACCACTTGCTTGAACCTCCATGCCATATTCTTGTAAAACACATCGTAATATAAAAATAATTTGAAGATTTCATCACATCATTAGTAGAGTCATTGTTAGACTAAGCTGTTCCAAAAACATTATAGTTATGATGCTTATAATGATTTAGATCAATAAATGTTAGCTGGACTAGTAATTAGTATGCTCAAAGTTAAAAATACATAATCGATATTTGTACTGACTCATGTCATCTTTAATTTCGTCGTTTCACTAATTAATTTGTATTTTGTATTTTCAAGATTTAAATGTTCTGCTTTTATCATTATTAATCGCATGCGTATGTGCAATAAAACAAAATAAAATGTAAAAAAACCAAAACGTGTGTTTTTATTTATTACCTGTATTTTTAAGAATATAAATCCATGGACATCCAAAAATACGCCGCCCTAATAATTGTGTTGTGTTAGTGAGTCGGTTAATTATTCTTTCACAAAGTGGGGGAGCGAGGTCTATCTACTTTTTGGGTTTAGATGAATGAAATACATTAAGAAAGATCTAATATATGTGTATATTACATCGGTTAAAATTGAGCCAGTAGAAATTAAATTTTATTTACTGCCTGTTTAATAGTACATACACTGATGGTTTAATTTCGGTGATAAATAATTTAGCACCGCGTCTTTCTATCCGTTCCAGATATACACTTAAGTACTAATTACACTAATGGAATAGGAATTGTAAAGGTTGGATTTTAGAGGAAGTGAACCAGTAATTTCGTGGAGGGAGAGTGTAAAACCATTTATGAAAAAACTCAGTCCACCCGACCAAGATTCAAACCTTTATTTCTCCGTTCTTGGCAATTCAGCTTTAACACGACTAGAGTGTTAGTTAACTACGTCATCAAGGCGATTTTGTTGCTAAACACCAGTTAAAAATATTGTCGGGGAGAATAACCTTATGTAAAATAGTTTCCTCGAAAAACATAATTGTAAAGCTTTGAATACGTGCCAAGTCGGTGACCTGGTGGTCTAGGGGGAAGGTATCAGACTTCTGTGCTGGTGGCCGGGGTTCAATCCTCAGTCCCGGCACAGATTTATCTGATTTCCAAACCCTTCCTTCACCTCTGACAAGACATCTTGTGAATGTGGGGAATGCAAGGCCTCCATCGTGGTTCGGATTCCACGTTAAACTGTAGGTCCTTCATTTCATTTCACAATCACCCTACCATTACACATTAGCGTAAGTGCGTATAACCCGAACGGGTAGTAAGACGCAGTGCTAATAATAATAATACGTACCAAAGATCCCGAACTATTTTATTTCCGTGTAGTGCGTCTTACAACCCAGATGGGGTACCCATATTAACTAGGATAATGGGTTAGATATGAAGAGAGTGGAGTCGCCTGGAGACAAAGTGGGAAACCAGGCCGGGATTCAAACCACTGCTAGACATGTAGACGAGCCTTACATTTAGTCAGCGTGCCTCCTCTCCCTCCTCACCAGTACGTATCACAGTCTAATGAATCATGTTTATGAAAGTATTCATCACTTGAACAGAACGCACTCAATTTTGAATTATTAGAGTTTAAGTTTTAATTGCCAGCATATACTTTATTTTGTAGGTTGGAAAAATATATTATGTTGACAAAGTCATTTAAATATTTCGTTAATGAAATTTTAAGATAAACATACATTGATAGCTGACAAAATTATTAAAAATAATAAACGGGCACATATACTATCATTTAAAGTCAATATTGACCTTTTTTGTATACGTTTTTAAAAACAAAATTTATTCTTTTAGCAGTACATATAAAAATTACTGTTGAAATTCTTTTTTTAAACTAACAATAAATAGTTTTAATTCTGGATTATATTTTGTGAATTCTTAAGCCATTTACGAGACTTAGGAAGAATATGTTGTTTAGGGAAACAATTCCCAGCTCAGGGACCATTTTCTGAATAACACATTCAAAATCCGATAAATCAAACCATGGAAACACTCCCAAAAATGGTGGACTGTCTTTCCTACGAAATAAAATAAATATATATAATTTACACTTTGTAGATAGTCAAATGATTCTTTTTCTTTACAGTTAAAATGTTTTAAATAAAATGGTATTTTAAACAATATACATAACGGCTATTTTTGACTTTATTATACCATATAGATTTTTACATAATTTTAAAATCAATAAACAGCAAATATTTTAGTTTATGTTTCAAGTTATGTTAATTACATATATGATACGTCATAGACATACAGAATTTAATCCTCTTCATCACTGTCATTACTTTTATTACCGGTACTTGGGTGATTATCGCAACCACTGATTTAGCACTTGCCACAAGTTGCTGAATAGGGCAATCCACTACGCTTACATCCACATCGAGAAGTAGCACATGTCGTCTTGTGAAACGGTGGATCTTATTGAGTAGATAATCTGTAGCTGGTGGCATGCCACAAATTGTAGAGTAGTAGGAATTATTCTTTACGTACCAACCCCACTCTTTGGCATTGATGCCTTCTTCTCTTGACTTCTAAACTCTTATTTGAAAGTATGTGTGAAAGATGTGGTACTTTGTGTAGATGAACTGGTAGGTGGCAAACGCTCGGGTGTAACAAAAGAATTAGCTGCAACCAATTTTTTAACTTACATTAGATGACATAGCTCGTTAGTGGATTCCATTGATTTACAGCCATATAACAGAAGCATTGACATTCTTGCAGTGAATTTAATATCCTATTGTTGGCAACAATCAAAATGGAATGTATTTGCAACTATATGGAGCTCATCCAGCTTCGTAAGTTTTTTTGAATGCTGTCGTTTTTCCAGTCGAAAAAATTCTGGATGTACTATCATAGCCCGTGAAAGCATGCACAAACAGGAGAATCTTACAAATGTCACTATCCAAAGATGATTGTATGCAGATAATATCATACACAAGATTGGGAGATGGTCTCCCGTTTTTTATTGTTGTGATAATACAACTTAAAACCACTGTCCCTGGCATGGTACAATGGGAGAATCAGCAAATCGGTGTCTTCCCCTATTACTGTTGTAGTTGAATTTTCTGATGAGGAAGCTGCAGAAAAAACAATGTACACATCACCATCCCCATCTGCTTTTTAGACAGTACACCCCTGGTTCCACAGAATCTCACCTACCAGGTAAGTTATTGCTTGTTTATTGTTTTCATTAGCCAATAAGTGTTCCTTCTGGCCAACAAACTTCATGACCGAACTGAGAGTCACATTTCTGCTTGTCTTGGTGCTTCGTCTTCTTCTGTGGGAAATGTCCTTGAAGTAGGAGAGCTCCTGTAGCCATCAAAAACAATAATGAGTTTTTCCATGGGTTTTCAGAATGAAATCAACTTAAGAGCTTGTAATGTTCTAATACATCTCGTACTTACGCAATGAAACACAATGTAGTCAACATCCACTATCCAACACATATTGCTCTGTATACTGAATTTCTTCAGCTTCCTCCATGTGTAAAGTGTCAGTGTATTTGAGTGTTACATGAGCTAGCTGAGACTTGTTGCCTTCCTCAAGAGACTTCGTGATTCGAACAATGCAGGAGGGTGAGCACAAAGCTCATTACATATGATATCTTCAAGTTTCATGTCACCACCAATGCCAACAATAATCATTTCTCTGAAACAGAAGTGCAGAACTTGCCTCTACATCGACATCGGCAGGGATCATATTGGTAGAAGCAGATCCTAGGGTTTTCACCTTGTCAGATTTTTTGGTAGAATATGATAGTGAATACTTGTTTCCCTATCATTTTTACTACATTGCCCGTGCCGATAGAATGCATTTCATAAACCTTAACTCCAAAATCAGCAATTACTCCTGTGACAATTATACAGAGACCTGAATAAGAATGGAATGTGGGTATGGATTCAAGACGTTTAACTACTTTCTTAATGTCATTACTTTCCATAGTTTGTCTGCTTGCCCTCAATTCCTTGTGCTGTTCACTACTTTTCAGCAAAACTCTGGTGTATTCTTGCATTGCTAAGATATAAGTGGAACATAAGGGCATAGAAAACAGCCACATTGTCCTCTGGATTTATGTAAATCCACTTCCTCCTGTCAGTCCTCCACTTCTTTTCAGGGAATGCATTAGTACTTGTTCTACCACCAGATTTGTACCAAGTCCGGCCCATGATCTGTTGCTTCTTCTTACCACAAACTTACCTTCTTGGAAACTTATATATATATTTACAGAAGGTAAAATGAACAGTTTCTGCAGTTACAGGTATATCGATCTCAGGTAATTATGATGTCCGGTTGCTGCAATTATGGGGAGGATCTTCTGCATAGCTTGCAAGTGCAAATCTCACTATTTGATTTTGTACCTGTTATCAAGCTACGTGCAACTTTGATTATATGCTGATACTTCAACTAGAGTTGACTTGTTTGCGAGGAAGAATGTAGGTAATTTCTCTTTTTCTCCAAAGTGGTAGCAGTATGAGGCAATGCATTTGATGATCCTACATCCTTAACTGCCTATTTTTCAGCCATAGTATCGTCGATTAGGTCAAAAGATTCCTTAACGAGGTCCTGAAGAGTTCCATCTTCATTGCGAGGGAAAACGTCTGTGGCTGGTAAGGTATTAATGGCTGCATCTATTATCATATAACCTCGTATCGCTCTGGAAACAGATTTTATAGCCATCATGTGTCTCACAGCATTTGGTTCGTAGATATATTAAAGTACATTAGACAACCTTGAGCCATTCATCAGAGTTCCGATTGCATTTAAAGACTCATCAGAGTGTGAAATCTTCCCAGCATTAAGACAATGTCCTGAAGTTCTCTTTGATAATTGATGATTTGGGAAGCTTTCCAAAACGAGGGCTGATCAAGGTTAATAATGCATGGGAATTTTTGATCACTTGCTATCTTTCTCAAACATTATATAGTCGAGAATATGCAGGTCATGCCACTTGGTGCCATAGCTATGATGGGAAGGAGCATGATTGAAGCCACACCTGGATGTGATACAGTGGATCCACGGTGAATTGCTTGTATGGTTCCCGACCAACTTGGACCTGATCTATCAGCTGAAGAGATCTGCCAGAGAATACTAAGTCTACCCATGGTGGCCGTGGCTGATGGAAGTTTTTGGAATGAAATGTTTTTCAGAATGCTTTTTGCGTTTCTATATTTCTTGATGTCAACTATTGCCACCCTCTTAATTTCACTGCCATCAACATTATGCCTGTAATGGATGGATATTGATCTCTGGAGCTACTTTGGCAATCATGCCAACACCTTGAAATATATTCTTCCCATCCAAAGTGCAGCTATGATGATGTATCTGCTGCTAGAAGGACTGAATTGTTTTCATCAACATTAAAAGAGCCACCGACACTTGCTAGCGCACGTACAGTAACTACTGGTATTTTGTAGAAAACAGCCAGTCCGCCATTGTTAAATCCATTTTTGGGGGTGTTCCCATGGTCCGATTTTGTCGAATTTTGGATATGTTACTCGGAAATGTTTCCTGAGCTGGAAATCGTTTAGAAAGCTTCTGGAGCAAGTTTTACCAGGTTAAGTGTATTTCTGCTCCATATCGCCTGGACTAATACAGATTTAATTCTAAAAGAAATACATGTTTATAAAATAGGAAACACTATAGGCCTATTTTTCAAAAATTAGCTATTGTTATGTAAAATGTTTACAGAAGAAATTAAATTAGGATTTATCTCTAAGGTCTGATTTTTTATGACAATTATAATAGGGTATTCTTTTTTTTAATCATGTTTGAATTTTAGGAGGAGAAAAAACGTGTTTAAGAATATTTTATTTCCAAACTACAGTAAATTACTTACAAATATTACATATTTTTTGAACATTTAGAAACTCCTTATATAATATATATATAACTGGCTCAAGTGACTTATACTTAGTAAACCCGAACGGGTAGTAAGACGTGACATAGAAATAATAAAATGTATATGATTTTTTTTGTCAAGATTATAAAACTTGAATGCATTGAATTCATCTCAATATTGTTTTCTCCGGCCCGGAGAGGAAATCTCGATAAAAACACGCACCACTGCACAACTTGCACAACTCAGCACATAGATTACTCCTACTATTGCCTTCGAACGGGTGGAGTTGGAGTTGGAGAGGGGGCATTATTCTTTCAGAGAAGAGTGGACTGGAAAAAAGAAAACAACAAAAAATAAAAAAAATAAAAAATAAAGGTACTGCTTGATATCCTTTTCCCCGCTCCTTCAGAACAAATTAAACAGTTAGTACAGTTGAGACAACGAGTAATGCGTTACCGTCATCTGGGATACCTCCCAGGCATCCGCTTTAAACGTGGGAAACCGATTGCCCAAATGGACTAAGTACCACCTCGATATCGTAACACGCAGGTGGGACTAGATTGCCACGCTCGCAAATTGGTGATTTCCATAATAATCCTGGAATGGGGGAGCGTGAGAGTATACAAAAATATTCATGTCCAAATGGCTTTGTTCTTCAAAAAAACTGTAAAGAACCATTGGTAAAGGGCCGTCGACCAATTGAGTAAAGAAGGGAAGTGATAAACAAGAGAATACTGCTGGAACGTTACGCTTGTCAAACAATGTTATAAAGCCATATTCTGAAAATTGAAAAATGACACCTGGACACGGGAATCGAACCCGGGATCTTCGGCTCAGATTTGGGCTCGATTCCCGTGTCCAGGTGTCATTTTTCAATTTTCAGAATATGATATCTAAGAGGTGCTAGCCTCATTAAAATGCATAGATGATAGCTTCGGCTATCTGATTCATTAATGTTATAAAAGATTCAAAACTTTTATTTTAGCACCATGCCTTACTACCCGTTCGGGTTATACGTTGATGTACTAATTACACTAATGGTTTAAGCGAATAGGTCGGTTATATTTGTAGGAAGTGTACCCGCATTTTTGTGCAGAGAGTGGAAAACTATTTGTGAAAAACCACCCACCTCAATCTCCCCATCATCGGCAATTCAGACTAGATAGGTTTTACGGTCTGTCCGCGTGCCCATAGATTCTGGAGATTGAGAACAAAATGGAAATCACCCACTTTGGTCACTGCATGGTATAATGTGCTACTCTCGCAGTAGACTGGACCGCTGGTAACTTGGAAATCAGGGTTCAAATCTCGGTCAGGTGTCATGGGTTTTTCTTTAATTGTTTTCATCTTGTGAATGTGAGGAATGCCAGGTCTCCACCGTGGTTCGGATTCCACGTTAAACTGTAGGTCCTTCATTTCATTTCACAATCACCCAACCATTACACATTAGCGTAAGTGCGTATAACCCGAACGGGTAGTAAGATGCGGTGCTAATAATAATTTAATTGTTTTCCATTCACCTACTACACTTACTCTAAATTAAGGCTGACTCATCCTTAACACACTAGAAAAATTAGTATATATTTGTATAATCCTAACGGATAGTAGGTGATAGGCTACATGGTCCTACAAAAAACAATAATCTAGGATTCCTTCTTTGATCGTAAATGGAAAATATACCTAAGTCTTTTAACCATAGGTAACGTGTCCTACAAACCGCTCGGGCTATACGTTTATCTACTATCTACGCTGTTGTTCTAGGGACTAAGAAGGTTAAATTTAGTGTAAAAACCACCCTTAGTACACCCGACCGAAATTTGAACCTCGATTTCCCCATCACCAGCAGTTTATCCTACTGCGAGAGTAACGCCTTAGAACATGCAGTCACCAAATTGGGTGCCTACCCCTTAAATGGATAAAAAAAACTTGAGCGTTATTAAATTTGAAATGTGGATATTTACTAATTGTCTTAATTGAAGTGTATAATATTATTGTATCATGCATCGATTCAATTTACTTGTAAAATTACAAAAGTTTTAGGTTGAGAAAAAGGTATTTTGAAAATGATTTCTAAATTAGCATATTGAATAATTAATAAGGTAAACTAAGAAAACTCACTTTTCTAATCATGAAACTCTGATAAATGTTCTGCAAGTGGTCTGACTGCTAAGAGCAAACCAGTGTCCGGTAAATTGTTTCCAACTTGCCTGTGTAATGATTTACCGTCCCAATGTAATCCTCAACGCTTAACCCACTCCAACTCGCTAGAAATCTTGTCAGAGCCGACGTGTGAACGTGACATTTCGAGGAAAGTTGGAACTTGTGACTTCCTAGTGGTATCTCCCGTCCTCTCCTATTGATTGACTGTGGTCAAGATAGTACTATAGTGTGATCGGTGACAGTTGTACCTTGTAATAGTATAGTTGTATTGATGGTCAAGATAGTCTGCTATAGTGTGATCGGTGATAAATGCATCTTGTACTAATTTATTTGTATTGATATTCGATATAGTCTGTTATAGTGTGATTTATGACAAATTAACATTGTTACACGAATTAAAAACATGTAAACAAAGTAGAATATAACACATTTGAATTAATGTATTAAAGCATTACCCGCATCTAGCCAGTTTGGTGTTCTTATTTTGTTTAAGTGAATAAGGGTACATTTTTATTTTATTTTTCTTACTCTCATTCAACACAAATGAATTGTACATTCCTCCACATTTGAGCTTACTCATTCCTTTGCCATTAATGTGATTAAATGGGGGTAAGCCGGACGGGCAGTTAGACCGATTGAAAAAGGACGCTCTATTACATCGTTAAGTTGTTGCGCGATGGTGCCACGCGACAGTATGTTGGCTTTCTCTTCCCCATTGCTGTACTTGCTTGGTTCCTACCCTGAGGCAGAGAACAGCTCTGGCTGACCCTGGATACCACCCAGGGGTGTGTAAAGTAAAGGAACATTTTTAAAACGTGTTGGGTTTGGCGTATTTAATATTAAATATTAGAATTGTATATATATATATATATATATATATATATATATATATACACTTACAATATAAGAGATAAGATTCCTTCAATGGCAAAATAGTCTAAGGTTTCACTCTCGTGTTGGACTGCCCTACTGACGATGGGGGATTGGGGTTCGAATCCCGGTCGGGCTTATTGAGGGTAGCTTTTCTCAAATGGCTCCCCACTCTACTTCCAAGTGAATGCGGGTATACTACCTATAAAATGCCTCTTTACTCATCCTTACCCTACTATAGTAGATTATCATATATGCACACAGCCTGAAAATAAGAAGAGATAAGAAATAAAAGGTGACCTGGTGGTCTAGGGGTAAGGTGTCAGACTTCTGTGCTGGTGGCCGGGGTTCAATCCTCGGTCCCGGCACAGATTTATCTGATTTCCAAACCCTTCCTACACCTCTGACAAGATATCTTGTGAATGTGTGGAATGCCAGGCCGCCACCGTGGTTCGGATTCCACGCTAAACTGTAGGTCCTTCATTTCATCTCACAATCACCCTACCATTACACATTAGCTTAAGTGCGTATAACCCGAACGGGTAGTAAGACGCGGTGCTAATAATAATAATAATAAAAGAAATAAAATCCACGTTGAATCGTCCAATTTGTGGATTCATACGTTAATAATTATATCATAATGTTTTCAAATTCTTGGAAAAGTATTTGCATTTCCCAATACAGTTTATTATTGTTTTAATGTGTTGCAATGGTTAGTTATAACATATATATTCCTCACAGACTACAACTACAGTAGCCCCACGGCTTCTTTGGTGCTGACTGACAGCTCACAGCTGACTTCTGACAGTCAACATTTAGGTATATACCTAAATTTTGACTGCCAGAAGTGACAGCTGCTAAACACATATTTTTGCAGATTATCTGGTTCGGTGTAGGGATAAATAATTTGGTCTGGTAACTTTTAAAAGCCGTGAGCTGTCAGTTAGCACCAAAGAAGCCATGAGGCTACTTACTTTAAGTAACAAATACCATTATGAAAGTATTCCCAAATAGAATAATAGGTCCATACCAACCAACATTTTAAATGACGAGAAAATTATTTTTACAAATACTATTATAGCTTTACTATCTTAGCATTTTTGTGATTTTTACTACCCATTTTATACACATTATCAATTCGGATTGGGGGCTTTTATCAACTAGAAAACATTTAGAATATATATAACATCAAAAAAGTTTTTATTTTTCTTCAATTCTGAACTAGTTTATATTATACATCCAGTAACTAATATTCAATAACAAAGAAATTTGCAATTTTTTTATCACATCACATCTAGTTTACTCTGTGTTGTCATTTATAAATTATCAAAAAATTCAAATTAATTAAAATAAGTTATCGACCAGAGAATTTTCCTAATTGTCTTTATAATAGGTTTGCAAGTATACTTTACTTCATCGAGCCCTTATTTGGTATTTCCGAACCAAATATGTCACCTGATCTAGTTCCAAAACTTTCTTGTATAAACTAGATGATTTTTAAATTGCACATAGTTGTCAACATGGCTGAAAACTGTCAAAAGTCACATTACATGCTAGAAAAATACTTATATATATATTTTGCAAATAACAAATGAATATGAACGTATATATGAATTTTCAATATCATACTTAGGATTCTAAAAACAGCTTTTCTTTATGTATTTCCAGATAAGCCATAGGATTCTGTCATGTCCTAAAATTATGCTTCACAAGCACGGCTATTCCTATTTGTTGAATTAATTGAAAAGGCATTATAGCAACAAGAGGGGAAGTAATTTACCATGTCCACTTGTAGCTTTGTTTAGACGCAATTAACTATGCGAAGGGTTTCCCTAAATAGCAAGTGACGTATCGTAGCCCTAGTAATTTCCTGCCAAGCTTTATCTCAAATTGGACAATAGCCGACAGCACAAAACAATCTGTAATGCAAACCTCCCCCAAACCCCTCACCCTAGCCTTCTGTGACGGACGTTATTAATGAACGCTCCGTGAGGAGTCTCAGTTATCGGTGTTAGGTTTGATAATAGGACGAAAACTATTTCACTGCCTAATGGAATCAAGGACGTCATGTTTCGACAGAGCCGCGGACTTGGTATAGTTTCCGGGAGTTGTGCTCTTTATTGGTAAAGAGGTTGAAATATCTCAACCAACAGGAAATATCATATGAGGACGTTTAATTCACTTGATTGCTAAAAACTTCTCGACACACTTTAATAACTGCACGAACCACATTTATTAACGCGCGTAGAGTTCCTGGGCCCTTGGAAAAATATTAGAATGCATGGAATTTGTTTTCTCTTGAAATAAAAACGAGGGGGAAAATCGAATTTCACAAACAATCTAAAATAAATACTGCAATATTTGTGTATTTGGGACACTAAACTTCAAATATTAAGCATTTATATTGAATATATATTTACGCTGATTTAAATATAGGTATTATCTCCACTCAGCCCCCTTTTTTGTCCTTGAAGCATGGGATTGCACAACATTTGCATAAATCTCTCCATCCCGATAAGATCATTCTGTCCTAAACTCCAATAGTGTGACGTCACAGTTGTCATTTTTATGATAAAATGAAATGTCATTCATCTTCTATACAACTTTCTAAGGAATCCCTAAAACCATGAAAATAATTTCTGGAACATCTAAAAAACACACAAGGAATGTTGTATTCAGAAAATAGTGACAATGCAGATGTCGTATAAGACGTCAACCAGTTTATCCGGTGTTGGGGAGATTGGGATTCGAGTCTCAGTTGGGTCTACTTAAGGTGTTTTTATAATATAAATGGCTTACACACACTCTTTCTTTTCATGAAAATGCGTGTATGTTTCCTCTTAAACCATGCCAACTTCATCCCTACCCTATTGTTGTAAATACGAGGACCACCCGGATGGGTAGTAAGACGCAAAGAACTAATAAACAATACTTTGTTTCAAGGTTAATAAAATATTTTACTCATTGATAATATTTGGATTGAATGTTCACAGTGTTTGTCCAGGAAGTTTTTCTCCATGTGGCAAGTCTTATTTTCATGCAAACATAATCACTTTCTATCAAATAAATATATTGTGACATAGATTATGTTGTGTGTATTTTAGCCTACAGCACGTCACTCTCACAATATACTGGACTGTCAATGACAGGAAGGTAGAGGGTTCGAACACAGGTTGGGTGTACTGAAGATGTTTTTTAATAAAGAGTTTTACTCTCTCTCTCTCTCTCACCCCACGCAAATGTTGGTACACGTCTTCTAAGTGTAAACATCCTCAACCCTAACACATTAGAGTAATTACTACTATATCCTGAATGGATAATAATAACCACACACAAGATACAAACAGTGAACTCTTTAAGTTCCTCATACTATGCTTACTTTTGTACCCGTAGCAGACTAATTAACTTAAACATAGTCAATGTCCCTGATATTACTGTGGAATTCAAACCATAGACACTCAAAGGTAATTGTTAAAAATAGCTATAATTAACCACCCTGACCACAGGTGAAACCTGGTGTAATTAACTGCTAACTTTGTGATTTTAGGTAGAGTTCCATCCTAAAAAACCGGCCACTGTATCGATAGTAAAACATTACTTCATAGACATGTTTTTATCAATGAAATGGTAATAAGGGCCCTTGATATCTATTTTGACAACCTTGGCTCACAATTGTGCGCAGTATTAAATTATTTAAAACATCCAGCTGGATGCAAACATCAGACCCTTAGATAGGGCTAATTCGCTCACTAACCTGGATGGTACACATCTAAACATAGTTTAGTAACAAATAACATATTTATATCACATTTTATTAAATCATTCATCCCCGTCATGATCAAGATAATTAATGTATCTGTGTACCTCTGGTTTGAATCCAGGATAATACAGACCCACATCTACAGACACGAGGACTAAACAACAAGCTCATCTAGTTTAGTTTCTTTGGTGACTGGAAGTTTTGGTTTGGAGTCACGGTTGGATGTACTGAGGGCAATTTTTTACTTTATGATTTCTTACCCTCTCTCCTCGAAAATTCCCCTTTCTCATCTTTAACCTATTAGTGTAATCAAATGATTATATCTGAGATGGGTAGTAAGACGCGGCACAATAAATAAAACTAATTAGTCAAACCAAACTTTAAAAAAATATACAACACTGAATTTAATATTGAATTGTATCAGTTTGTGACATTCACTCACGCGAGCCACATGCGCCTGGTGGTCCACATTTTGCCAACTCCTGGGCTTCCATGTTTCCTCAATGAGCTAGGTGGCGGTTAGACGAGTTGCAGGAGGGGAGGTAGAGACGCACGGATGTGGTTTAATGTGCTTCCCCCTCCTCTCCCTAGACACTCCCTCCCTTCACCTTGCATCTTCCCACTGACCCTTACCTCGTGCACCTGTTATTTCCAGTAGCCTCCGGGCTAAGAAAACTACAAAAACACATCCGGTCCACCGAGACTAGGCTGGAAGGCTTGGCTGCCCGGTTGGTTCCTACAATAAAATAAAAAATAAAACACGGAGGGGGGGGGGGAAATGTTTTTGCTTTGTTTTGTGTGTCCTTGTTTTTTTAAGTGCCTCCAAAAAACTAACTTGAGGTTAGGATGCTTTTGTAAAGGCTTAACAATGGGAAACGTTCATGTTAGGTGAGCCTTTTGATAAGACTATTTCTGTGTGAAAGGAGGAATTATTGTGTGTTGTTTATGTGTCCAGCACATTCACTCGTATTTAGCATTTTACAAGAGCAAATTAAATTAATCCCGATAGTTTCATATCTTCTCTGGTTAGACACTTCATGTGCACATAGCTACAAATATTTGTTTTAGTATATACTTCTATCCACAAATGTTTTCCTTACTTATCATTATACTATTAATATACCTATTGTAAGCCAAGCCCAATTAAAATTGAAAATGTATATAAAGATTGTTACTCTCCTGAGTAAATTGTATTGTAAATAATTTGTGTTCATAATTTAACAATATAATATAGGTGTGTGCAAAGGTTTGAAATATCATAGTCGAGACTCAAATCTCCTTCGCTTCAGCTTCACAATGGCCTTCGCATTTCCGAAAAATTTCTTATAAAGAAGAAAACATCGATATATTATGAACAGATTTTAAATATTTCACTAAATATGAGATATTTCAACATACAATCATTTTTAAAACAACATTTTCGGACTGACTAGTTATTAATTTACATCTACCGTAGATAAATTCAAACGTATGTAGCGTGTTAAACATGCTTTTTAATACGTAAACTCAAAATACATAAAAAAAAGTTTAACTCGATGAATACAAGAACAAATATATTCAAATAATGTGTGGCAGATATTTACTCACGATGGATTTATGTTGCCGGGAAACACCCAAACTTCAGGAAAACTGCCCCAGCTGGTTATGCCGGGACCATCAGCAGAACGACTTCTCCCCCGCAGACCCCACTTCGATGAAATGGCAGAAAAATGTATCCCTCTTCATCACGAAATCTTCTAGTGCTAGTTGTCATTCAGCGCAATCCGCAACTTACCTCCACCATTTTTGTAGCTGGGTGGAAACCCTCCCAGAATATGTCATTTCTGTGTGTATATAAACGTCACTCCTCGCTTCACAAATTATATTCTCTTTAATCAATTTGACGGAGGAACAACTTTAAGGTTAATCTACATCGGTGATCAAGCTACTGGTGACTACGATGTGGGAGGCGTCGGTCTCTCCACCTCGACGCAGATGTCCATAAGACATAGTTTTTTGTGTCAAAATGTCTGGCTTGTTTTTATACGCCCTATAGGCATATTTTTTATGTTTAGAGTTATTACTCTTTATTTATGTCCATATGACATTGTTATGTTAGTCAGTGTTTTTAACTTGTTTTTCTATGCCATGAGGCATAGTTTTGAATCATGGGCTTAATGCTCTATTTATCTTGGTCCATACGACATGTTTTAGTATGTCAGTGTGTCTGACTTCTTTTTCTAAGTCCTTAAGACATAGTTTTATAGACTAGGGAATAATCGTGACTCTCTAAACTGTATGGCCATGTTTAGTATAAATTAATCATGGAAATAAGATTATGTAACGCTTTGTTCAGTTACCTAATTAGGTCTGTGACAGACAGCAGTCACAATTGTTTCTTTTTAGTGTACCTTTTAACGGTGCGCAACCTGTGGGAGCACTACTAGTTAGTATTAGTGGCCCACGGGGATAGTGCTTAGTCTCCGGCCCTCTTCAGGTACCGTTTGTATCAGTTAATAAATTTATTGTTTGCACTAATTATTGTGTGCCCAAAATTGGATGGAAGTATAAACATACGATTGAATGTCTAGGCAATACTAATTAGGAATAGACCGGCTATAATATATTTACAGACTAGATTCCTGGTTGCTCACCATTTACTATTTGTAAAATGATAATTCCTCTTCTAAGAGGCTAATATTTGTGTTTCGTAATTCTCAATGGAGTTAACTCTTGCTAGCTAGTTCATTTAAATACCATCTTAGTAACTGTTTAAATTAGGACTTACTAGAATTTTATATCGTTACTTATTATTTAACCATACTTAATCTATATGCTTTTCTAGTCCAAGTCTAGTAGTCGCGAGGCTAGATAGATTTATTATATTGCTGCCTAACTTTAAATTAATATTTACTTTCTATTTATTTTGCCGCTTTGTTGAGGCAGACACACCTTCCTAGCAGAATATGCTTTAGTACTAAATTGAATAGTTACTAGCCTCATTACCAGACTAGGCTTTACACTCAACTTTATTTGTGTTCATTCCTAGTTCCCAGATGGGAGATATAAGCTTATGGTAACTGATTTAATTTCTCTATATTAGCAAAGGACTGTTTGATCTAAGACATATTTGAACCTTATGCAATTCTATTAACTTGTTTGGATGTAAATAAACTGATTTGTTATAATTGTATATTTATCTTATGCTTGCACCTTCCAAACATTTCTTATTTAACTTTGTTTGTAATGTAATCATGACTTATTCTATTAGATAGGAGACGCAACGGTACACATGTCAATCTACAATAATATAGTTTGGTATTCATTTTTATTTCTCTCGACCCTTGAAGAGCGAAGTATTGTTGGGTCTGTTCATAAAAAAAAGAAAAAAAACTTGAGATTTTGATAAATGTTGATGTTTCATAACCCCTTGAAACATAATTTTGTAATGCCATTTGTCTGTTTGTACCTTGGCATAGAGCCGACACTATATTAACGAATGGGTTAAAAACTTGGTATCTATGTGATTTTAATTTGATTGAGAGAGAATTATTTAAATGTGTGCGTAAGTCGACATGGTGAGATCCTACCTGCTACTGAAGATCCTATGACAGTGACACAAGTAGACATGGTGAGATCCTACCTGCTGCTGAAGATCCTATGACAGTGACACAAGTAGACATGGTGAGATCCTACCTGCTGCTGAAGATCCTATGACAGTGACACAAGTAGCCCTACCTGGGGTTGCGTCTGTGTGATGCACCACCCAATTTATTTCTCTAAATATTTATTTTTGCCTGTATAACTAAAGATCATTCGATATTAAAAAAAAAGATTGTAAAATTTTAGTAAATATATGTAATATATGTAATGTATTATAAGTAATAAATAATGATTCAATATTTTGAAATCAATCCAGCTCACCAGCTACAAGGGATCAAACTTGCTCTTTCATGCTTTTCATGTTTCATTGTTAAGGTAAAGTAAATACTGTATGAAGATGAAATTTAGTAATAACTAGACATTCATTTGATGTGTACATTATTACATATGTTTAATATATTATAGGAAAAGAATTTATTATATATAATCACATTCAAAGTAGTGAAATTTCATAGTTTTTAACTACCGCTATAAACGAATACTGTTCTTTTTATACCCCGGTAATTTGATTTTATCTCATTTTGTAGACCATAATGGCGTTTTTAGAAAAAAAAAATGTTTGTTTGTTAATTTTGTTAATGTCCGAATAGATCACTGCAAATCTAGATTTGAAAAGCATATTTTACTAAATTTCTCGTTTTAACTTTACCGATTTTAGATAAAACAGTTACTAGCTGAACATAATATGTCAGGCCAAGCTGGGGGTCATATAATCCTAACTAGTTACATAACTATTTAAGGTGGATTTTGTCTTCTTTACCTGGTCGGTGTTGCTGGAATAGGCTAAGACATTGATACTTGCTATATTTTACAAGATAGCCACTTACCCCCATACATGCTAAATCCCCTGACAAGCTGTTATAGACTCAGCAAATCTTAGTAACTATGATAATTATTGTCTAATGACCTTAAAAAATTGAAAGTAGTTTTATTTGACAACAACAAAAATCTTCGACTTCACTTCCACTCTAGTTAGCAATACAAGCATTGCTTCAACTTCTCTTCTCCTTAAAAAAATACCCTAATAAAATAAATATTCCATGTATATTTAAACTAGTGGAGAAATGAGTTTTTGGTGCAACACTGCTTTGTAAACTTGTGTTTACAGTCGGAGCAGTGTTACATTTATCGGAAGGTCCATGGTTCACATTTTTTATGACATTAATCTTAAAAAAAAAGAGGTGACCTATTTATTATTTTTTGAAGGTACTGTACGTTCTAGTGGCAGTCTTAAAATGCAAATTCTGTGGTCAAAGGTTTGTGGTTGCTAAAATAGGGATATCACCTAGTCTTGTTCGCTGTCCAGGGGACTTATATACCTTCCAATTTCTGAAGAGGAAAGAGGATTTTAGTTTTCAAGCACACGAGATTGGAGATTTAACAAACAAACAAAAAAATTTTAAATAAAGAAATAAGTAAAACTATGTACCAACAAGACTTGGTCAGGGTTTTAATCCTGGGATGATCTACAGAGAGCGTGTTTTTGCCAGTGGCGTGTCGTGGAGTGTTGCAAGGGAAGCAGACCTTATTAAAACTGTGCCTGTGATATGTTCTCGGCCACTCGGGCTCTATTTGAGCGATAATACATATTATATGCTCTGCATGCCTCACATGGGAATATATTCCTCTCGATACCTGACCAATGAATGTTCTACTGAGGGGCGTGAACAATTAAATGGTACACTTTAAACTAATGTTGATTACCCCGGCAACACTTAACGACACGCCACTGGTTTTTCCAAACGGTTTCCTACTATCACTCCACAAAAATTTGCACACATGCCCAAAAATTATTTCTTTATCCGTTACAGATAATGTAATTAATATATTATTTAGATAATTATTTTATATATTTTCCAAGCGGGTATTGAGACATGGTAAGAAGGAAAAAAGTACAGTCACATTTAATTTTAAATCTGTGGAAAACAGTTTATTTCCGATAAAGCTTATCAAAGGAGTGAAATGTGAATACATTGTAACTCTTTATTTGTGATTTCATGTCTTGGGCAGGGCCCCTACTTTATTGACCGTGAATCGTTCAGGAACTGTTATCTCTGTCACTTACTTTCCAACGCGTGAGAGTTGTAATTAGCATACAACTCATATCAGGTTCATGGTCCTAAGTTAGAACTCGTGAGCAGGCGATGGGTGACATCTCGGAAATAACATGGCTACTTTATTGTTTGAATATAGAACTAAGCTTGAGGAGGGTCGGCTGGCTTGGATAGGAATATTGAAGACAAAGACATAAAAAAATTTTCCTGATTTCAACAAACACATTCTTTACACCTGTTATGTTTGCTGGCTCGCTAGATGATCAATATTGTAAGCATCATTACAGAAACACAAGGAAAGAGGAAAATAGATTTATTTAGATTACAGTTGTTGAATGTAATTTGGGACAGAAATACTATAACAGTAACCGGTAAAATTTGATAACCGAACATTATTATACTACACCTAAATTAACATAAATATTAACCGCTTCAGTGGTCACCTGGTCTAAGGCGGTACTCTCACACTAGACTAAACAGCCAATGACGGGAAGGTCGAGGTTCGTATCTCTATCGGGTGTACTGAGGGAAGTTTTTACAAAATGGGTTTCCATTCTCCCTCCACGCAAATGCAGGTTTACGTACTCTAAATATAACCTTCCTAATCCCTAAAACCATAGCATAATTAGGTGACCGGTTGGTCTAGGGATAAGGTGTCAGACCTCTGTGCTGGGGGTCCGGGATTCAATCCTCGGTCCCGGCAAAGATTCATCTGATTGCCAAACCCTTCCTTCACCCCTGACAAGACATCTTGTGAATGTGGGTATGCCAGGCCTCCACCGTGGTTCGGATCCCACGTTAAACTGTAGGTCCTCCATTTCATCTCACAATCACCCTACCATTACACACTAGTGTAAGTGCGTATAACCCGAACGGGTAGTAAGACGCGGTGCTAATAATAACATAGCTTAAACGTATAACTTGAACAGGTATTAATACGCGGGAATAAAAACCAAACATAAATACACCCCTCGTATCTGACAACATGAACTATGAATTCCTTATGAATCTCATTGGCGTAGACTGGGTTGGAGCCAAGCCAATGAGATGATTAGAATTGTACTATTGTACTAAATTACATCGTAACGTATAATCACCCACACCGGTGTCCTCATGGCTCTAACGCGTCACTCTCGTGTTGAACTAAATTGCTGATGATATATAGTAAACATTTTATATATAAATATATTATATGGTAATTACCGGTATATAATATACATAAGGTATATCATTCTAGTTTGACCACAAGAGCCACATCTAACACTGAAAATAATGAGGGGGCTGCATTTAAGAAATTTCAACATTTTCATCATTTTAAATAGGGAAGTCTCAATTTTAAAATCCTTATAACATAAATAAAATTAAGATTACATCAATTGTTAAGACTTATTCTATATATTATTTTCGCCAAAAATGTTAAACTTTATATTTGCATCAAGTGGTTTTAGAGCTCTTGTTGAAGTCACGTTCAAAATGGAGGACAATTGCTTATCGGTAAATTTGATCACTCGAGTGCTTGTTTCTTTTCATGAGTGATATAACACTTTGATTTTAATAAATATTGCACACATTTGGTGCGCAAACTTAACAATTTTTGGGAAAACAATCTTTAACGAGTAATGAGTAAAAATAATGACCAACTTCCAAATGTTATAATCTCAAATGTCGTATTCCTACAACATTTATAAAAATAAGAGTTTTAACACATTGTATGTTAATTGGTTCATCAAAAAGTCCGTTGAGCGCATAAAATCATGGATTGGGCCGCAAGTTTTATATGCATGATAGACAGCATATTAACTTTCATATTGCCTCATAGGTGAAATAAACTGTTTTAACAGTGATATATTTACATTGTTGATAATTGTGCTATTTATGATTATGACCCGCCTATTAAAATGGTTTGGATCAGCCCCTGCCGGTATGCTAGACTCACTCAATGGAGCGGTCGCAGTACATCTGTCCGAGGAAAATAAGAGCGGGAGAAGTGCCAAACGAGATTTTCACTTAACTTTTCACATCCTAATAACTACCCCTGAAATCAGGGCTGCCATGCACCTGTAAAACCGTTAAGACAAAGATAATTGTTTGTATTTGGAAAAAAAAATTAGGAAAAACACAGATTATTTCTAAACAAAAATTCTGTAATATTACTGAGTTTTGCCCATTTAACTGCAAGTTTTAAGAGCACGAACTTAGTAACCAAGCACACTTATTCAAACGTATCTCTTATTGGGTTACATTACGACTGTTAATATTTCTCCATAAAGCCCAATTAATCCTGTTCTAAACACCAATAATATCACTTCACAAAAAGTTAAGTTGGCAGCAGAGCTCTGTAAGGACCCAGTGACGTGGTGTACTTCACGCCCCTCTGCACAAGGTCACGTGACTGGTACCGGGGAGCAGTGGTGTTAGGATTGACATCTGGCACAGAGCAGCTGATGCTTGAGATGGTTCAAGATCGGACAGCCACGGACGTGACTGCAAGGAGGGGTAGTTGGCCGTGGGGCTGCGGTATATGTAGGTAAGGGGAAAACTGCCACACTAGCTTTTCCTTGAAAACCACCTTTATTAAGGGAACGCTACCAATGATGGCTCTTCCTAGGGTAAAAACAGTGGACAAGGCACATTGGCAGTTTAAGTTAAGTGCCTAAAGGAATGGACCTGTTGTGAGAAAAAATACCTATAAATAATAAAAAGGTTACCCAATAAAGCGTCTGGAAAAAATAGGAATTCCTTCTGTAAAACTCGTAAAAAACCGGGGATTTCATGCAAAGTAAATAATGGCAACCCTGTAAATCAACTCCTTAAAATATCTTGTATCGAGTATACGAATAAAAAAAATTATCAGTATTAACTGAATCGCAATGATACCTCCTAAAAGTTCCACAAAATCCAACTGTCGTGAAATCTTTCCAATTACTTTGGTTTGCTGTCATAATGTCATAGCTGAGTGGAGGAACAAGTTACTGTATTATTATCCTAAACTACACACCGCACTACTTGCCATACTGAAAGATAGTCCCATACAATCCATGGCTTCATGGGATCGATAGCGTGTGTTAAAGACTCTTTGAGTAGTTAAACCAATTATGTGTTCATTCGAAACAGATGCCTAACTCGCTATTGTGTATTATTATTAATCATATTTTTAATAGCAACCTTTCTCGTCAATTTTCCCTTGAACGTATAGGTATTCATGTTCCTTCTTGAACCTCTTGAAATATTTTTTTTTTCTCAGTAACTCTTCTAGATGTATTAGCCCTATTGTATCGTAGTGCTAACTCTAGATTTGCAGAATTTGACTTTGATCACAAAATAAGAGCCAAACACAAAAGAGTTATTCAAGGAACTTTCCTAAAATTATTCGCTGCGAAATTTTCCTTTATTTATCTTCATTTTAATAGTGTCATTTATTTATGGTTTTTAGTAACGGTTCTTCACTCTCCAGTTTTTAAACTACATAGATTGTTTGAAATTATTATTTACCATCTTTCAGTGCTGGCCTGTTTTAGGTATTGAATGTTGGTCAGTACTATAACGGAGGAAATTAAAATTAATATCTTATAATAGTTCCTATAATTACATCACTATGCAATATTAAACAACACTTAGCTTATTTTTACCGGCATCCCTTGAACATATCCTGACTGACTCAATATTATACGCCTTGATCGCTTTCAATACACGTGTGTTAACTATTAGTGGGTGCTGGATTATATTGTCTTGTATTTCGGCGCCAGGTAGTTAGTTATGTTTCATACCATCGTTAAATGATGAGCTTATTGCTACATTTGACATTAATGTTTCATTCATTAATTTAGTAGCTTTATTGAAATACGTAACTGTGGTTAATATTCTATGAATCATTCTTGCCTTTATATATGATTTATAACAAAACCGATTTAGTGTGTCGGTCGCCCATCCATCTCTCATGACGCTAAAATGCCATTAGGAGTGATAGCTTAACCTCAGTACTGGTTGACTAAGACACAGTGTGTTCTGAGCTTATTCGCGAGATGTATTGCTACATCCGTGGCCCTCAAAGAAGTACCCACCAATCAGGCGTCAGCCCAGTTGGTCAAAATAAATCAGATATCACTTCACTATACTATAAAGCCACATGGCTGACTCACTGACATTAATGTTTACCCACTTCCAGATGAACTAGAAACTTGAAATCTGGCAAACTTATAGCTTTTAGCCTGTAACCCACGGGAAAATTCCAAAAAAATAAAAAATAAAAATGTTCAAACCCCTAAAAAAAAAATTAAAATGTTGGAGCAACTTTAAAGTTGGTGCGGACCTTTCTTTGTAGGCCTCTTGTAGCTAAACGGTAAGACCTATCAAAAAACGGATTGCACCAGAGCTAGATTTTTTTGATTTTAGTTCAATTTTTCACATTTTTAACAATTTTTTAATTTTCTGACACAATTATGGGACAGCTAGAATTATAAAATTGTAAAAATATAATCAGCGTTAAATAAACCCGCTGGAATTACATTAGTTTACACTCACTGTGGTTTGGGGGCGGAGCCCAAAACGAGCAAAGCGAGTTTCTTCTATACAAACACAGAGTTTAATTTTCTTCACTTGGTGATATCAACAGTTGTGTAATATCTGTTCTGAGTGTAACTGAATTAGATGACAAACTTTTTAAATGAAGAAAAAAAGTTGTTATTAAATTCCAGAACACCCTTGACAGAAAAACTATAAAATAATTGAGGTTACCATATGAATAAAATTAAACTCTTTCTTTGTACTGAAGCAATATTGATCTATTTTGACAAAAAAAATTCTATAAAAACTACAAAAACACTCACCTTTTCTCCCGTTATTTGCATCCCCATCTTAAAGAAAATGCCATCATCGGGGGGTTGGAATAAATCTTGCTGAAGGCCAGTTCTTTCACAAGGATTGTTTTAGGTCAGGTTGGTGAGCAGTGGCGGCTCGTAACTAACATTAGTGGGAATGGTGCTCCAGAAAACTTTTAGCCTTTGTTTTAAAATTGTGTAAAAAGAAAAAAACATGTATACAAATAACATTTATTCAGGAACTTGATAAAATCCTAACAAAAAAAAAACTCTTTTACTTACTTTAACTTCAATTGTTACAGTTCAAGCTTGATCTATTCATTTAAAAATTTAAAAATGAAATCCATTTTTCTTGTTTTAATTTGCGCAAAAAGTTCAATAAATTTCTCCTTGATCTCAGGATGACAATTGAGAAAATTTTTCTCCACTTAAAGTACTGCAAGTGCAGTTAGTCTTTCTGTTAAATAAAAGAACCGAAAAAGAAGAGTCAAATAGAATAGCTGGAATCAGAATAATATTCTAATTCTATGCTCTTCTACACTTTATCACATTCAAGAATATGGTATATGGTTTTTAAGCACAACACACGTTGAGTAAAAAATAACTTCCTTCCACCACCACGCCAGAGCTGACACTGCGAGAGCAACAGTGCTCTCTCTACCTGGCACTCCCGCCTTCCTTTCCACCCCCGTCCTATGTGCGCATGCTCACAACAGTCAAACACCACGTCACTGGCACTGTGAAGCGCACAGTTCCATACAAAGATGTTTGTATATTTTTCATAAACTGGGGGATGGCTGCTAAAGTAATGATATTAAGCTTAAGGAATATATATTGTACTACAAAAATAAATAAATAATTTAAAAAAAGACTCGTTATATTAAATGTTATCGATAATATCAAGTGGAAATAGGGGGCGCTGCAGTTCCGCAATGCGTATACACGAGCCGCCACTGGTGGTAAGCATCCATATAAACCAACCTATTGTTCCCCTGTTGATCTACCCTGCTGTTGGTAGGTGGGAAAATGAAGCGGAAGAGAGTTCTATAAATCTTGGAGAGGTTATTAATAAATACGTCACGTTTCAAATATGTTGTGGGTACTATACACATTTCTATGGAAAATAACCCGCATCGATAGGCACGTGGTTTGCCAATCTTTTATATAAATGTGTGTATATTTTCCTCTAAATTATATATTTCTCCTCCTCGCCTCATTAACGTAATTGATATAAGAACAGCTGGTACTGGTAGTAAGATGTGTTGGTGGAGAAAGATAAATAAATATCAAATACATTATTTGACTACCGCGGTATTTGAGAGTCAAAGTTAGAGCAATCTAATTATATCGGCAAGTCTTGTGAAGCACGTAGTTGTACCGAATATGGCCAGACAAACCTAGTTTTCCTTTTCCTCTTGTATTCCTTCTCTATATTTCTATTTACCTCTTGTCTTCCTGAGGAAGTGACCAAACATGGGCCGAGCGAGTCCAGTCAGCACAGCTTCACAGGAAGTCACTGCACTCTTCCTTCTGTCCAACCTAAACTCTTTCCCCTCCCCTTCTTCTTTCCGACCTCATCCTGGCTTCTCCCCCCCCCCCCCCCTCCCACTCCCCTTTACCTTTCCTTCAGCTTCAAACTACCTTCCAGGCCGACTGCCCACCCGCGCCGGGAATAATAGATTGAACTCTCTCGGGACCGCATGAGACTCTCCTTGATATATCCTCCTCACACACTACACTATCTCTCTCTCTCTCTCTCTAGCCGTATGTTCATTTCCTCCCTCTTCATTCTGCCAATGCTTGACTCACTCGTATGCAAAACACAGTATGCACATAACTTAACGGTAGTTCGTACAAACAGGCCGCCGGGGCATCTGGTAACGAAACAGGAAAACGCACTTTTCGTAGTAGCCTTTGTAATATTATGTTTATGTATGACCCGGTAATCCTATTGAAGAGGGGGGCTAGTGGCGCGCGTTTCATACAGGAAACATACCATGGGAAGTTTTTAGAAGTTGCTTTCGAAAGTGGGTGAAACCAGTTTTTGATTAAACGGGTCCCCTTGAACTTCCTCCGTGCAGAATTTAATCGCGCTTCACCGGGATATGCGTGAAGCTATGTAAATTACGAATTTACTTGAGAGCTCGTGTAGTAGTGGGTCTTCTTTGCTCGATTCACCGTAATAATTAGAGGTCGGATAACTTGGGAGAGAGCCCTCACAAATAATGAGGGGGTGAAACGATAGCTTAGTTAAGTGACGTAATAACGTCTAAAGACAATAAGATTATGTTTAAATTCCATGCCTTGTATGTTTAAAATACGTAGTTTAGAAACGATCCAACGGCCAGTGACGTCATTTACCTGCGCACATAAATATATAAGTAAGGGGGAGTTATATTAAAATTACCAAAAAGGCAGGCTGTACTTTATTTTACTAAAACAGGACATTGTATTATATTATTGTATCACAAACGTGACCTAATATCTTGATTTTATTACAAATGGAACTTTTATAAAATACAATAATACTTACCATGGCCAACATTGATAGCATTGTATTATATAATTAGTGTTATTTTAAAGGTATTTATAAAATATATCAAAAGTGCTTCATATCACACGACTTGGCGTATGGACACGTGCTAGTAGATCTAGTAGCTCTTCTAGCTGTTCGTAAGGAGATGTGGGTAAAATTACTTCAAGCATTTATGTCCGGATAATTATGGTCTACTTATAGTCTTCTTTCCACTATTTAAAATTAAATTTGACATTTATTTAATAGCGTTACAAGTTATTTAAATTATATATATCAACTAAAACTGAATTAAAGTGACAAATCAATCTCCAAATATATTTTCATTCTTTAGTGGAGTATTACCTACGATTAGGGATGAAGTGTAAAACCTTTAGTAAGGGACTCAATTTTAAATATACAGGATGTTAAGACAAAACGTCTAAAAAATTCACCGCAGGATAAAGGACATTATACCGATTAATTTAAGTATTGAAAGTTACATTGCACGACTCACTTTGGTGGCCACATGGTCTAAGGCGTTACACTCGCAATAGACTGGACTGCCGAAGATGAGATCGGGGTTTGATCCCAGTCAGGTGTACTGACGTTGGTTTTTCCTAAATGGTTTTCTACTCTTCCTGCACGCAAATGTGGATACACTTCAACTAAACCTTCCTATCCCTATCACATTACCTTAGTTATTACGTAAGCGTATAATCCCAACAGTTATTAAGACACAGTGCTAAATAAAAAACATTCCTTCCCCCCTCCCCCCTTCATCTTAGTACTGGTTCAGGTCATCCAGATTATTACACTAAAGTATAAGGGGTAGGATGATGGAATTTAGAGGAAATGTACTCAAATTTTCGTGTAAAGAGAGTGTGAAACCCTTAGGGAAATTTCCCCAATAAACCCGGTTGGTATTTGAACCCCAATATATCCGTCATTGACAATCCACTATATTGTGAGAGTGACGCCTTAATCTCCGCAGCCACCAACGAGCGATTTGTCAATATTGACCGATTTTTTAAATGTTGTCATAAGCCTATATTCGTGCCATGATTATTCAATAAGTTTGTTCATTACTACTTGTAACGTATGGTGGACATGCGGGCAAAGCGTCAGGATCACCTATTCTTGTTTACTAATGACGGGCACATCGGGGTATGAAACGCAACTGGATGTACTGAGGGTGTTTTTTACCGTTCTCCCTCAACAAAAACTCAAATAAAAGTCCTCTCATTACTACCCTGATAGGTAAATAGGTGCTGATAGACTGGCTGGCTGTTAAAATAAAAACCTCCCAACAAGGCACGCTTGTAGCGCCGTAGAATATATTACGCTGGCAACTACCGGCGCAGCACTAATATGCAGGAAGTATTGTTGAATTTGCAGGGGCTTATTTTGGTAGTAATCACCCGCTAAGGCCAATCACAGTCAAAAAAACATTGTGACATATTTTTATGTTGTGTGCTCATCCCTATATTTGAGTAGAAGCGATCCAAGAGCAATGCATGTTTTCTCAACAAACATTTATTTTGATGCATACATTATTGAACAAGGTTTCACTAAAAATTTGACATTGCTAATAGTTTTTTTTTGTTAATCACACGATTCAAAGCTTCAGGCTTTCGTTATGGACAGCTAGAAATGTTACTAGATCTACTTTCTCGTATTCATACGTCAATCTATGTGATCTTCATCTGTAAATTTTTATATATATGAGCAAAACTTTTAAATAGTAACATGTTATGCTATGAAAATTGGATGGTAGCTTATATCGCTGGCACTATGACCTACTATTGAAAGTGCACTATCCCGACCATGCAGTCCTGGTAGTAAGAGTCATTGAAAGAGCTCTTGGGAGGTTGTGTGTAACAGTATCCTGCTGGAGATAAACAACATACAGCCACTCTTGCTGTTGAACGTCAGCTCAGGGAGGATACTCCACCCAGATGCTAAGCCACTCAAGTTTCTGCTCCACCATTGTGCAGGGAACCAATGGGCACATGTGGGCTACGCCCCCTGCAACATCAACCCTTTGTATCAGCTCTATATTGTCTGACTCACATAAGTACAACTTATATGCTCGCTAAACAGATGCCTGAGGAACAGGATATTCCTAGTTGTCTATTGAACTGCAGGTCTATTACTGAATTGTGCTCTATTTATTTTATATAAGCCTGCCATATTTTCAGAATGCATTTTAGTTTTTAGGTAGTTAACTTATAGGTCTCCAATGGGCACGTAGACTAAATGTCACATTCGTCTTGACTGACTTGCTACTGACGGGGAGATTGAGGTTCGACTCTTGCTTGGGTGTACTGAGGTTGTTTTTACTAAATGGCTCTACTTTCGTCCTTTTTGCAACTGCTAGTTAATTTAATCCAAACTATACTTTCCTTATCCCTTCCCTACCACTCAGAATATTAAGATCCTCATCGTGTAGTTTGAAGTGAGAGAATGAATGGGTGTATGATAAATAACTATTATTGGGAATATCTTACTTTCCATGTCACCATTTTACTGGCCCTGGCTATCCAGGTCAGTGATGGCCAGATCAATGTTGACATAGGCTTTCACGCAGCGTCACATTGCCCATTAGGCAGACTAGGCACGTGCCTAGGGTGCGAGATTGTTGGGGGTGATACATTTAAAAATATAAAATTGTTTACAGCAGCGCCCTTTCCGATGTACGACGTTACGGGATGTGAGACCAAAACCCTTGTCTTCAACATGAATGAACATATTTTCACTAAAACAGCACACGCAGACTCAGCATTAGCTGAAGTTTGCGTGTTACAGAGTTCTAGTGTATGGGTCTACTGTTGCCATCTGTCGGTTAATAATTGAGTCACTCATGAGCGAAGTCGTGCCAGATATAGACGAGCACAACAGTTTTGCACAGTGCTCATATGATTATAGAGAGAATACTGTAAATAGTAGCAATAAATCGGCCTACAACATTATTATTTGTGAATCAAATAGCCAAAGCTATTATTTATGCAATTTTTTTAGTGAAGATTACTCCATCCAAATATCATATTCTGAAAATAGAAAAACCATATCTGGACACGGGAATCGAACTCGGAACCTTTGGCTTAGTACGCCAATGCTCTTACCACTGGGTTATCCAGGATTCGTTCCGTGGTGCAAGTCATTCTTCATTATTTGTATTCATTAACAAATAACAGTATGATGTATTGGTAGGATGAAGCTGTGAGGAGGGGTAAAGGGGGAGGGGGAGGCTCCTGCAGCTCATGTGCCAGGGGCGCCATATTTCTAAATGCAGCCTTGCATTCATGTGGAATAGAAGTTTCCCTCCATATGTTTGAGGGTTTAGGTTTTCACATTGATATTGGAGCTAGTTTTACTACTAGAAACAAATCTTAGTTTACCTTTTACCTTTGTTTAACTGTAACAACCAGGACAGTGACAGTATTGAAACATAGATTCTCAAAATTTATATTTAAATTATATTTTGTGAAATGGTTAGTTTAAATATAAAATAATGCAACTGCAAACATGTATTAGAAACAGAAACAGAAACACAGACATCAACAGCTGACCTAATTGTTGACATGTGCTGCCATCTCTCACTGCACCAGCAAATGACACTCAAGAGGCCAGGAAAAGGGCTGGGACTGGCCAGAACAATGATTTTGAACCAATTTTGTCTATTAAATGTTGATAAAAAATATATATTAATTATTAAAAAAATATTAGACTTTTAATTTTTGAATGCATACCTTTTTTTTACTCCAACCCAAGTCAAATTTATAAGCAAATACCTATGTTTGAAGGTTTCGCAAGAATGACCCACCTGCATTGGTGTGGAGGGAGGGTGGGTAAAAACCCAGTGAAAACCACCCTTATTACACCTGGCTGGGATTCAAATCTTGACCTTCCCCTTACTGGCAGGCCAGATTAGATTATATTCTAAGTTGTTAATTCACGTTTCCCACAATGCAATACAAGAACATATCAGAATATAATATCCATCAGCTATTTATTAAAAAAAACTCTAAGACATTAAATATTGGCAAAAAACTTACTTTTCTTTCCAATGTTTGTTTTAGAGATATATATTTTATTTTACAGTAAAGTAGAAAACAAAAAATATCCGTAGGGATCTCCTTTTGTTCAAGGAGCTCTACGTTATCAAAGGAAAACCAAGGTTTTCTCATACTATCGCTATCGATTTTGTAAACAATATTTCATTATATTTTCCTCTCAAAGTTTATTTTATCCTTGAAACACTAAGGAGTAGAAAACACGATAAATACGTCTTCTTATGTTTTAAAATACTAGGATTCACATGTTGTTTTTTAATCTTAGAATGTATATTATTTTGCGTATGGTTATTTATAAATCACTTGAATATTAAATGTATTCAATGTAATGGAATTTCGATGTAATGTTAAGCTTAAATTACACAAAATATTTCGTCATACAAAATTTTAACATTAAACTCTTCACATTTCCAACTATAAGGATAATGAGCTCTAGAAAAATATCTTCCCCTCTTTTCGTGGAGGAAGTGGGAAAAAATTCTCATAACTCCCTGCTGGGATTCAAACTTTGATCTAACCAACAATGACCAAGTACACACTGTGAACTTTGACCTACGAACATTTAGCTATCATTGCATCAAACTCTCTTAATGTTGCTGAAACATCGAGATTGAAGAAAAAACCACTTCATTGGTCAAATGGTCTACGTGTCACCCTCCAAGTAAAATAGATCGCTGATGAGGTTCAAATCCCCATCGGATGTACTGAGTGAGGTATTTTCTAGATGTTTCTTCATTATCCCTCCACGCCAATAAGGGTATAGTACGTTTAAATTCAACCTTATTCATCCCTAAAACATTCCTGTAATTTTATATATATATATATATATATATATATGTGTGTGTGTGTGTGTGTGTGTGTGTGTGTGTGTGTGTGTGTGTGCAGGCCATATAGGTAGTAAGCACAGTGACAAAAAAAAAGATTGTCCAAGAAACGTGGGAGCTATACGGCGCAATCCCCTGCAGGCAATATGCCGAAATATACCCTAGGATATATTTTTAAAAAGAGAAAGGGTGTAAAAATATATATATATAAAAATGTTCCCCCACTGGCCCTTCAATGGCATCTTGATATGTTACTTTATCCCATCACCCTGCGCATGCTGACGTCATCAGCAATAAGACGTGAGGGGACGCGAAGACGCAGATGGCTCATACGTGCGAGGTGTCATCAAGGCGGTCTATACGAGAATATGGCATGGAAAAAATAGGTCAAGAAATGTTCCCTCTTATCCAATATATGTCCTATATTCTTTCAACAGAAGAAACTTGCTTCAGTGGTCGAATGGCGTCACTCGTATCAAAATAGATCAGACTTCCGATGAAGGGAAGATTCAGGTTTAAACCCTTATCGGTTTTACTATGGGTTTTACACTCTCCCTTTACACAAGTGTAGGTACATTTCATCTAAATTCAACATTCCTCATCCCTAACATAGTCAGGTGCAATTAATATGGCCAATTAATATCTAATTAATAGTCAATATTCAAAATTGTATTTGGTTAGGAAGAAATAAACTTGATAACGCTGTAATTTTCTATTAGAAAACCTTTACTGAACTCCGCAAATTATGATATGTTTCTAAAATATTACTAGCACTCATTTATTTAAAGTAAATAAAATTCAAAACAACCGTTCACAAACGTTAATAGAAGGAATATCATCAAAATTTTACTTTGACTATAGAAGGATAATTGTTATCGTTGACATTTTATTACGAAATTTTGTTGTATCTTGATTTTTTATGTTCCCTCTTCCCCACCCCCCAAATAAAAATATGGTTTTGTTCTTCTCGATGTCTATCTACAGACTACAGACAAAACTTTTTTTTTTTCAAACTTGACATTTAAATTTTATATTAGGATCATACCTCAAGGAGAAATTAAGATTTTCTATATTTACGACCAAGTATTGCATACTGATTACCTAATTAAAAAATTGAAAATGTTTAAAAAATGACTTTAACGACTATTTAGAATAAATGTATGTATATATATGTGTGTGTGTGTGTGTATGTGTTTGTGTTTAACATGATATATAGCAATGTAAACTTAATTTTTTATAAAAAAGTATTCAAGACTAGTTTACCAATAACTTATTTTTGAATTAGTCTATGTAAATAGTCTAAAAATCACTTCAATTTTTTTTAAATAAAATGATATCTTGGATTTTGCTATATTATACATAAAAAGCATTTTAGTCTATTTTAAAACATTGTAGCTTAAAAGTGAATAATTTTCTTTTCAAACGGCTTTAACAATTTAGTTAAAAAACATATCTGAAGAGTGTTTCATATTATTGAAAACTTAATGATCACTTTCCTTATTTTTAACTTATCCTGCAAGCTCAAGTATCGTTAAACTATTTTAATTTTGAGGCTCAAATCTTATTTATGAAATAATACTTAAGGACACCAGCTTTGCCAATTTAAATTAATTTTTATTTGAATAGATTACCTATCATAAAATTTGAAGTGTTTGTTTAGTAAAATATAATTTTAGGACTGTTTTATTAGAAATACATTAATTCATACCTCACCAGAATTTGAAATAAAGAAATAGCGAATACTTTGTTGAGGCACTTCCAGTAAATACTTTTTGCATTTGCTTTTTTTTTTACAGCATTACCCTTCTTTATCTTCTTCAGATACCTGCTGTGAAAAAATACCCGTGTCGGTTGTTTTTGTCTCATATCTAATTAAAGTAGAACCGCGATCTTCCAGACTAATTAGGAGGTTAATCCGTATAGTCGAGAATCTGGATAATTGATATTATATATAAAAAAGTTCACTCTAAAAATCATACTGTATAACGAACGTATGTATTAGTATGTACTTATGGTGGGTTGCTAGTGACCAAACCCTGGTGTCCGTTGGGGTAACTCTCCTTCAGGGAAAAATACCGAAGGTACCAGCTGGGAATCACCGCGAGGCGGTTAGCTGTCAAATTAGTCCCTTGTTATGGAAATTGGACCGTAGGCAACCGGGGGGTTGTTTGGTTTTCTTAATAACATAGTGTTTAAGATTGCAATCTACCCGCGGGGACGAGGTTCATCGTGTTGCCGTTTATCCGAGACGTTCCTTAGCAAGAACCTTTTTTTTTTCTTTCTCTCAACCTTTCCACGGCTGGCTATTCATTTTCCACGCTTCCTTAAGAGTATCCTGTTCCGTCAGAGGAGAAGGGGGAGAGCGACGCACCGCACAGCGCCGTCAAATATTCAAGTAATAGACGTATCTGGATCGTGCCCAGGGAACTGAGCAACGGCCAGTCACGTGGGAGTCCAACAAGTGATGGGGGGGATACTCACCAAACAGTTTTTATGGCGTCTGGTAACCTATACTCCATGAGTCTAGAAGGATGGATTTGGTCACGTTCACAAACTCACTATAAGTTAATAAGTCACTGTTTGTGTATGGTTATTATTAAGAATCAAATAGCCGAAGCTATTATTTATGCATAAATAATAGCTTCGGCTATTTGATTTTTAATATGCAATTCCTTACAATTATAATAATTGTAAATGTGTCAGTATGAAGCCAACTCCAAGTCAAAGATGGCTGCGTTATCTGATAGCTCGTGATCTTAATAAACTCACACATTTGTAGCCGACAATTTTCGCACGTCCATCATAGACTCTGCCTTAAAATATGAGTGAATAATGACCCTGGGCACGGGACAATTCCTGGATAGCTCAGTGGTCAGAGCATTGGCATACTAAGACAATGGTCGTGGGTTCGATTCCCGTGTCCAGGTTTCAATTTTCAGTCATTATTAAGGTTTAAGGTGCGGATATAAGGAACTTGGGAAATGGACAGGTACTTTTCCAGTTCTTATAACAAAACTTTTGTTTTGTCAAAATAAATAAAAAATTGCTTTAATAAAAAAGAGTTCAATTTTCTTCACATGGTCATAGTTTTTCAATATCTGTCATAAGCATAGTGGAGTTAGATGACAAACTTTTTAAATGAATAGAAAAAATGGTAATTAAATTCCTGGACACCCTTGACAGATATTCAACAAATGTTTATATCACCATGTGAAGAAAATTATACTCTATGTTTGTACTTAGCAATAGTTGCTTTATTTTGGCCCAAAAAAATGTTGTGTTATAAAATCTGAAAAAACACTTAACTTTTATCACCTTCCTTACATCTCCACCTTAAGGACGCATGACTCAGACGCATCCAGTAGAGTCATAAACACTAATACAACCCAAAACTAGTTCAATTTAGGCTTTATTTGTGTTTACGAAGTTGATGGCAGTTGTAAGTCGGTGTTTCTTTCAACCTAAATATAATAGAAAATAAGTCATGAAAGCTAAGTCATTATATATAACATTACTGAGTGAATGGGGGGACGAGGGGGGTGAAGGAGTGTGAATTAATCAACTTTGTTCAGGGAGCTAAATATCAAAGCCAAAAAAAACCTCTCGGACTTGGGTGATAAAATTCCTAGGGAGTACAGCCATATATTTGCGCCCCTTTATTATTATTACTATTATAATCATCATTAGCACCCCATCTTACTACCCGTTCGGGTTGTACGCACTTACGCTAATGTGTAATGGTAGGGTGATTGTGAGATGAAATGGAGGACCTACAGTTTAACGTGGGATCAGAGCCACGGTGGAGGTCTGGCATTCCACACATTCACAAGATGTCTTGTCAGAGGTGAAGAAAGGGTTTGGCAATCAGATAAATCTGTGCCGGGACCGAGGATTGAGCCCTGGACCACAGCACAGAAGTCCGACACCTTACCCCTAAACCACCAGGTCATTTAAATTGCACCATTTATAACGTAGTTGTTGTTTATAAGCACTAAAGTTTTTATTTATATGTTAATCAAAATTAATCCTCAAATTTCTAGTTATATTTAGCACGGTGTATTACTATTCTTTCGGCCCATCCGTGTATAGCTACACCAATGGGGTACGGATGAGGAAAGTAGGGCTTAGAGAAGCAATTTTTAACTCACGGCACACTGAACCATGGAACTAAAACTGTCAAGGCACACAATACATTTTTAAAGGAGAGATTTTGTCATTAAAAAACAACAAATATCAATATTGTGTTCAAAAGTTCAATAGCTAGAATTCTAATAAATGTTTTATTTAAATAAATATTTTTTAGCATGGATTCAAAAGATTTTTTAACTTTCAAATTTTTTATCGCTTCTTTTTGATCCTCCCCCTAACTCCCATGGCACACATTCTGACCCGTTGCGGCACACCTCCTGACCCTTTGCGGCACACATTCTGACCCTTTGTGGCACACATTCTGACCCTTTGTGGCACACATTCTGACCCGTTGCGGCACACCTCCTGAACCTTTGCGGCACACCTCCGGACTCTTCATGACACACATTTTTTCCGTGGCAAATTGGTTGAAAGACGTTGATTTAATGTAACCAACCCATCTTGCATGTTGAGGAAGCGTGAACAAAAAAAACAACAAATATATATAAAATCTCAATATACCCAGCCGGTACTCTAACCCTGATCTCCCTGTCACTGTAAATATAAACCAAACTTTGCCTGACTGCCCACTGATTTGGGTCTGCTACTTATCCATGATCGTGTTTCCATGTGTGTTCACATTGTTTGATTTACAAACAAACCATTTGATCCACCTAATCTCTATACTAGGCCTATATATTAGCTTCAAGGCCAATTTATAACAAGTTATAGTAACTAATTAGTAGTATTAATAAATCTAATTATAGGTCTGGGCGTGCTTGTTTTCCAATAAACGAACAATAAAAGAAACCTCACTATACCACAAATATTTGATGTGTTTGATATTCTAACGGCATGAGGTCATATCCATCCTGGTGTCCTTGGTTCGTATCATCACCAGGTTAGTACATGGCCCGATTGGCCTTGATTCACGAGCGTCAGTTTATATCTCGGCGCTGGTTCTAAATATTTAATTATGTTTTGTCCGGGCTCCAGGTAGTTTCACGTTCCTTGTCAACGATTAGACGGGGTTGATTTGGAATAAAGATAGCTTGAATAAAATATCACAGCCACTTATATAAGATAAATTTATTCCAAAATTGGTTTCTGTTTATAGAATAATGCTAGAGTTGGAGTGACTAGTTCACTTCAAACTCTTAAACTGCACGAGTGTTTAACACACGTCCACTCTGTTTGTTGGTGATATAGCGAGTGTTTAACACAAGTCCACTGTTTGTTGGTGTTATCACGAGTGTTTAACACAAGTCCACTCTTCTGGTGTTATAGCGAGTGTTTAACAGAAGTCCACTGTTTGTTGGTGTTATCACGAGTGTTTAACACACGTCCACTCTGTTTGTTGGTGTTATAGCGAGTGTTTAACACAAGTACACTGTTTTTTGGTGTTATAGCGAGTGTTTAACACAAGTCCACTCTGTTTGCTGGTGTTATAGCGATTGTTAAACACAAGTCCACTCTGTTTGCTGGTGTTATAGCGATTGTTTAACACACGTCCACTCTGTTTGTTGGTGTTATAGCGAGTGTTTAACACAAGTCTACTGTTTGTTGGTGTTATAGCGAGTGTTTAACATAAGTCCACTCTGTTTGTTGGTGATATAGCGAGTGTTTAACACAAGTCCACTCTGTTTGTTGGTGATATAGCGAGTGTTTAACACAAGTCCACTGTTTGTTGGTGTTATAGCGAGTGTTTAACACAAGTCCACTCTGTTTGTTGGTGTTATAGCGAGTGTTTAACACAAGTACACTCGGTTTGCTGGTGTTATAGCGAGTGTTTAACACAAGTCCACTCTGTTTGTTTGTGTTATAGCGAGTGTTTAACACAAGTCCACTCTGTTTGCTGGTGTTATAGCGATTGTTTAACACACGTCCACTCTGTTTGTTGGTGTTATAGCGAGTGTTTAACACAAGTCTACTGTTTGTTGGTGTTATAGCGAGTGTTTAACATAAGTCCACTCTGTTTGTTGGTGATATAGCGAGTGTTTAACACAAGTACACTCTGTTTGTTGGTGATATAGCGAGTGTTTAACACAAGTCCACTGTTTGTTGGTGTTATAGCGAGTGTTTAACACAAGTCCACTCTGTTTGTTGGGGTTATAGCGAGTGTTTAACACAAGTACACTCGGTTCGCTGGTGTTATAGCGAGTGTTTAACACAAGTCCACTCTGTTTGTTGGTGTTATAGCGAGTGTTTAACACAAGTCCACTCTGTTTGTTGGTGTTATAGCGAGTGTTTAACACAAGTACACTGTTTGTTGGTGTTATAGCGAGTGTTTAACACAAGTCCACCTGTTTGTTGGTGTTATAGCGAGTGTTTAACACAAGTCCACTCTGTTTGTTGGTGTTATAGCGAGTGTTTTAACACAAGTCCACTCTGTTTGTTGGTGTTATAGCGAGTGTTTAACACAAGTCACTCTGTTATGGTGTTATAGAGAGTGTTTAACACAAGTCCACTTGTTTGTTGGTGTTATAGCGAGTGTTTAACACAAGTCCACTCTGTTGTGGTGTTATAGCGAGTGTTTAACACAAGTCCACTTGTTGTTGGTGTTATAGCGAGTGTTTAACACAAGTCCACTCGTTTGTTGGTGTTATAGCGAGTGTTTAACACAAGTCACTCTGTTTGTTGGTGTTTATAGAGTTTTAACACAAGTCCACTCTTTTTGGTGTTATAGCGAGTGTTTAACACAAGTCCCTCTGTTTTGGTGTTTATAGAGTGTTTAACACAAGTCCATCTGTTTGTTGGTGTTATAGCGAGTGTTTAACACAAGTCCACTCTGTTTGTTGTGTTATAGCGAGTGTTTAACACAAGTCCACTGTTTGTTGGTGTTATAGCGAGTGTTTAACACAAGTCCACTTGTTTGTTGGTGTTATAGCGAGTGTTTTAACACAAGTCCACTGTTTGTTGGTGTTATAGCGAGTGTTTAACACAAGTCCTCTGTTTGTTGGTGTTATAGCGAGTGTTTAACGAGTGTTTAACACAAGTCCACTCTGTTTGTTGGTGTTTATAGTGAGTGTTTAACACAAGTCCACTTTGTTTGTTGGTGTTATAGCGAGTGTTTAACACAAGTCCACTCTGTTTTGGTGTTATAGCGAGTGTTTAACACAAGTCCTGTTTTGTTGGTGTTATAGCGAGTGTTTAACACAAGTCCACTCTGTTTGCTGGTGTTATAGCGAGTGTTTAACACAAGTCCACTGTTTGTTGGTGTTATAGCGAGTGTTTAACACAAGTCCACTCTGTTTGTTGGATGTTATAGCGAGTGTTTAACACAAGTACACTCTGTTTTGTTGGTGTTATAGCGAGTGTTTAACACAAGTCCACTCTGTTTGTTGGTGTTATAGCGAGTGTTTAACACACGTCCACTTGTTTGTATGGTGTATATAGCGAGTGTTTTAACACAAGTCCACTGTTTGTTGGTGTTATAGCGAGTGTTTAACACAAGTCCACTGTTTGTTGGTGTTATAGCGAGTGTTTAACACAAGTCCACTCTGTTTGTTGGTGTTATAGCGAGTGTTTAACACAAGTCCACTCTGTTTTGGTGTTATAGCGAGTGTTTAACACAAGTCCACTCTGTTGTTGGTGTTATAGCGAGTGTTTAACACAAGTCCACTTGTTTGTGGTGTTATAGCGAGTGTTTAACACAGTCCACTCTTGTTGTTGTGTTATAGCGAGTGTTTAAACACAAGTCCACTGTTTGTTGGTGTTATAGCGAGTGTTTAACACAAGTCCACTGTTTGTTGGTGTTATAGCGAGTGTTTAACACAAGTCCACTCTGTTTGTTGGTGTTTATAGCGAGTGTTTAACACAAGTCCACTCTGTTTGCTTGGTGTTATAGCGAGTGTTTAACACAAGTCCACTTGTTTTGGTGTTATAGCGAGTGTTTAACACAAGTCCACTCTGTTTGTTGGTGTTATAGCGAGTGTTTAACACAAGTCCACTCTGTTTGCTGGTGTTAAGCGAGTGTTTAACACAAGTCCACTCTGTTTGTGGTGTTAGTGAGTGTTTAACACAAGTCCACTTGTTTGTGTGTTATAGCGAGTGTTTAACAACAGTCCACTCTGTTTGTTGGTGTTATAAGAGATGTTTTAACACATCCCATTGTTTGTGGTTGTGTGTTAATAGCGTGGTGTTTATACTACAAGTCCACTCTTGTTGCTGGTGTTAAGCGAGTGTGTTAACACAAGTCCACTTGTTTGTTGGTGTTATAGCGAGTGTTTAACACAAGTCCACTCTTGTTTCTGGTGTTATACGTAGTGTTTAACACAAGTACCACTCTGTTTGACTGGTGTTATAGCGAGTGTTTAACACAGTCCACTTGTTTGTTGGTGTTTATAGCGAGTGTTTAATCACACGTCCACTTGTTTGTTGGTGTTATAAGCGAGTGTTTAACACAAGTCCACATTGTTTGTTGGTGTTATAGCGAGTGTTTAACACACGTCCACTTGTTTGTTGGTGTTATAGCGAGTGTTTAACACAACGTCCACTCTGTTTGTGGTGTTATAGCGAGTGTTTAACACAACGTCCACTTGTTTGTGGTGTTATATGCGAGTGTTTAACACAGTCCACTCTGTTTGTGGTGTTATAGCGAGTGTTTAACACAGTCCACTTTGTTTGCTGGTGTTATAGTGATGTGTTTAACACACGTCCACTGTGTGTTTACGGTTGTGTTATAGCGAGTGTTTAACACAGTCCACTTGTTTGTGGTGTTATAGCGAGTGTTTAACACACGTCCCCATTGTTTGTGGTGTTATAGCGAGTTTTAACACACGTCCACTGTTTGTGGTGTTATAGTAGTGTTTAACACAAGTCCATCTGTTTGTTGGTGTTATAGGAGTGTTTAACACACGTCCACTTTGTTTACTGGTGTTATAGCGAGTGTTTAACACACGTCCACTTTGTTTACTGGTGTTATTGTGAGTGTTTAACACACGTCCTCTCTGTTTGTTGGTGTTACAAAAAGTGTTTAACACACGTCCACTCTGTTTGTTGGTGTTATTGTAAGTGTTTAACACACGTCCACTCTGTTTGCTGGTGTTATAGCGAGTGTTTAACACACGTCCACTCTGTTTACTGGTGTTATAGCGAGTGTTTAGCACACATCTACTTTGTTTGCTGGTGTTATAGCGAGTGTTTAGCACACGTCCACTTTTTTTGCTGGTGTTATAGTGAGTGTTTAGCACACGTCCACTTTGTATGCTGGTGTTATCGCCAGTGGCTGCCATGAAGGCCTATTGCAACCCTCACCTCCTCCCATGGGAAAAATTCCCTTCTTAAAAATAAGTCGGCCAAGGTTGCTTTCACTGTCACTTAAAAAATTGCATTTCGGTTCTGGGAGATCTCTTACAATCCGTCGTGTTCTTTATCGTTAGATTTTAAGGAACGTAAATTTAAAAAAAAACACATAATGTATTATGCCTTTAGTTTAGAAAGTGAGATTTGGTGGCGCCTCATGGTGTGATTCATTAAAACTCATAAATCCTGCTAAATTTAAAATGAAATAAATGTTATGCTTCAATATGTTCCACTTTACACAGTAAAGTGTTGTGTCTATGAATTGAAACCTGGTGAAAAAGTGCTACATTTCAAAATCAATGACTTTTAGTGTGCAAGTAAAAACAGTTTGTGACGGACTGGAGATTTGTGCATTAAACTCCTTATTTTGAATAAGGCCATGGAAATTTCTATAAATATATTCTATTGTATCTGAAAGCTTTGATATATGTATTTAAATATTTTGATTAACTTATATTTATATCTCAAAAATAGCATTATTTAAGTTTTACTACTGTTGCACTCAAAATATATTTTTAAAGAATTTTTAATAATCATAAAAAACACTCCATGCCACCTACTCTCAACTAATATATACTGACCAAGCGGCCGCCATTTGATGGCGAAAATGGGGTCAGCTTCTGTGATTAGAGGGTGTCAAATGGTCAGCACAACCAGTCATTAATCTCAGTTTTGTAGACTGTAGCTGTTACTTTTTCATTCAAGTAACCCCCCATTTTTTTCCTTACGAGGCTGTGTCTGTAACCCATTTCAGACCTACTGCTTCGCAGAAGAATCTGAAAGTGACGGGGATCGATCCGGGACCTCTAGATCTGTAGTCGTTGTATCTGGCCACGTGACCACTATATTGATCATACATTCACAATTAAGTACCTGTAAACAAATAAAAATCATCAATTCACTATTTTGACATTTAGTAAATAACTAATGAATATAATCAAAAAATAGCCTCGTCAATTAGATTATAATTATATTCAGTTGTCTACCGTTCATTAGTTCCTATCATTATTTTAAATGTTCAATTTCTTCATATAATTGCACTAATTGGAATAAAAATAGTTTTGATAAATTAATTTTATTTTTAGATATTTCTACTTTTTAACACGGGCATATTATAAAAATTCCCGTTTCAAACTTAAAAAAATAGAATAAATAAAAATTAACTAAATGAACGAACAGCTTTAACGATAAGCGTAAGTGGTCAAAATTGTTGGGCACGCGTTATAAATATCAGACGTATATATTATTTTCTTTCTGAGATGAGTTTGTCGGGTTTCAAGTTCGTCTCGGTATATTAAGGATGTGTTTTTCTTAAATGGTTCACCACTCTCCCTCTACGCAAAATCAGATTAATTTTCTCTCAGTTCGTTTCTTACATCTAGATAAAATATTAGCGTAATTAAAAATGTGGGGTAATAACAACCTTGTTGGTTCATTTAACTGTGCATGGCTAGTGAAGAATGGCCCTGGGAACGGGACAAATCCCGGCTAGCTGAGTGATAGAGCATTGGTGCGAGGGTCCCAGACTCTATTCCCGTGTCAATGTGTAATTTTATAAATTTATCAGTAATTAAAAAGGTCAATAGCTTTCACGGGTATTAAGAAGCGCCGGGTAAAATATTATTATTATTATTATTATTATTATTATTATTATTATTATTATTATTATTATTATTAGCACCGCGTCTTACTACCCATTCGGGTTGTACGCACTTAAGCTAATGTGTAATGGTAGGGTGATTGTGAGATGAAATGGAGGACCTACAGTTTAACGTGGGATCCGAACCATGGTGGAGGCCTGGCATTCCCCACATTCACAAGTTGTGATTAATTCACGTCTTGTCAGAGGTGAAGGGAGGGTTTGGTAATCAGATAAATCTGTGCCGGGATGGGTAAATTAAATGTGATGTTAAAAAATGCACATATATTCTTAAATGTGTGGAATATATATTAACTTAGTTGTTTTTTTTAACACAACGTCTTACTACCCATCCAGGTTTTACACTTATGTATTAATTGCTCTGATGGTTTTAGGAAAGGTTATATTTCGAGTAAGTGTACCCAAATTTACGTAGAGGAAGAGGAAAACCATCTTGGAAAAAACTCAGTACACCCGACCGAGATTAGAACCCCTAACTCCCTAACCTAGGCAGCTTATTCTACTGCGAGAGTAGCGCCTTAAACCATGCAGCCACCGACATGGGTATTAATTTTCTATTTGATCACAGAACATATGTGGCGGTGTTATTTTTACGCGATATGGAGGGTGACTTAATAAATAAAGCGTTAACGCCAAATTCTATTAAATCTAAATGATCATCGTCCGTAAACCATTTCCTGAAGACGGTCCATTTATTGCAGTTCTGGTAATCGCTGTCTGGCTCAGCACAATTTGTGGGACGTAGGTCTCCCCTACGGGGGTAGGGGGATGGGGGGACGTAATCCCGTGATAGGTCTGCAGCCCAGTCTTCTTGAAGCAGTGGCTTAGTGAGATATACACTGGTCAAACTAGGACACTGCTTCCTCCGTTTACTGAGCGGTTTCAACAATGACATCTTGTTCACCGATCTGGAACACTTGGGGAAGTGGGGTCTACTAGACACCATCGCTCGGGGAATGGTATCTAATGGATATTCACAATATTAGAAAGTATACGAAAAAACAATTGACTAGCTATGATTTTATAAAAAATTAAGTTAAAGGAAAAAATGTATTAATGATAAAGTATCTGATAAGCTAATATTTTAAAATTCAAAAAGTAAAATATAATGAATCTTATAGATAAACCTTAAGTACAAATTATGTTAAGATAAAATATCTTGTAGGTAAATTATCTAATTGATCGACACTTAGAAGTTAAAGCGAAAATATGCAATTAGTCAATACGTGAAAGATAAAAATAAATTTATCTAATTGATAAAGATAAATTATCTAATCGGTACATATATAAAGTAGTATTCAATTGTTAAAAATTTTAGAGATAAAGATGAAGAAAATAATTCAAAATTATAGGGGGGAGTGAGCAAATGACGGTCAATTAAGCAAAAACTTAAATTACTGAAAAATTATTTATTTTGTTCAACCCTAATAAACACAATTATATAGCCTAGTAATTCTACTTTGAAGAATACGTATTACAAAATAGAATTTCTGTGATTTTTGCCCATCAAACAAAAAACTATAAATAGGGGTTTGACCGCCGTTTGCTACCCCGTCGGGTAATCACAGTCACTGTAATTGATCCCGTGGTTTAACACTATTTTTTTTTTATTTGTTAAAACTGTGGTAGAATAATTGAGGTACAGTAATACAACAGCAAACAAAAACTGTGCATATCATTTAGTAAAATAGTGATATAATAGAAATAAATATGATAAACATTTGGTTACATGATAAAAAAAATACATACAAATATAATCAATTATATAAAAAATAACTTAATGTTGTAAGAGAAGATATTTTTCAGAATGTCTTTGTTTTAATAACATATAGAAATTAAATAAATTATATAAAAAATAAAAAATAACAATGTTGTAAGAGAAGATATTTTTCAAAATGTCTTTGGTTTAATAACATATAGAAATTAAATAAATCTATTTCAACTTATTTAGTCAATATTTGTATGTACTGTACGTTAAGTGATGTTTTTTCCCCTATGCATACGTAACACATATATCCCTCTGGTGTGTCTCACCCGTTACATTCTTCGTGAACCCATACTCCACAAGAAGTGCACCGATACCATGTCTCTCCATCTTGTCAGAACTCGTCACAGATAACACATTTGTCAGTCTCCATGTCACAATCATTCATACCATTATTGTCAAACAAATTGTCTTCATTAAAAGAGCCGTTTTCCGTAGAAATACTTAATATCTAAGTATCTAGAATATTAGAAAAAATTAACACCAAAACCTATACTTAAACTATTAAATTTGCTATCTAAATACATTTCAAGATCATTGTATCTATTTTTGAAATTATAATACATATTAGAAAATATTTAACATAGTTTTTAGTTTATAGTTTTTAATTTATAATTCATGCGCAAAACAAAAGGTATGAAGATATTTTCCCAAAATTGACTAATTAACCTTTAAATTGGCAAATTATAATCAATACTATTAATTCAAATGTGAACACAGAAAAGTGATAACAGTATTCCAATAACATAAAGTATTTCACCAGTCTAGGAAACGATTATAATTATGTAAAGATGGGCCAGGACCAGCTACTATAACGGCCATTTTACTATCAAATGTAAACATTCAAAAATAAAGAAGAAGAAGAAATAGTACCAACGCAAACAAAATAATATAATTCTAGCCTACTCTTTTGGTTTATTTAATATTTGTAAATTTTCGCCATAATTTTTACAATTGTTACACCGTACAACTTAAGTAAGAGTTGAGCTATCATTTTTAACCGAGAAGAAATGTTTTATTTTCAGGGAAAAAACCAAGCACAAATCAGGGTTTTTATGGTGATGTACACAAAGAATTTAAAGCAGAAAATTCATTAGAAACATTAAGTTTTCGTTGGAAACAACTATTTTTGGTGACATCCTTAACCTTAAAAAAAAAGGTTTTGTCAACATTTCCTCAGCAATTTTATACTCATTTCTATAACCGGAAACGAGTTTATCATATTATATATAAGATAATATATATATTTAACATATATACTTAAAATAATGAATATAATATAGTGGAACACTAACGAGGGGTGTTCACGCACGTTAAATGGGAGTTGTTTCCAGTAATAGGGTATTGAGTGATTAAATAAAACTGATTAAAACATTAACCATTAAGTAATGTAATTTGAAGAATGCATGACCCAAAATAATACATCCCAACATATAAATAAAATGATAAGGTGGGGAATTGAATAAAACCGGAGATTTATCATATTTTGCATGAATCACACATTACACTCACATCACTAATTGTTCATCTCTCTTTATTTACAACTCACTATTGATACTTTTACAATTAATGATGTAAGAGATCAAGTATATATTTCCTGTGGTTGTCACTGTAGACAGAGCCATGCACTCCATTATACTGTACATGAATAGTACAGCTCTATACAGTAGACCACACATCTCACACGCCAAACTACACCAGCTTGTATCATGCCGTACCAGCTCCTCATACAATACACAACACCCATGGTACACCGCGGCATACCAACTGATAGTCCACTGCGCCACGCCCTGGTACAGTATACCACGTGTATCTCACACTATTGCACAATCCATAAAAGCACACTGAACTACATACTGAAGAGAAATGGTTGAAACTTCGACTTCCATACATATAAACAGTTCTAGTGTTTAGATTACTACCCACATTCTCGCGATAGTTCCATTTACTGGCTCTTGAAGATGTGGCCGTTCGTTAATATTATACTTCGAAGAGTGTGGCGAGCACCAAGAAGGGCAAGTAGTTAAGTTGAAAACTCTACAAAATAGGACTCAAAGACGAAAGAATGGAGGAGAGTCAATAAAATGGGAAAGTTTGGAACTGGCTCTGAGAAATAAAATAGAAAGAAGCCAAGGATTTATTTATATTATTTATCTATTTATATATATATATATATATATATATATATATATATATATATATATATAAGTATAAACATACATATATATGAGTATGAGATATATATATATATATATATATATATATATATATATAAAAATATATATATGTATATATATAGTAGAAAATTTTTATATATATATCACCTCCACCTATACAATTTATAAAGTTCGGTGTTCAAAAAAGAGACTTAGATAATCTATAAAACCTTTTCAAACTATACCATACCTCTTATAGCCTATAGCAATATATAGCTTTCCAATCAACTATGTTGAAAGACCTGGGTACGAACCACGAGTCCGAAGGAAAGGTCGCTCTAAAGTAGAAACCACGTTCGTTCTCCCCTAGCAAGGTTAAAGGTGAAGCCCCTCGCTCCCCATCTCCATCTTTCTTCTCTCTCTTTCTTACATCTGACAACTCATTTCCTGCTTCCTTTCAATTCCTATCATGTGGAAAATACGGCTGAGACCTGTAATAATGGTCTGCAAAGAAGCCATGACAAACCTGAACAACATATAACAACAATAACAATCATAATTCTATTGAAAACAAGCATCATTATACCGCTAATAGCTCTGACTCACCCCGTGCCTTTTATAACAGGGTCAAGGTTTTCAGGTGTGCCCTAACTAAATTTTGAAGAGCTAAAAAAATAACAAAAGAAAATGAGAATAAAAGAAGGTAAATAAATACTTAGCGCTCTAACTTTATCGATGTTTTTCTTTTGGTGATTTTTCATTACGCGTTCGTCGTCTGTGCATTTAATTATGTTCATGTACTTGGGCTATATTCACGTGGTAGTCCCCTCGCTAAACCTATTTCCTTCCGCGGGTTTGTGAAGTTCTCTGGTGTTTGTGAAGTTCTCTGGAGTTAGAAAGCCCCTCACTCAACCCTTCGCTAATTGAAAGGGAGGTAGGGGAGTTTTAATTTTACATGACCCGACTCACTTGATGCAAGCAATAATATTCTCACCCCACCCATTTGTTGTGTTTAAAGAATACTTATTCGGTTAAATAAATTTGAGAGAGATTTTCACTGTACCGGCCTTTTAGAAAATATAAACTATTTTTTGCACTCTACACTGATAACATTTTGATATATTATTAGTAATATGTTATAGGTACTTATGTTTATGCTACCGTGAGTACCATCCAAACCCGATTCCAGGACAACCTAGATCGAACTAGGATTAATCTAATTGATACATCCTAAGAGCTTCAGGATGTACTAGCATAGCCTAGTCCTAGTTAGTTAATCCTGAAATGTTGTCCTAGCTCATAGGATAAACTAGTATGGCCTACAATTTTACCAGGCCAAACCAACTTTAGGTAAGGTTAGGTTAGTGAAAATCGTAAAATTACTCCTGGACACGCGAATCGAACCCGGGACCTTTGGCTTGGTGAAGAATGACCCTGGGAATGGGAAGATTTTTGGATAGCTCAGTGGTTGGAGCAATGGCGTACTAAATCGAAGGTCCCGGGTTCGATTCACGTATCCAGATGTATATTTTAAATTTTCAGAATATAATATCTGGATGGAGTAACCCTCATTTAAAGCATAAATAATCGCTTTGGCTATTTGATTCTTATGTTAGGTTAGGTTAGGTTAGCTAGCAACATTTGCGCGCCAACTGTGCATGATGAAACATGTCCAATGACGATTCATCGTATGGGTAAAGAAGAATGAAAACTAGTAAAAACATCAGGCTATATCGGTATAGCCTACAAGCGGCAGGATGTATCAATTCGGCCTGGTCCGATCTAGTTTGTTCTGGAATCGAGGCTTGGACTTTAACATAACTATCAAAATCCTCAGCCACATATAACATGACTTGACGTATGAATACATTAAAGTAGATACAGGAGATATTCTAAATGCCAGATACCAGGTAGAAGGAAACAAAACAATTTAATTTCTGTAATAAAATCAAAATTATCTATTTTGGACTACCTCCTTATTTGGCAAAAGAGAATTAAACTATTCTGAATTAGATTTATTTCTACCTATGACATAACAATATTTGGAAAGTACTATGATGACATCTATTCATATTATTATTAGCACCGCGTCTTACTACCCATTCGGGTTATACGCACTTACGCTAATGTGTAATGGTAGGGTGATTGTGAGATGAAATGAAGGACCTACAGTTTAACGTGGAATCCAAACCACGGTGGATGCCTGGCATTCCCCACATTCACAAGATGTCTCTATTCATACGACATGAGCTACATTTACCGGCAGTGTTGAGATAAATGACAGCGGTGGATTCTGACTTGAATGTCTGGGGCTCATTATCGATCTGGGGCATTATGATAGTTTTTCTAAATTTGTATTTTTTGTCGTTTCTAGAAAACAATACCGTTCATTCCATTATGATAAATAGTTATTTTTAATAATGACCTGATCTTTTAACCTTGAACATCGATTACTCGGCCCAAATTCATTGCTAAATTTTACATCTTCTTGAAAGTATAAAAGATAATTAGGAAATTATTCATAATTTTTAGGATAGAAATACGTCTTTGCATTAACTATATATTAGAGTATAGAGGATGAATGGCAGTGAGATAGAATGTAATGAGGTGAACTGGATAGAACTAGCTCAAGATAGGGATAGGGTGTAATGAGGTGGATTTGATAGAACTAGCTTAAGATAAGGATAGGTTGTAAAAAGGGAGACTGGATATAACTAGATCAATATAGGGATAGGTTGTAAAAAGGGAGACTGGATAGAACTAGCTCAAGATAGGTATAGGGTGTAATGAGGTGGACTGGATAGAACTAGCTCAAGATAGAGATAGGGTGTAATGAGGTGGATTGGATAGAACTAACTCAAGATAGAGATAGGGTGTAATGAGGTGGACTGTATAGAACTAGCTCGAAATAGGAATAGGTTGTAATGAGGTGGACTGGACAGAACTAGCTCAAAATAGGGATAGGGTGTAATGAGGTGGACTGAATAGAACTAGCTCGAAATAGGAATAGGTTGTAATGAGGTGGACTGGACAGAACTAGCTCAAAATAGGGATAGGATGTAATGAGGTGGACTGGATAAAACTAGTTCAAGATAGGAATAGAGGGTGTACTTTTGTAAGTGCAGCAATGAATCTCCCAAGTTCCTAATCTCATGGGGTAAGTAATGTATTAATTGGTTGCGAATAAATGTGGACGCTTTACAAGGATTATTTGATGATGGCACATACGAACGAATATACATAAAAACAAATTCACGCTTACCACACATGTTAAACCATCAAATGTGAAAGTGGACGAGACTGATGACTAGAAAGCAAATCCTGTCTAGCTTAAGTCCACAAATCCTGTCCCACAAAAATTTATTTGTTTAGCATAATTGGCTTAAAAGCTCGTACTTTTGTGGGTAAGGTCCCAGAGTACAGTCATTGTACTAAAAGCTAAGACAAAGTTATGTGAAATAGTGAGGTTGGGTAAGAAGTGTTTTAACACACATACATTACATAAATATATTACATACATTACATGCATCACATACATACACATAAATACATACATACATACATAATATACATCTGGAAGAAGTGCCACCAATCACTTGGGAAGAACTACTGAAAGCAGCTCGCAAAATAGGAGACAACAAGGCTCCGGGCCCGGACGGAATTCCGAATGTACCTCTGAAAACTGCAATCAAGACGAGATCAGACTTATTTATCCGAGTCTACAAGGCGTGTCTGAGAGAGGGGCGTTTCCCAGACTGCTGGAAAAATCAACACCTTGTTCTCCTTCCGAAAGGGGCCAAACCACCAGACGAACCATCATCATATCGTCCAATCTGCTTCCTGGACACATCTGGCAAATTGCTTGAGAGGATCATTGCTGACAGAATAGAGGTATTCAGTGAGGGACCACAGGGCCTCTCTGAAAACCAACTAGGATTCCGTAAAGGCAGGTGTACGATTGATGCGATAGATAAAGATGTAACCATTGCCAGGGACGCAATAGCAGGAGGAAGCTGGTCGAAAGGCACGAAGAAATATTGCGCCATTGTGACCCTCGATGAGAAAAATGCGTTCAACTCTGCTAAATGGAGCTGCATCATGGAAGCGCTTCGGAAGATGGAGGTACCTGCCTATCTTCGGAGGATGATCGCTAGTTACTTCTCAGATAGAGTCCTGACCTACGACTCTGAGACGGGTCAACGAATGTACCGGGTAACCGGAGGAGTGCCGCAGGGAGCAGTTCTTGGACCTCCGCTGTGGAACATCATGTACGATGCGGTGCTGAGGCTTCCATTGCCGGACGGAGCTACGATAATGGGATTTGCCGATGACATCGCTATATTTGCTGTTGGAAAGTTCCTCGATGAGGTTACGTACATAGCGAACAGAGCTATCGCCAACATCCGTCAGTGGCTTTCTTCTGTTGGCCTGCAACTAGCATATCACAAGATGGAGGCAGTACTAATGACAGGAAGGAAAATCAGAGAATCCATCACCCTGAATGTAGGAGATAATTTCATTATATCTCAACCTTCACTGAGGTACCTGGGCGTGCAAATAGATGCCAAGTTACGCTTTAACGACCATCTTCGGAACGTCAGCCAAAAAGCAGCAAAGGTGGTAAATGCGCTTTCAAGCATCATGCCCAACACGGGAGGCCCAAAGCCGAGCCGCAGACGTCTGATTTCTACGGTCACAAGCTCCATTATGCTGTACGCAGCACCAGTCTGGTCACCGGCAATGAAAGTGGCGGTGCATGCCCACATGTTGAACAAGGTACATAGGAGAATGGCACTGCGTGTTGCATGTGCCTACCGCACAGTCTCTGGCGATGCTGCTTGCGTGATAGCAGATATGACGCCTATCGACCTTTGGCAGACGAGTGGAATAGGATTTACCGCCAGACCCGGACTCCTTCCGAGCTCAAGAAAACAACCATCGTGAGGGACGAAAATAAGAAAACCATGGAAATGTGGCAAAGACGCTGGGACTCATCTACGAATGGTAGATGGATCCACCGTCTTATTCCAGTAGTGTCACTCTGGAATACGAGAAATATGGTGAGACGGACTTTTACCTCACCCAGTTCCTGACAGGCCACGGATACTTCAGGTCATATCTGGAGAGATTCGGGCTAGATGATTCACCATCCTGTCCAAACTGCACAGAGTTGGAAGAGATTGCGGAGCACGTCTTTTTTGGGTGTCCCCGCTTCGCTGCTGAGAAGGAGGAGCTAGATAGGCGACTCCAGACGAGATCAACTCCAGAAAGCATCGTCAGTTTGATGCTGCTCAACGAGGACAACTGGAATGCTGTATCGAACATGGCTTCGCGCGTTGTGAAGAACCTCAGGGTAGAGGAAAGAGCAAGGAGTAGACCACCTAGATAATGGCAACGATGGAGTAGGCAGTTAGCCATCCAGCCTCACACGAAGTAATGCCTGACGGCCGTTCCGTGTGGGGTGTATTGGATAACACTCTCGAGGTGGGGTACAGGGTTGTACCCCGGGGGTTTTAGTGGGTAGGGTTCTACGTTTTGTAGTTCGATACGTCGGGAATATGGAATATTCTGGCCGTACACCTAGAGTCACCTTCTCTAGTGAAGTCCCACAGTCTTTCAGATGGATCTGAAGGCTCCGTAAAAAGGATTTCCCTCCTCGTTAAAAAAAATACATACATACATACACATATACATACATACATACTACACATACATACATACATTCATACATACATCATACATACATACATACATACATACATACATACATACATACATACATACATACATACATACATACATACATACATACATACATACATACATACATACATACATACATACATACATACATACATACATACATACATACATACATACATACACATATACATACATACATATACATACATACATACATACATACATACATACTACATACATACATACATACATACATACATACATACATACATAACATACATACACATACATACATACATACATACATACATACATACATAATCACACCAATCCTTTACGGGGTAGGCAAGAAACTGTGCAATTAACTCAAAAAACAACTATGTTTTTAATCCATCGTCACTAACTTTCTCAACACTTCCCTAACCTTGAGCACTCCCTTCACTTCAACAACATCTATACACTGATCATGCTCTATTATTCTTAAAATTTTTAATATTTCTCTTTTTCACACATTTGTCTAACACATTAAACCCCGTATTACATGGCCTACCCCTTTCTTTTGATCCACACACTCTACCTTCATAGTTCGATCCTTACTCATCCTTTCAACATGCCCAAACCAACTTAAGACGCTTCTTTCCCATTGAAATATTGGATTCCTTTACAAACCTCACTCCTGCATCACACATTCATTACTGACTCTGTCAATACAAGTTTTACATATATATCTCTTAGATATATCTCATTCCAACACCATTTACCTTGCTCTTATGTTTCTCCTGACAAACCCTTGCTTCACAGCCATACAACAATGTTGGCGTCAAAATACTTTTAAATACTGCCATATTTGTCTCTTTCGATATTACTTCATTCTTCGCAAGGTCCATGTTCAAGTGTCTGTAATGCACAATAATAGTTTTGGGGATGTTTTCATAACCTTAATCTGGAACATTCACCAGAAATATACAAAATCATCACTGTCGCACTATCTAACACTTTAGCTCATTCGGTGGCGTGTCTGTCCCGGGTTTGATTCCAGGCATGGCCGATAAATGTATCATTGGTGAAATGTGGGTTTACTCTTTCATAGGGATAAATTAACGGCTGGGGACCGGATGTTGTGTCTGTCCTAGGCTTAAGTTAGATTAGACAGGCCTAGTGAGCCGGTAGAGGAAAATATATGGTTTGAATAAAAAGTTGACCGAGACCGCAGGATGGAAACGGTAATGAATGTAGAGTAGAAAAACGACAAGGAATGAGGAGAGGGTATATTTAGATTACGTGCACACTTAGTGTGGATATGTTATGGGAAACCTACACATATTGTACGTGATACAACCGGTGGAGGTTAGAACCTTGGTATCACATCCACATCCCTGACGAACCTGACGCCTTAGACCTGATATCTAAGTGAGGGTAGTATAGTGCCTATGACGGTACAAAGTAGCCCACACGCCAGTGTGTGATGTCGTCATGTCGTGTGCAAGAGATGAATGGAACACGAGTGACAGCTGCCACAACCATATATCACATTTGAAAGTGATATGTGGTAGGTTTGTTTGGGGCCGCAGGCTCACACAGATTTCCCAAACACGAATATTACGCTCAGTGGGTTAGGTTTTCACTCATAAGTTTTCACCAGTGACTTGGTTTTTCGTTGTATTTATAACTATCGTGTACCAGTGATTAGTGGGGGTCCAAGAAAGTTTTGGTTCGATTCCCAGTAATGTTTATGAAGATATTTACTATTTGTGTACGCGCTTGTTTTACTATATAATTAGTAAACATCTAGGTCCTAGGATAGATTTTTAATATCAGACATATTGTTATAGGTTAAGTAAGTTTATAATTCGTATATCTAATATTATCTTTGTTTAGAACTTGCCGTACATGCAATTAGTCTACAGCCTCGGTGGCGTAGTTGGCTAACGCGCTACTCGTGTTGAGCTTGACTGTTGAGGACAGGGTGATCGAGGTTCGAATCTCGGTCGGGTGAATTGTGGTTTGTTTTTTCTAAATGGTTTTTCACTCTCTACGCAAATGCGGGTTCACTTCCTCTAATTCAACCTTCCAAACTCCTAATCCATTAGCGTAGTTAGTACTTAAAGCGTATAACCCAAACGGGCAGTAAGACGCGGTGAATAATAATAATAATAATAATAATAATAATAATACTCACGACAATCAACTTACTGCCTTGGGGAAGAAGCTAAACCCAATTTCACAGTGAAGGGCTGTTAGCCCCTGCACCTAAGAAAACTCAGGACACTACTGACTAATTAATGTGTAAGACAGCAACATAAAGGCCTTACTAAAACATAACAGATGAGAGGGTGAGTTTTAATATCGATAGTAGATTTACCACTAACCATAAAAAGCAAACAAAAAATGTGAAAACCGCCACCAGCGGGTTTATTCGACCAGCAATGGACTCCTGCCTATGCTCACTGATCTTGCTGCGAGATGTGGGAAGGGCCAGGGTACAGGAAGGAGATGAAGGCATGTCAGTAGGTTAATTAGAGTGAAAGCTTCAGCTTTGGATAATGTATACTCCAATTTTCCTGCGAATGGACATTGCTGACAGATACAAAAGTTACAAGATCAACTTTTACATATCCATACGTAAAATCATGTGAACTGCAGCTGTCCCTGTTGATAGCTATTATCAGAGCCCTGCGTTTGTGGAGATCGCGAATGTTAGATATGGCATTTTTTCTTTCAGATGTTCACATTTCAGGTTAGCCTGATTGCAAATATATGCTCAGAATTGTCGCGATAGTTCGCGAAATCGGCGTTTTAGCGCAATTTTCGGCATTTTAAACGATGTCCGCGATAATCGCGATATAGTCGCGATTTTCGGCATTTGCGCTAATATTTTGGGATATTGAAAAATAAATATTTTAAGTTTGAACATTGCATTTTAAATTTTTTTTAAATTGAAAGTTTTGATGGAAGAGAGTGATGGCATCGAAAGTTTAAAAATTGAGAATGTGCTGCTAGGGCTGAAGACAAACAGTATGTTCAGTGACTTCGCAACAAAGTGTTTGCAAGCGTTGTGGCTGCCGATTTCAAATGCAGATTCAGAACGATATTTTTCTAGGTATAGTTTAGTAGTAACAGACCGCAGAACCACAATGAAAGTGGATAACATTGTTACCAGCTGCATGTTGCAGTTTGGTGATGTTGAGTAGTTATTTTGTATTTTTCTAGCCTAAATTGAGATTTAAAAATATAGTCACAATTTTTATGAAATAACAAGATGATTTTTGTGTAATATTTTGTCTTTGTGACTTGTACATACTTTTCCCGGACCAGCTGCCGCTAAATCTTACTTTTTTAATAAGTTGACAGCACATTTTTTTGCGGACTAGTGTTTTTTTTACCGTTTTGTCCAAACAAAATGTAATTTTTTGTTTTCACTTCAATATGTTTAGTTTACCTGTTTCAAACATTGTCCTGGAAGTCTAGTTTTAACCCAACAAAGTCACCTTAATCACGAAAGTTTGGTAAAAACCACTTTTTTAACGCTTTTGTCTTAATTCGATAATTTCGTCGCAAAAATAGAATTTTTGTAATTCACCGCTTATTCACCGCTTTTGGGAAACTTAAAAACGATATTGGGCTTTTTTATTCACCATAAAAGCAGGGCTCTGGCTATTATCATTTACCTAAATAAAAACAATAATATAAATCTTAAAATATCATAAATGTAGACCTCAAAAAATATTATTGTATTTTCTAAAAGGTTCTCCAAATGTCTATTCGTAAGAAAATCAAGTTACAGTAGACCTAAACTGGCAGAGTGGAATTACCTTGTGGGTTGAAGTTTGCCCACACTTGGTTTCCCATGCTCTCTCCAGGTGACAAATATTGTATGTTATTATGATCCGTCACTAACATCTTGTTCCTTTGTATTGGTATATATTATGGGAACTCGAGCACAGGAATTTTAAATTTAAGGCTTTATTCTGCAGCGTTTTCCCTACACTAATGCGGAAGCTATTATTAAGGTAACAGTTATATGAAATGCATCCGAAATCGAGAAAAGAGAATCGGGGAAACTATTTAGTAAAACAAAAAACCTCTTTACACGCTTATGGGATTCAACCCCAGGTTGAAGTTTAATTTGCTTGCCCATCGATTTGGGTAGAAAGGTATTAAAATAAAAAATATATTAAAAAAATGTATTCCGTCAAGTTATCAAATGTGGCGGCCTCTGAGTCTTGCTTTGGCCAGTGTGTCCTTGTTAGTGTCCCTGCAGGATATCCGACCAGTATTGGGTCCTTGTCTGCCAACAAAGAACTCCCCACCTCCCCTCATCCCTCATATAATGGATTTTCCCAGTCCCCGGGACCCTTTTATCCGGGGATGGCCGGCGTATTTGTATGCCAGCCGCGTTCCTGAACACGTTACCTCAATGTCTTCCAGATACAGCTGACAGAGAGAGAGAGATGGAGAGAGGAGTCCATGGAACAAAGTGGTCACAGGGGAGGGGAAATTGGACATGTTACAAAAATACTCTCCTTCTCAGGGGCGAGCCACGCACAACAATGTTTACATAACACTCGTGCCTGAATCTGGACGGTTGTTCGAGGGAGGGACAGAACACCAGATATCGTTCAAAGCAGGTTTCATTGAAAACATAGGTTTAGCGGAATGTAAAACACCCAAAAATAGCAATTATTGAATATAAAAACACTTTTCTTATCAAATCTGATTTTATTTTTTAGGAAAGAGAGGATGCGAAGCTTAATATGATAAATTAGACATTAGACCATGGCTTCCCAACCTGTTTTACTCCGTGGCACACTTAGTTCGAGACAATATTTTCACGGCACACTTGTGTAAACGTTGTAATATAATACATTTCATATTAAATTTAGATATAAATTAAAATGATGAGTATAAGATGCAGTTGACAATAAGTGTATTCTTTATCGGTGACCTATTTCTACTTGAAGATCAATTGCCTGTTTACTTTAATTTTGTCAACATTTTGACTGAGGTTTTTAGATATTTCATAAATACGTCAGCCCATCTTATTCGATAAACACACTTAAAAAATTTATCTTTAGATTATTTTATAAGCATGGTTTCAATAATGACCTGACAAGCTAGCCCTATCACATTTTCACCAATAACATGTGATTCAGTGTGTTTTTTTTGCGATCAATTCAGCAACTTTGAATGACGCCTCAGGCTCACAAGCTGAAATTTAAACTTTTTTTTTCCCATTTAATTTGTATCTTGTGTTGGGATGTGGGACTCACTGGACGTTTGACGGTTGGATGCCACTTCATTTGGCTCAGAATCATTGTTTCATTGCTCAGGCGTTCTCCACAAAAGATACAGATAGAAACTGGTCGGTCACAATCTTCTTTTCTAGTGAAACTTAAAATTATTTATCGTTATAACACTTTGGGAGGCTTAAAATTGAAACTAGTAGTAAGTTTATTACGAGATGTTTAGTTAGATTAAAATATAGGAAATTTTGGCGGCACACTTAAGTCCCGCGGCACACCGGTTTGGAACCACTGCATTAAACACTAAACAGCAAAGTAATTCGTTGGATTTTCGAAAAGTTTGAATATTTTTTAAAATCTATTCTTTTTCAAACATCTAACAAGTACATAATAAAATACGATAAAGACTCATTTAGTAGTAAAAAATGTGTTTTTAAATTTAAAACATAGAAACACAACCTTTGACCCTTTTTTTTTTGTAAATATTCATTTATATTTATTAAAAAACACAAAACGTTTCTATTCACATGTTTGTTTCCATCCATATTAATAATAGACTGGAAAATTATATTGGAAATCCAGGAATTGATTCTCGATTCAGTTTTTTTTAGACAATCACTGGTGCTTTTCCCTAAATTGACCCTTCTGTGGCCTTAGATTAAGACCAGTATTGAGTATACCTAATATATATCTTGTTTTAAACCTGAAGAAAGTTGTATTGTTTAACAATAAATAACGGTTTTTACAGGTTCTAAGAATTCAAGGGTGGTTCTTGATTTCGTATACCCATCTTATAATGAATTCCAAATCATATTATGCCCATTTTCTTTCACTTCAAGTGAAAACTACTATACACTTTATTTACCATGAAATTTGGCAGTCTTACCATTACTGATTACGCTATGGTCTTTTCTTATAAGCTATACAATGTGGTAAACAAAGAGTATGTGCGCATTTTCTCACAGATGATTGGTCGCCAGTTAAAGCAACACTCAACGATCCTGAGCATGGTTGAAACTAGGAATAATACTAACTGTAAAATATATATGCAAGTGTTTATATCTCCTACATATTCTATTGATACATTTAAACGTGTTAACAAAATTATTGGTTTATTTTTTCAATTTTTAATATTTATTGATGATTCCTCAGATATTTTTTTTTTAAGATCCTCAACTTTCTCACATTTGAACATTTTTATATATTAATAATATTTATAATTTCTTACTCTCCGGATGTTCCATTATAATTTTGTCTTTATATCATTAATCGATGGGCTTAGCAACAATGGACACAATTATTGACTTTACAAAGTTAGCAATGGCCAGTAAGAAATAAGTTGACGTTACCAAGCAACAGACGTTTTGATTTTTGTATCTATGTATCCTATTACAAAAAATAACACATTATCAAAAAAAGTGCTTGGTTATTCTTAACAAACAATTAATTCCCAAACAAAACACTATCAGCTTGAATTGAGGCTCTTATTAGGTAGGCCTTACTTTAATCAAGGGTTTGACCTAATATTTACTTAACGTTGAGAACCAGTATTGCCACGTGTGACTTTTAAAAAATAGCAACCACTTCAAATAATTAGCCAGGTACTTCTAAGGAAACTACCCTGAGCGTGGTCTCCAAGACTTGACCACAAACAGCCATGTTGTTAATGGAAGAAAATGACAGTGTTAGAACGCCCACAAGCTCATTAGGTCTGCACTCATTAAGTCAAGGCAAATGTTTGTTTTATACTTTCCATCGCAGGAGCGCTTGTAACGGATAGATGGACAGACAGCGAGACTACACGGGAATGACGGGACAAATGACGTAGTTATTTGGTTGTTTTAGGCCCTCGGGGAGTCTTAGTGCACTTGTAAACGGTTGTTTGTCTTCTTCCTGAGTGAGGGGAGGTGGATGATAAAAATCATTAAGTCTGACCACACTTTGTCCGCCACTTGAACATCGCGGGTGCACGACTAAGAGCGCCAATACACGAGAGAGAGGGTTGGTGTCGCGCCAATCAACGACGTGTAAATTGGTTGTTCGCGTGATGCGTACATCGTCGTTTGTCCCCCCCCCCCAACCCTGTCTACCATCACCCATGACACACAATTGTGGCAAACGTACTCTCGCACGATTGTTAATATATTTTTTGTTTTCTCTCTGTGAGCTGTTTTTATTTTATCTGGTATTATTTATGTGAGTTTCGTGGATTGTTTTTCCGATCTCTGTGTGTGGTTTTTCGGGTCGCGCTTGAGTGTCGGTACAGTCGCTCCATTATTTTCAAATATTTCATAGTCCTGTATTATTTTGCTTGTTTTTTTTTGTCTTTTTTTTGTCATCAGGTCACTTTACCCATTCGAGTTGTAGGAGTAAGGACTAATCACGCAAATGTTTTATCAATTAGGAAGGTATAGCTTAGAGGAAGTGTACTTACAATTGCGTGGAGAGAGTGTAAGACCTCTTAGTAAAAACTACAGCACACCCAACCAGTATTTGGACTCCGTGCTCTCCTTTTCCCACCGTATAGTCATTGGCGTGCGTGACGCCCTAAACCCCATGATCAGCTATCTAGCTTAGTGACAGATAAAAAGTTCATGGGGGAATTCTTACGGATGGGTGAGGAGGAAAATAATCTAATCATTAAAAGGATGGAAATTAATATTGATAAATTATTTATTTCTGGTATGTGTTGAAGACTTTCTGAACTGTCTCATTATGTCAGTACACAAACTTAAAAATCTAACTTAATTCTAGTAGAACAGCACTACTACACCCAGTCCCCCAGTCGTTTATTTATCACTTTTAAAGGGTAAGCCTCAATTTCAACAATGCTTTTTTTTACTAATGTTGGACATCGAGCTCGGGACTCGTAGTTCAATATACAGACGTACTACTTACTGAGATGAAGCGCTAGACAATAGATTTATATATAAATTTGATAAAGAATTCATAATAATAAGATAAATAGAATAATTCCATGCACTAAGGTCAAGTGGATAAATTACGTCATACATCGTGATTATTTGATTGTATACACACTAGCGTTTCCCGATTTTGTTAGCTACTAATAGATTGCGGATTTTACATATATGCATTTTTTTTTTCATTTGTTGCCAGCTTTAAGTTACAGATACATATTTTATGCAACATCTAATAAGCCTGCCCGATTTATAGTTTATATAATGCATATTTAAAATATAGATGAATTTTCTCGCGAATATGCATGTAAATGCATGAATAAGGTAGATTAAATATTTAAAAGAATATTTTCTAAATTGTCAAGAAATATTTAGAACCCTTGGCAAATGAAATTAATTTAACTCCATATAGGTAAGGTTTTTTTTTACAGCTGACCATGTAGAAGTGATTTGGGTTGGTAGTGCAAAGGTCAACCACGATCGTGGCACTATTCGTTGACAGAGACAATGGAGACAGGACGGAGAGGGAGAATGGTTGTGATTGGGTGAATCTTAAAGCTGCAGCTAGTATCAAATCTGCAATCCGCGCTTGTTAAAGGAATGGGTTGCAGAAGAATGGACTTGTTTTCACAAACTCCTTACGCCATCAGCAATCTTGAGACGCGAGGTTTACTATTATCGGTATCCTTGAAACTATTACACAGCTACTCAGATATAAATGGGACAGGTTAGCTGAGAAAGCCATGGTAGAGAAATCTCATATCATATTGAAAAGTAATGCATACCTTTGTGTTTTGAAAATAATTGACGAACTTCTTCAGAGGGAGCACAGAGAGGGCCGGCTTCAAGTACTGTCCCATGTGATGTAGAGAAGAGTTTTCAATGTGCAATATAAGAACATTTTATAACCGAAGTGATTTACTCTTAAAGTGAGAATGAGAAATATCTAGTTGCTTATTGTAACCAGAACCACACTCAGTAGTTGTAGCCTTTAATTTAATATTAACATTTTAATTATGATCCTTTTTATTTTTTTTGTGCATATTTTGATGTTTTTCTTGCATATTTATTCAGTATATAAATTCATGCATATTTTGCTACTTTTTGAAAATATAAACCTGCAAGCCTAGTTATTAATACAACCTAATCAGTCATCACATATCTACCCTATTTTAATTTTCCCCTTTCAATTACTTGCTGACATTTGTATAGGTAACCTGAAACTATCGTCAAACATTCATAGTAAATTAATGGACTTACAAATTAGGGATGACTAATATGTCAAAAGCTTATCAATTTATCTATCCTCCTATTTTGAGAAGGAGATCTCGGGGCGGGGAAGAGGGCTTAAATATACTGTGTAAATTATTTCAATATATTTACACCAACACATATTTGTTTGTGTCGATTAAAGTTTATTAAATTTTAATTTCTCATAGAATGTATTCTGGCCGCCTCTGTGGTATAGTAGTCAGAGTTCCTGACTACAGATACAGACGTCCCGGGTTTGATCCTGAGCACGTCCAGATTTTTATATGGATCTGGAACTGAGTCAACCCAGCCTCGTGAGGACAAATGAAGAGATACTTGAATTAAAAAGTAGTGGCACGGTCTAGAAAACTAGGATAATGGCCGGAGACTTAGTTGTGATGACAACATGACACCCTCTATCTGAAAAAGGTGGCTAGTAGTACAATAGCTCAACGTAATTTTAAAGGAAGAAAACAAGAGTACGTAGTAGCAGAATAGCTCAACGTAATTTTAAAGAAGAAAACAAGAGTACGTAGTAGCAGAATAGCTCAACGTAATTTTAAAGGAAGAAAACAAGAGTACGTAGTAGCAGAATAGCTCAACGTAATTTTAAAGGAAGAAAACAAGAGTACGTAGTAGCAGAATAGCTCAACGTAATTTTAAAGGAAGAAAACAAGAGTACGTAGTAGCAGAATAGCTCAACGTAAGTTTAAAGGAGGAAAATAGAAATGATAATTTCAAACATTTCCAGCACTCATTTTCCGGCCCTGCTTCTGGTTCAACAATTAACGAACATTAGAAACTATATTTCCAAAGCGTATACGTAACGTTGCTCTCTTATATTCCTTAGCGGCAATAATTTTAAAGCTCTACATTTCCCTCCTCTTTCTGTTTTTATTTTACTAATTTCTCGTCGTAGAAGAGGTGAGCCCGGGGATGAAAGTGATTAAATTTATAGAGGATCTTTTATCTCCCCATTTATCCGAGCGAAGAAAAATCACAACAATGGGCGTAATGTCCGGTGCCACATACATCACCGGGATAATGGGTAGAGGGTGAGGGGGGCTAAGACAACAATGGCTCGTCACAAGCCACCCCTCGAGCCTCTGGGACTGCTGGGTTGGGGTTGGGGTTGGCATCATAGTCGCTCGAGATGAACCCTGAGAAATTTGCGAGAGACGTGGACAGAGAGAGAGAGAATTGCTTGAATAGGGCTTTATTGAAGAATGAGCTCCGGATGTCTGTGAGGTGTGTTTGAGGGATAGTACATGTGAGCAACATCTCTGTGAGGTGTATCTAGAGGCGATAGTAGTGTAGCAAATCTCGTGAGGTGTATTTGAGGGGATAGTACAGTGTGAGCAACATCTCTGTGAGGTGTATCTATGAGGCGATAGTACAGTGTGAGCAACATCTCTGTGAGGTGTATTGGAGGGGATAGTACAGTGTGAGCAACATCTCTGTGAGGTGTATTTGGAGGGATAGTACAGTGTGAGCAACATCTCTGTGAGGTGTGTTTGGGAGGGGATAGTACAGTGTGAGCAACATCTCTGTGAGGTGTTATTATGAGGGGATAGTACAGTGTGAGCGACATCTCTGTGAGGTGTATTGATGAGGGATAGTACAGTGTGAGCAACATCTCTGTGAGGTGTATCTATGAGGGATAGTACAGTGTGAGCAACATCTCTTGAGGTGTATCTATGAGGGATAGTACAGTGTGAGCAACATCTCTGTGAGGTGTATCTATGAGGCGATAGTACAGTGTGAGCAACATCTCTGTGAGGTGTTTGGAGGGGATAGTACAGTGTGAGCAACATCTCTGTGAGGTGTTTTGGAGGGATAGTACAGTGTGAGCAACATCTCTGTGAGGTGTGTTTGGGAGGGGATAGTACAGTGTGAGCAACATCTCTGTGAGGTGTGATTTGAGGGGATAGTACAGTGTGAGCAACATCTCTGTGAGGTGTTTTGAGGCGATAGTACAGTGTGAGCAACATCTCTGTGAGGTGTATCTATGAGGGGATAGTACAGTGTGAGCAACATCTCTGTGAGGTGTATCTATGAGGCAATAGTACAGTGTGAGCAACATCTCTGTGAGGTGTATCTATGAGGGGATAGTACAGTGTGAGCGAACATCTCTGTGAGGTGTATCTATGAGGGGATAGTACAGTGTGAGCAACATCTCTGTGAGGTGTATCTATGAGGGATAGTACAGTGTGAGCAACATCTCTGTGAGGTGTATCTATGAGGGATAGTACAGTGTGAGCAACATCTCTGTGAGGTGTATCTATGAGGGATAGTACAGTGTGAGCAACATCTCTGTGAGGTGTTTTGGAGGGGATAGTACAGTGTGAGCAACATCTCTGTGAGGTGTGTTTGGGAGGGATAGTACAGTGTGAGCAACATCTCTGTGAGGTGTATCTATGAGGGATAGTACAGTGTGAGCAACATCTCTGTGAGGTGTGTTTGGAGGGGATAGTACAGTGTGAGCAACATCTCTGTGAGGTGTATTTGAGGGGATAGTACAGTGTGAGCAACATCTCTGTGAGGTGTATCTATGAGGAAGGGAAAGTAGCTACAGTGTGAGCAACATCTCTGTGAGGTGTATCTAGGAGGGGATAGTACAGTGTGAGCAACATCTCTGTGAGGTGTATCTATGAGGGGATAGTACAGTGTGAGCAACATCTCTGTGAGGTGTATCTATGAGGGATAGTACAGTGTGAGCGACATCTCTGTGAGGTGTATCTATGAGGGGATAGTACAGTGTGAGCGACATCTCTGTGAGGTGTATCTATGAGGGGATAGTACAGTGTGAGCAACATCTCTGTGAGGTGTTTTGGAGGGGATAGTACAGTGTGAGCAACATCTCTGTGAGGTGTGTTTGGGAGGGATAGTACAGTGTGAGCAACATCTCTGTGAGGTGTGTTTGGGAGGGGATAGTACAGTGTGAGCAACATCTCTGTGAGGTGTGTTTGGGAGGGGATAGTACAGTGTGAGCAACATCTCTGTGAGGTGTAGTTTGGAGGGGATAGTACAGTGTGAGCAACATCTCTGTGAGGTGTTTATGAGGGGATAGTACAGTGTGAGCAACATCTCTGTGAGGTGTATCTATGAGGGGATAGTACAGTGTGAGCAACATCTCTGTGAGGTGTATCTATGAGGGATAGTACAGTGTGAGCAACATTCTGTGAGGTGTATCTATGAGGGATAGTACAGTGTGAGCAACATCTCTGTGAGGTGTATCTATGAGGGGATAGTACAGTGTGAGCAACATCTCTGTGAGGTGTATCTATGAGGGATAGTACAGTGTGAGCAACATCTCTGTGAGGTGTAGTCTATGAGGGATAGTACAGTGTGAGCAACATCTCTGTGAGGTGTGTTTGGGAGGGGATAGTACAGTGTGAGCAACATCTCTGTGAGGTGTTCTATGAGGGGATAGTACAGTGTGAGCAACATCTCTGTGAGGTGTATCTATGAGGGGATAGTACAGTGTGAGCAACATCTCTGTGAGGTGTATCTATGAGGCGATAGTACAGTGTGAGCAACATCTCTGTGAGGTGTATCTATGAGGGATAGTACAGTGTGAGCAACATCTCTGTGAGGTGTATCTATGAGGGGATAGTACAGTGTGAGCAACATCTCTTGTGTAGAGTGTGAATCTATGAGGGGATAGTACAGTGTGAGCAACATCTCTGTGAGGTGTATCTATGAGGCGATAGTACAGTGTGAGCAACATCTCTGTGAGGTGTGTTTGGGAGGGGATAGTACAGTGTGAGCAACATCTCTGTGAGGTGTATCTATGAGGCGATATTACAGTGTGAGCAACATCTCTGTGAGGTGTGTTTGGGAGGGGATAGTACAGTGTGAGCAACATCTCTGTGAGGTGTATCTATGAGGGGATAGTACAGTGTGAGCAACATCTCTGTGAGGTGTATCTATGGGGGATAGTACAGTGTGAGCAACATCTCTGTGAGGTGTGTTTGGGAGGGGATAGTACAGTGTGAGCAACATCTCTGTGAGGTGTATCTATGAGGGGATAGTACAGTGTGAGCAACATCTCTGTGAGGTGTATCAATGAGGGGATAGTACAGTGTGAGCAACATCTCTGTGAGGTGTATCTATGAGGGGATGGTACAGTGTGAGCAACATCTCTGTGAGGTGTATCTATGAGGGATGGTACAGTGTGAGCAACATCTCTGTGAGGTGTATCTATGAGGGGATAGTACAGTGTGAGCAACATCTCTGTGAGGTGTATCAATGAGGGGATAGTACAGTGTGAGCAACATCTCTGTGAGGTGTATCTATGAGGGGATGGTACAGTGTGAGCAACATCTCTGTGAGGTGTATCTATGAGGGGATAGTACAGTGTGAGCAACATCTCTGTGAGGTGTATCTATGAGGGGATGGTACAGTGTGAGCAACATCTCTGTGAGGTGTATCTATGAGCGGATAGTACAGTGTGAGCAACATCTCTGTGAGGTGTATCTATAAGGGGATAGTACAGTGTGAGCAACATCTCTGTGAGGTGTATCTATGAGGGGATAGTACAGTGTGAGCAACATCTCTATCAATCTTATCAATGAAAGCCGGTCCATTTACCTTTCCGTTTCATGGGAGTCAGATTTGTTATTTACATCGTCTTATTGGCTATCCAGTATTTAAATACCTTACCTCTCTTATTTTCATTGTGCTATGAGGTAGGGTTCGTCAAGGAAGAAATGTACTTTCATTTGCTTCGGGTGAAAGTTTAAATCAATTAAGAACAAAAATACTATAAGTATACGTGGCCAAATTATTGGTAAACCTAGTTACATTTCTCTTAAGACACATCAGGTCAAATAAAAAGTTTTAAAACAAATTTATCAATATAAATTAAGGAAGATTTTCTAAGATAACTTATGAAGACCCGTCCATATAAATTACTGAAAAAAAAACACTTGGAGGAAATAAATGAATGGTACGGATCTCCGAATGGACTTTCTCGCTCTCTTGTTTTAAAATGGAGATATTTACTCAAAACTCGTAATATATGTGAAACGAAATAATATACACTAGCAAATCCAAGCATAAATTGCACCATACTTATGTAAAACTTTTTTTAGTCCTGGTTTTATAATTTTGTTTAGCAAAATGAATGTCCTCATTTGTATGTTTGGACCGATAAAAAACATCAGTGTTGGGTCCACAAGGGTCAACACTTCGTTTTAAAATTTCAACTTTCGGTTAAAATTTTACACATTTTATTAGGTGTTGCAAATCTTCATGCCATCGCATTGCTATTATATTCCACACTTATAAATTTTGACCAATAAAAAATGTAAATATTGATTATTGAGTCTAAAATGGATATAGATAATTGTTGTACAAATGTTTCTCCTAAGAGGTTAAATGAAAAACTACATAAACTTTTAGAAACCTACTTATATTTCATTACTCTATGGCTTTGGAGAATTATTGGGTTAATACTTAAGTAGTATCTCTTTACAACTAAAGCTCACAAAATTGTATTAATATATTTGCAAATATCTCAGAAAATGTTGAATTTATAAAAATATATTTCATCTAAAGGTTTTTTTATTTTTAATAGCACTACAATTTTGCAATGATAAGTTATTTATTATTTCAAATAGTTGCGGATATACTTATGTGTATGCTTCTGTAAAGTACCCTAAAATTAATTTTTACGGTAAAATGAAAAGAGCCAGTTTATTTATAATATTAATTAACACCTATATACTAATTTTAATCAAAATCGATGTTTTTCTCTTTTCGCCCTTTCTTAGATTACTTTTAATTTTAAGTTTAAACAGACACACAGACAGACGTCATTGCAAATACACCTTTTTAGTGTTTGGGAGTCTTGTGATGTCGACATCCATCAACACTTCAGGTTAGATTTTCTTTCGCATTCACAATACTTTACATTTTGTGTTAGAAAAATTAAAAAATATATATATTTACGTATAGCTTGAAAGTTATTGGTTTTATAAAAAATATGTTTATTATAAAATATTTGTTTTATAAAGAGACCTATATATTGTTAACGATATGTAATTTCATATATCAAATAGTTTATGAGATATTATAAAAAAAAAAGATAATTTACGCATCAGACCGGAGCACTTAAAGTCATTTTGCCGAAATATTGAGAGAAGCCACTTTGTTTGGAATATTTATAAATGTTTAGAAATGAAATTTAATCAAAATTGTTAAGCCCAATTTTGAGAAAATTGACTTTTTTTCATTTTGCTTTTCAGTAAACTACCCTTAATTTTAGGGTTAAATATCCATTTCCAAAAACCCCTTGAGGCAACCCTATGAAAACCCTAGATACCAAGTTTTAGCCCAATCGGTAAAATAGTTTAGGCTCTACTACGAGGTACAGACAGACAGACGGAAAGTCAAAAACAACTTTTTTGGATTTGGATGGTCATGAAACGTCAAGATTCATCAAAATCTTAAGTTAAATTTTTTTGACGATCACTATACTTTCTCTACCTGTAAGATAGCGAGAAAGTAAAAAAAGAAAGTGGTGGGCTATATTTTTTTATTCTTTATTTTCCACTCAATCTCCTGTAATGGTCTTCCTAGAATCGTTAAATCCAATTTTAATTATTTTTTATTCCAAGTATTTTCTCAATTTCAGACTAAAGATAAAACTAATATAAATTAAACTTACTTTAATGTGAGATAAACTTGGGCATAATTACTTTTATAAGATTGAAAAATAAGTTAACACAAATTTATAAACTGTGTTTTTTTATAAAGGACTTGGTATTCTATCTCAAACAAAGATTTGCACACACTATATAATGGATAAATAATATGAGTTGCATATATTTTCAAGAATACGTGGGAAAATAATAATCTATGGAAATTTGTTGCTAGAATTATTTTTTTCACTTTATTTAGAATTATGTTAAACGTATGAACATTTTCTAAGAATTTCACCCTAGGTGTACCCCTAGGTTAATTTGAGAACAATGTCGACCTCTGCGCACGAGTCAGTCTATTTACAATTTAATAAACATTCTTTACAGGCAGGTGGAACACCCCCAATCCTTCTAGTGCTCACGCACCCCTAAAGAGAAAGAAATTAAGGGAGAAATACCCTTTGAATCCATTCTTTGTGCATGTTTAATTAGTACAATTAAAACTGTGCTATCGAAAGTCATATATTTTAGAAGAGCTTCTTATGTAAATTAAAATGTGGTATTTTTAATCCATTGAAGAAAAGAGTGTTAGTGATCTTTGTTGTATGTATTTTTTGCTATATTTTGTAATCTTATGAGATTCCAAAGCAAGGAGTAAAAGATAATTTTAATATTTCATGCCACTTAATATTATATATATATTACAAATTAAGTTAAGTTCTTACATGATATCTTTTTATTATTGGTCAAAGGAATATAATGACTGCAGAGAAGTTCCGACTCATACTAAAGAATACATAATTTTTAATTATCTTTCTAAATTTCTGTCATTAAAATAATGTCTGAACAGACCTTTTGAGAAATATTTAAATCATAAACACAGCATAAACTAATATAATAATTTATATTTTAAATACCATAACTTTTTTAACAAACTCGAAAAGCAAAAGTAGAGTAAGTTATTTTTAATTTCTTATCTAAAGAGAAAGTATTGTATTCGTGAAAATATGGTGAATATTTATGTTTTACTCGTATATGTGGAAACAGTGTATTTTATAATTATCTCTGTCCCCATATTTGTCTGTTTATCTCTCTATCCCTAGCAACAGATCTGAAATGGTTAGTTGCCTTTTTCTCAAACTTGATATCTTGATGTTATGGGGAATATCCACGGAATATTTTATTTTCTACCCTAAGCTTCAAATAAAGGGTAGTTTACTGAATAGTATTTTTTTTAATTCCAAATTTCGGAGTTTGCTTAAAATGTGTATCTGGAGTGTGTTTAACATAACAATTAAAACTGTATACATGTTTTTTCTGGGGGAAAATTGGTCTAAGTGTAGACCACCGGTAGGTTTATTTAAAAATAAAATGGATATTTAAAAATGTTTGCATTGATTTGGCTTAAAATGTATACTTGCAACGTTATTTAAATTTGAAATATTATATATAAGTTGATTGCTTAAAAAAATCACCATTTTACCGTATATAGCAGGCCTGTTCAATTAGTTATCAGAACGGACCACTCCAAAAAAAATCATGATATTAGGCGGGCCAAACATTTAATTCAATCTGGCAGTGATTTGAAACGTTATTTGATACTAATAGGAGTGATTGGCAATGTAAATACATACTTAGTAGTTATTATTATTATTAGCATCGCGTCTTACTACCCATTCGGGTTATACGCACTTACGCTATGTGTAATGATAGGGTGATTGTGAGATGAAATGAAGGACCTACAGTTTAACGTGGAATCCGAACCACGGTGGAGGCCTGGCATTCCCCACAATCACTACTTAGTAGTCCACTCAGCATTAAAATGACGATTTTCATCACCAAGATTTCTTTCCTTACTATTCAAAGAAGAAAGTGCCATTCTATAAAACTTAAAATAATACTAATTACAAGAAAAGCACTCCACTACCACTATAAATACCGCACGAACGATAAGCCAGGCAAATATCAACTGGTGAGACATCGGCTGCTGTTGTTTGGAGGGGAGAAGAGGTGTTAGTATGTCTCAGCCCCCCTGTCGCCCAGCAACCCGCATTGTTCAAGGTCAAAAGCATTAAAATGTTATATAGCTAAGCCATCATGATACCAGGTCAAGAGTGGGGGCTAAACGTCACTGAAGGGTAAGCTCCCACTCCCCTGTTCACACACGATGTTGGTGGAGGGAGTGATACCGGGTCAAGAGTGGGGACTGCACGTCACTGGAGGGTAAGCTCCCACTCCCCTGTTCACACACGATGTTGGTGGAGGGAGTGATACCGGGTCAAGAGTGGGGACTGCACGTCACTGGAGGGTAAGCTCCCACTCCCCTGTTCACACACGATGTTGGTGGAGGGAGTGATACCGGGTCAAGAGTGGGGGCTGCACGCAACTGAAGGGTAAGCTCCCACTCCCCTGTTCACACACGATGTTGGTGGAGGGAGTGATATCGGGTCAAGAGTGGGGGCTGCACGCAACTGAAGGGTAAGCTCTCACTCCCCTGTTCACACACGATGTTGGTGGAGGGAGTGATACCGGGTCAAAAGTGGGGGCTGCACAGCACTGGAGGGTAAGCTCCCACTCCCCTGTTCACACACGATGTTGGTGGATTGAGAGATACCGGGTCAAGAGTGGGGGCTGCACACCACTGGAGGGTAAGCTCTCACTCCCCTGTTCACACGAGATGTTGGTGGATTGAGAGATACCGGGTCAAGAGTGGGGGCTGCACACCACTGGAGGGTAAGCTCTCACTCCCCTGTTCACACACGATGTTGGTGGATTGAGAGATACCGGGTCAAGAGTGGGGGCTGCACACCACTGAAGGGTAAGCTCTCACTCCCCTGTTCACACACGATGTTGGTGGAGGGAGTGATACCGGGTCAAAAGTGGGGGCTGCACAGCACAGGAGGGTAAGCTCCCACTCCCCTGTTCACACACGATGTTGGTGGAGGGAGTGATACTGGGTTAAAAGTGGGGGCTGCACGCAACTGGAGGGTAAGCTCCCACTCCTATGTTCACACACGATGTTGGTGGAGGGAGAGATACCGGGTCAAGAGTGGGGGCTGCACGCCACTGGAGGGTAAGCTCCCACTACCCTGTTCACACACGATGTTGGTGGAGGGAGTGATACCGGGTCAAGTGTGGGGACTGCATTCAATTGGAGGGTAAGCTCCCACTCCCATGTTCACACACGATGTTGGTGGAGGGAGTGATACTGGGCCAAGAATGGGGGCTACACGTCACTGCAGGGTAAGCTCTCACTCCCCTGTTCACACACTATGTTGGTGGAGGGATTGATACCGGGTCAAAAGTGGGGGCTGCACGCCACTGGAGGGTAAGCTCTCTCTCCCCTGTTCACACCCGATGTTGGTGGAGGGAGTGATACCGGGTCAAGAGTGGGGGCTGCACACCACTGGAGGGTAAGCTCTCACTCCCCTGTTCACACACGATGTTGGTGGAGGGATTTATACCGGATCAAAAGTGGGGGCTGCACGCCACTGGAGGGTAAGCTCTCTCTCCCCTGTTCAAACCCGATGTTGGTGGAGGGAGTGATACCGGGTCAAGAGTGGGGGCTGCACGCAACTGGAGGGAAAGCTCCCACTCCCCTGTTCACACACAATTTTGGTGGAGGGAGTGATACCGTGTCAAGAGTGGGGGCTGCAAGTAATTGGAGGGTAAGCTCACAATTCCCTTGTCACACACGATGTTGGTGGAGGGAGTGATACAGGGACAAGAGTAGGGGCTGCACGTCACTGGAGGGTAAGCTCTCACTCCCCTGTTCACACGAGATGTTGGTGGAGGAAAAGATACCGGGTCAAGAGTGGGGACTGCACGTCACTGGAGGGTAGGCTCCCACTCCCCTGTTCACAAACGATGTTGGTGGAGGGAGTGATAACGGGTGAAGAGTGGGTGCTACTAATAACTGGAGGGTAAGCTCCCACTCCCCCGTTCATACACGATGTTGGTGGAGGGAGTGATACCGGGTCAAGAGTGGGGACTAAACGTCACAGTAGGGTAAGCTCCCACTCCCCTGTTCAAATACGATGTTGGTGGAGGGAGAGATACCGGGTCAAGAGTGGGGACTGCATGTCACAGGAGGGTAAGCTCCCACTCCCCTGTTCAAACACGATGTTGGTGGAGGGAGAGATACCGGGTCAAAGGTGGGGGCTGCACGCCACTGGAGGGTAAGCTCTCTCTCCCCTGTTCACACCCGATGTTGGTGGAGGGAGTGATACCGGGTCAAGAGTGGGGGCTGCACACCACTGGAGGGTAAGCTCTCACTCCCCTGTTCACACACGATGTTGATGGAGGGATTTATACCGGATCAAAAGTGGGGACTGCACGCCACTGGAGGGTAAGCTCTCTCTCCCCTGTTCACACCCGATGTTGGTGGAGGGAGTGATACCGGGTCAAGAGTGGGGGCTGCACGCAACTGGAGGGAAAGCTCCCACTCCCCTGTTCACACACAATGTTGGTGGAGGGAGTGATACCGTGTCAAGAGTGGGGGCTGCAAGTAATTGGAGGGTAAGCTCACAATTCCCTTGTCACACACGATGTTGGTGGAGGGAGTGATACCGGGACAAGAGTGGGGGCTGCACGTCACTGGAGGGTAAGCTCTCACTCCCCTGTTCACACGAGATGTTGGTGGAGGAAAAGATACCGGTCAAGAGTGGGGACTGCACGTCACTGGAGGGTAGGCTCCCACTCCCCTGTTCACAAACGATGTTGGTGGAGGGAGTGATAACGGGTCAAGAGTGGGTGCTACTAATAACTGGAGGGTAAGCTCCCACTCCCCCGTTCATACACGATGTTAGTGGAGGGAGTGATACCGGGTCAAGAGTGGGGACTAAACGTCACAGTAGGGTAAGCTCCCACTCCCTGTTCAAACACGATGTTGGTGGAGGGAGAGATACCGGGTCAAGAGTGGGGACTGCACGTCACAGGAGGGTAAGCTCCCACTCCCCTGTTCAAACACGATGTTGGTGGAGGGAGAGATACCGGGTCAAAAGTGGGGACTGCACGCCACTGGAGGGTAAGCTCCCACTACCCTGTTCACACACGATGTTGGTGGAGGGAGTGATACCGGGTCAAGTGTGGGGACTGCATTCAACTGGAGGGTAAGCTCCCACTCCCATGTTCACACACATGTTGGTGGAGGGAGTGATACCGGGCCAAGAATGGGGGCTACACGTCACTGCAGGGTAAGCTCTCACTCCCCTGTTCACACACGATGTTGGTGGAGGGATTGATACCGGGTCAAAAGTGGGGACTGCATGCCACTGGAGGGTAAGCTCTCTCTCCCCTGTTCACACCCGATGTTGGTGGAGGGAGTGATACCGGGTCAAGAGTGGGGGCTGCACACCACTGGAGGGTAAGATCTCACTCCCCTGTTCACACACGATGTTGGTGGAGGGATTTATACCGGATCAAAAGTGGGGGCTGCACGCCACTGGAGGGTAAGCTCTTTCTCCCCTGTTCACACCCGTTGTTGGTGGAGGGAGTGATACCGGGTCAAGAGTGGGGGCTGCACGCAACTGGAGGGAAAGCTCCCACTCCCCTGTTCACACAAAATGTTGGTGGAGGGAGTGATACCGTGTCAAGAGTGGGGGCTGCAAGTAATTGGAGGGTAAGCTCACAATTCCCTTGTCACACACGATGTTGGTGGAGGGAGTGATACCGGGACAAGAGTGGGGCTGCACGTCACTGGAGGGTAAGCTCTCACTCCCCTGTTCACACGAGATGTTGGTGGAGGAAAAGATACCGGGTCAAGAGTGGGGACTGCACGTCACTGAAGGGTAGGCTCCCACTCCCCTGTTCACAAACGATGTTGGTGGAGGGAGTGATAACGGGTCAAGAGTGGGTGCTACTAATAACTGGAGGGTAAGCTCACACTCCCCGTTCATACACGATGTTGGTGGAGGGAGTGATACCGGGTCAAGAGTGGGGACTGCACGTCACAGTAGGGTAAGTTCCCACTCCCCTGTTCAAACACGATGTTGGTGGAGGGAGAGATACGGGGTCAAGAGTGGGGACTGCACGTCACAGGAGGGTAGGCTCCCACTCCCCTGTTCAAACACGATGTTGGTGGAGGGAGAGATACCGGGTCAAGAGTGGGGACTGCACGTCACTGGAGGGTAGCTCCCACTCCCATGTTCACACACGATGTTGGTGGAGGGAGTGATACCGGGTCAAGAGTGGGGACTAAACCTCACAGTAGGGTAAGCTCCCACTCCCCTGTTCAACACGATGTTGGTGGAGGGAGAGATACCGGGTCAAGAGTGGGGACTGCACGTCACAGGAGGGTAAGCTATCACTCCCATGTTCACACACTATGTTGGTGGAGGGATTGATACGGGTCAAAAGTGGGGCTGCACGCCACTGGAGGGTAAGCTCTCTCTCCCCTGTTCACACCGATGTTGGTGGAGGGAGTGATACCGGGTCAAGAGTGGGGGCTGCACACCACTGGAGGGTAAGCTCTCACTCCCCTGTTCACACACGATGTTGGTGGAGGGATTTATACCGGATCAAAAGTGGAGGCTGCACGCCACTGGAGGGTAAGCTCTCTCTCCCCTGTTCACACCGATGTTGGTGGAGGGAGTGATACCGGGTCAAGAGTGGGGCTGCACGCAACTGGAGGGAAAGCTCCCACTCCCCTGTTCACACACAATGTTGGTGGAGGGAGTGATACCGTGTCAAGAGTGGGGGCTGCAAGTAATTGGAGGGTAAGCTCACAATTCCCTTGTCACACACGATGTTGGTGGAGGGAGTGATACCAGGACAAGAGTGGGGCTGCACGTCACTGGAGGGTAAGCTCTCACTCCCCTGTTCACACGAGATGTTGGTGGAGGAAAAGATACCGGGTCAAGAGTGGGGACTGCACGTCACTGGAGGGAAAGCTCCCACTCCCCTGTTCACACACAATGTTGGTGGAGGGAGTGATACCGTGTCAAGAGTGGGGGCTGCAAGTAATTGGAGGGTAAGCTCACAATTCTCCTGTCACACACGATGTTGGTGGAGGGAGTGATACTGGGACAAGAGTGGGGGCTGCACGTCACTGGAGGGTAAGCTCTCTCTCCCCTGTTCACACCCGATGTTGGTGGAGGGAGAAATACCGGGTCAAGAGTGGGGCTGCACACCACTGGAGGGTAAGCTCTCACTCCCCTGTTCACACACGATGTTGGTGGAGGGATTTATACCGGATCAAAAGCGGGGGCTGCACGCCACTGGAGGGTAAGCTCTCTCTCCCCTGTTCAAACCCGATGTTAGTGGAGGGAGTGATACCGGGACAAGAGTGGGGGCTGCACGTCACTGGAGGGTAAGCTCTCACTCCCCTGTTCACACGAGATGTTGGTGGAGGAAAAGATACCGGGTCAAGAGTGGGGACTAAACCTCACAGTAGGGTAAGCTCCCACTCCCCTGTTCAAACACGATGTTGGTGGAGGGAGAGATACCGGGTCAAAAGTGGGGACTGCACGCCACTGGAGGGTAAGCTCCCACTACCCTGTTAACACACGATGTTGGTGGAGGGAGTGATACCGGGTCAAGTGTGGGGACTGCATTCAACTGGAGGGTAAGCTCCCACTCCCATGTTCACACACGATGTTGGTGGAGGGAGTGATACCGGGTCAAGTGTGGGGACTGCATTCAACTGGAGGGTAAGCTCTCACTCCCCTGTTCACACACGATGTTGGTGGAGGGATTGATACCGGGTCAAAAGTGGGGACTGCACGCCACTGGAGGGTAAGCTCTCTCTCCCCTGTTCACACCCGATGTTGGTGGAGGGAGTGATACCGGGTCAAGAGTGGGGGCTGCACACCACTGGAGGGTAAGATCTCACTCCCTTGTTCACACACGATGTTGGTGGAGGGATTTATACCGGATCAAAAGTGGGGGCTGCACGCCACTGGAGGGTAAGCTCTTTCTCCCCTGTTCACACCCGATGTTGGTGGAGGGAGTGATACCGTGTCAAGAGTGGGGGCTGCACGCAACTGGAGGGAAAGCTCCCACTCCCCTGTTCACACACAATGTTGGTGGAGGGAGTGATACCGTGTCAAGAGTGGGGGCTGCAAGTAATTGGAGGGTAAGCTCACAATTCCCTTGTCACACACGATGTTGGTGGAGGGAGTGATACCGGGACAAGAGTGGGGCTGCACGTCACTGGAGGGTAAGCTCTCACTCCCCTGTTCACACGAGATGTTGGTGGAGGAAAAGATACCGGGTCAAGAGTGGGGACTGCACGTCACTGGAGGGTAGGCTCCCACTCCCTGTTCACAAACGATGTTGGTGGAGGGAGTGATAACGGGTCAAGAGTGGGTGCTACTAATAACTGGAGGGTAAGCTCACACTCCCCCGTTCATACACGATGTTGGTGGAGGGAGTGATACCGGGTCAAGAGTGGGGACTGCACGTCACAGTAGGGTAAGTTCCCACTCCCCTGTTCAAACACGATGTTGGTGGAGGGAGAGATACGGGGTCAAGAGTGGGGACTGCACGTCACAGGAGGGTAGGCTCCCACTCCCCTGTTCAAACACGATGTTGGTAGAGGGAGAGATACCGGGTCAAGAGTGGGGACTGCACGTCACTGGAGGGTAGGCTCCCACTCCCATGTTCACACACACGATGTTGGTGGAGGGAGTGATACCGGGTCAAGAGTGGGGACTGCACGTCACTGGAGGTAAGCTCCCACTCCCCTGTTCAAACACGATGTTGGTGGAGGGAGAGATACCGGGTCAAGAGTGGGGACTGCACGTCACTGGAGGGTAGGCTCCCACTCCCATGTTCACACAAGATGTTGTTGGAGGGAGTGATACCGGGTCAAGAGTGGGGACTAAACCTCACAGTAGGGTAAGCTCCCACTCCCCTGTTCAAACACGATGTTGGTGGAGGGAGAGATACCGGGTCAAGAGTGGGGACTGCACGTCACTGGAGGGTAGGCTCCCACTCCCATGTTCACACAAGATGTTGTTGGAGGGAGTGATACCGGGTCAAGAGTGGGGACTAAACCTCACAGTAGGGTAAGCTCCCACTCCCCTGTTCAAACACGATGTTGGTGGAGGGAGAGATACCGGGTCAAGAGTGGGGACTGCACGTCACAGGAGGGTAAGCTCTCTCTCCCCTGTTCACACCCGATGTTGGTGGAGGGAGTGATACCGGGTCAAGAGTGGGGGCTGCACATCACTGGAGGGTAAGCTCTCACTCCCCTGTTCACACACGATGTTGGTGGAGGGATTTATACCGGATCAAAGTGGAGGCTGCACGCCACTGGAGGGTAAGCTCTCTCTCCCCTGTTCACACCCGATGTTGGTGGAGGGAGTGATACCGGGTCAAGAGTGGGGGCTGCACGCAACTGGAGGGAAAGCTCCCACTCCCCTGTTCACACACAATGTTGTTGGAGGGAGTGATACCGTGTCAAGAGTGGGGGCTGCAAGTAATTGGAGGGTAAGCTCACAATTCCCTTGTCACACACGATGTTGGTGGAGGGAGTGATACCAGGACAAGAGTGGGGGCTGCACGTCACTGGAGGGTAAGCTCTCACTCCCCTGTTCACACGAGATGTTGGTGGAGGAAAAGATACCGGGTCAAGAGTGGGGACTGCACGTCACTGGAGGGAAAGCTCCCACTCCCCTGTTCACACACAATGTTGGTGGAGGGAGTGATACCGTGTCAAGAGTGGGGGCTGCAAGTAATTGGAGGGTAAGCTCACAATTCCCCTGTCACACACGATGTTGGTGGAGGGAGTGATACCGGGACAAGAGTGGGGGCTGCACGTCACTGGAGGGTAAGCTCTTACTCCCCTGTTCACACGAGATGTTGGTGGAGGAAAAGATACCGGGTCAAGAGTGGGGACTGCACGTCACTGGAGGGTAGGCTCCCACTCCCCTGTTCACAAACGATGTTGGTGGAGGGAGTGATAACGGGTCAAGAGTGGGTGCTACTAATAACTGGAGGGTAAGCTCCCACTCCCCCGTTCATACACGATGTTGGTGGAGGGAGTGATACCGGGTCAAGAGTGGGGACTAAACGTCACAGTAGGGTAAGCTCCCACTCCCCTGTTCACACCCGATGTTGGTGGAGGGAGAGATACCGGGTCAAGAGTGGGGACTGCATGTCACAGGAGGGTAAGCTCCCACTCTCCTGTTCAAACACGATGTTGGTGGAGGGAGAGATACCGGGTCAAAAGTGGGGGCTGCACGCCACTGGAGGGTAAGCTCTCTCCCCTGTTCACACCCGATGTTGGTGGAGGGAGTGATACCGGGTCAAGAGTGGGGGCTGCACACCACTGGAGGGTAAGCTCTCACTCCCCTGTTCACACACGATGTTGATGGAGGGATTTATACCGGATCAAAAGTGGGGGCTGCACGCCACTGGAGGGTAAGCTCTCTCTCCCTGTTCACACCGATGTTGCTGGAGGGAGTGATACCGGGTCAAGAGTGGGGGCTGCACGCAACTGGAGGGAAAGCTCCCACTCCCCTGTTCACACACAATGTTGGTGGAGGGAGTGATACCGTGTCAAGAGTGGGGGCTGCAAGTAATTGGAGGGTAAGCTCACAATTCCCTTGTCACACACGATGTTGGTGGAGGGAGTGATACCGGGACAAGAGTGGGGGCTGCACGTCACTGGAGGGTAAGCTCTCACTCCCTGTTCACACGAGATGTTGGTGGAGGAAAAGATACCGGGTCAAGAGTGGGGACTGCACGTCACTGGAGGGTAGGCTCCCACTCCCCTGTTCACAAACGATGTTGGTGGAGGGAGTGATAACGGGTCAAGAGTGGGTGCTACTAATAACTGGAGGGTAAGCTTCCACTCCCCCGTTCATACACGATGTTAGTGGAGGGAGTGATACCGGGTCAAGAGTGGGGACTAAACGTCACAGTAGGGTAAGCCCCCACTCCCTGTTCAAACATGATGTTGGTGGAGGGAGAGATACCGGGTCAAGAGTGCGGACTGCACGTCACAGGAGGGTAAGCTCCCACTCCCCTGTTCAAACACGATGTTGGTGGAGGGAGAGATACCGGGTCAAAAGTGGGGACTGCACGCCACTGGAGGGTAAGCTCCACTACCCTGTTCACACACGATGTTGGTGGAGGGAGTGATACCGGGTCAAGTGTGGGGACTGCATTCAACTGGAGGGTAAGCTCCCACTCCCATGTTCACACACGATGTTGGTGGAGGGAGTGATACCGGGTCAAGAGTGGGGCTGCACGCAACTGGAGGGTAAGCTCCCACTCCCCTGTTCAAACACGATGTTGGTGGAGGGAGAGATACCGGGCAAGAATGGGGGCTACACGTCACTGCAGGGTAAGCTCTCACTCCCCTGTTCACACGAGATGTTGGTGGAGGGATTTATACCGGATCAAAAGTGGGGGCTGCACGCCACTGGAGGGTAAGCTCTTTCTCCCCTGTTCACACCCGATGTTGGTGGAGGGAGTGATACCGGGTCAAGAGTGGGGGCTGCACGCAACTGGAGGGAAAGCTCCCACTCCCCTGTTCACACACAATGTTGGTGGAGGGAGTGATACCGTGTCAAGAGTGGGGGCTGCAAGTAATTGGAGGGTAAGCTCACAATTCCCTTGTCACACACGATGTTGGTGGAGGGAGTGATACCGGGACAAGAGTGGGGCTGCACGTCACTGGAGGGTAAGCTCTCACTCCCCTGTTCACACGAGATGTTGGTGGAGGAAAAGATACCGGGTCAAGAGTGGGGACTGCACGTCACTGGAGGGTACTCTCCCACTCCCTGTTCACAAACGATGTTGGTGGAGGGAGTGATAACGGGTCAAGAGTGGGTGCTACTAATAACTGGAGGGTAAGCTCACACTCCCCGTTCATACACGATGTTGGTGGAGGGAGTGATACCGGGTCAAGAGTGGGGACTGCACGTCACAGTAGGGTAAGTTCCCACTCCCCTGTTCAAACACGATGTTGGTGGAGGGAGAGATACGGGGTCAAGAGTGGGGACTGCACGTCACAGGAGGGTAGGCTCCCACTCCCCTGTTCAAACACGATGTTGGTAGAGGGAGAGATACCGGGTCAAGAGTGGGGACTGCACGTCACTGGAGGGTAGGCTCCCACTCCCATGTTCACACACGATGTTGGTGGAGGGAGTGATACCGGGTCAAGAGTGGGGACTAAACCTCACAGTAGGGTAAGCTCCCACTCCCCTGTTCAAACACGATGTTGGTGGAGGGAGAGATACCGGGTCAAGAGTGGGGACTGCACGTCACTGGAGGGTAGGCTCCCACTCCCATGTTCACACACGATGTTGGTGGAGGGAGTGATACCGGGTCAAGAGTGGGGACTAAACCTCACAGTAGGGTAAGCTCCCACTCCCCTGTTCAAACACGATGTTGGTGGAGGGAGAGATACCGGGTCAAGAGTGGGGACTGCACGTCACTGGAGGGTAGGCTCCCACTCCCATGTTCAAACACGATGTTGGTGGAGGGAGAGATACCGGGTCAAGAGTGGAGACTGCACGTCACAGGAGGGTAAGCTATCACTCCCATGTTCACACACTATGTTGGTGGAGGGATTGATACCGGGTCAAAAGTGGGGCTGCACGCCACTGGAGGGTAAGCTCTCTCTCCCCTGTTCACACACAATGTTGGTGGAGGGAGTGATACCGGGTCAAGAGTGGGGACTGCACGTCACTGGAGGGTAGGCTCCCACTCCCATGTTCAAACACGATGTTGGTGGAGGGAGAGATACCGGGTCAAGAGTGGGGACTGCACGTCACAGGAGGGTAAGCTATCACTCCCATGTTCACACACTATGTTGGTGGAGGGATTGATACCGGGTCAAAAGTGGGGGCTGCACGCCACTGGAGGGTAAGCTCTCTCTCCCCTGTTCACACCCGATGTTGGTGGAGGGAGTGATACCGGGTCAAGAGTGGGGGCTACACACCACTGGAGGGTAAGCTCTCACTCCCCTGTTCACACACGATGTTGGTGGAGGGATTTATACCGGATCAAAAGTGGGGGCTGCACGCCACTGGAGGGTAAGCTCTCTCTCCCCTGTTCGCACCCGATGTTGGTGGAGGGAGTGATACCGGGTCAAGAGTGGGGGCTGCACGCAACTGGAGGGAAAGCTCCCACTCCCCTGTTCACACACAATGTTGGTGGAGGGAGTGATACCGTGTCAAGAGTGGGGGCTGCAAGTAATTGGAGGGTAAGCTCACAATTCCCTTGTCACACACGATGTTGGTGGAGGGAGTGATACCAGGACAAGAGTGGGGGCTGCACGTCACTGGAGGGTAAGCTCTCACCCCCTGTTCACATGAGATGTTGGTGGAGGAAAAGATACCGGGTCAAGAGTGGGGACTGCACGTCACTGGAGGGAAAGCTCCCACTCCCCTGTTCACACACAATGTTGGTGGAGGGAGTGATACCGTGTCAAGAGTGGGGGCTGCAAGTAATTGGAGGGTAAGCTCACAATTCCCCTGTCACACACGATGTTGGTGGAGGGAGTGATACCGGGACAAGAGTGGGGGCTGCACGTCACTGGAGGGTAAGCTCTCACTCCCCTGTTCACACGAGATTTTGGTGGAGGAAAAGATACCGGGTCAAGAGTGGGGACTGCACGTCACTGGAGGGTAGGCTCCCACTCCCCTGTTCACAAACGATGTTGGTGGAGGGAGTGATAACGGGTCAAGAGTGGGTGCTACTAATAACTGGAGGGTAAACTCCCACTCCCCCGTTCATACACCATGTTGGTGGAGGGAGTGATACCGGGTCAAGAGTGGGGACTAAACGTCACAGTAGGGTAAGCTCCCACTCCCCTGTTCAAACACGATGTTGGTGGAGGGAGAGATACCGGGTCAAGAGTGCGGACTGCACGTCACAGGAGGGTAAGCTCCCACTCCCCTGTTCAAACACGATGTTGGTGGAGGGATTGATACCGGGTCAAAAGTGGGGGCTGCACGCCATGGAGGGTAAGCTCTCTCTCCCTGTTCACACCCGATGTTGGTGGAGGGAGTGATACCGGGTCAAGAGTGGGGGCTGCACACCACTGGAGGGTAAGCTCTCACTCCCCTGTTCACACACGATGTTGGTGGAGGGATTTATACAGGATCAAAAGTGGGGGCTGCACGCCACTGGAGGGTAAGCTCTCTCTCCCCTGTTCACACCCGATGTTGGTGGAGGGAGTGATACCGGGTCAAAAGTGGGGGCTGCACGCAACTGGAGGGAAAGCTCCCACTCCCCTGTTCACACACAATGTTGGTGGAGGGAGTGATACCGTGTCAAGAGTGGGGGCTGCAAGTAATTGGAGGGTAAGCTCACAATTCCCTTGTCACACACGATGTTGGTGGAGGGAGTGATACCGGGACAAGAGTGGGGGCTGCACGTCACTGGAGGGTAAGCTCTCACTCCCCTGTTCACACGAGATGTTGGTGGAAGAAAAGATACCGGGTCAAGAGTGGGGACTGCACGTCACTGGAGGGTAGACTCCCACTCCCCTGTTCACAAACGATGTTGGTGGAGGGAGTGATACCGGGTCAAGAGTGGGGACTGAACGTCACTGGAGGGTAGGCTCCCACTCCCTGTTCAAACACGATGTTGGTGGAGGGAGAGATACCGGGTCAAGAGTGGGGACTGCACGTCACTGGAGGGTAGGCTCCCACTCCCCTGTTCACACACGATGTTGGTGGAGGGAGTGATACCGGGTCAAGAGTGGGGGCTGCACGCCACTGGAGGGTAGGCTCCCACTCCCCTGTTCAAACACGATGTTGGTGGAGGGAGTGATACCGGGTCAAGAGTGGGGGCTGCACGCCACTGATAAGAGACTGAAGATCTCTCTAGCCGTTCAAGGTACTATCAGGGTAACCCGCTCCACTGACCTCATGGTCTAACGTGTTATTCTCGCAGTAGACTAGACTGTGAATGATGAGGAGATTGAGGTTCAAATCTCTGCCAAGTGTACCGATGGTGGCTTTTTCCAAAATTGTTTTGACTCTACCTCTAAGCAAATGCGGGTACAATTCCTATAGATATAGATTTCCTAAACCCAAAATCTATTGACATAATTAGTACATAGGAGTACAACCCAAAGAGGTAGTAAGACGAGCTCCTTAAAAAACTATAAGGGGATAATTTTAAATAATCAATAATAAAGAATATGTTTATTTTTTTAAATAAATTATTTATGACAAATTATTGTCTATTTTAACCATTTTTGGAGATAGCCTTGGATATTGAATTCAATCTGGGAATAGATTTTCATGATAAATAAGAATAAGTTTTTATTCTTGCAAATTAAATATTATTTTTGAGTAGTTTATAAATAAATTATTTTGAAAATTAAGAATTTGTTAAATAGATTTGAACAATTTGATTTAAAATTGATATATAAAGTGTGTTTGTTTTGATTAACAAGATGATGTGTTTGTTTTTCTAAGGAAAACTTATTCAAGGATTGTTTATTGAAAATGTTTTTGAAAATTATCTTCCAAGCAATAACACAAAATATAAGACCGTTTGTGCTATTGAGTCGTACCATTTATTTCTTTGAGACATCACAGGTAGATTTTGGGATATCTAATTTATCATATTGATTGAAAGTTGTATTTAGTTCTGTCTCTAAAATATGTTCATAGAGAAACCCCCCTCCCCCTGTACATGAAGCTTCCCGTCTCTTCTTTCCTCACCTTTCGAGCCTTTTTCCACACACAATTATCTGGTAGTGGATGTTATTATTATCATCATTACACTATATCTACCATATTATATAAGTATATTGATACCCACCTCGGTGGCCGCATGGTTTAATGCGCTACTCTTGCAATACCCAGACTGGTGATGACGGTGCGATTGTGGCTCGTTGAATCGTGGTTTACTGATAACTGATCTTTCAAAATCTTGAGAAATATTTTACAGACAGCTATAACGATTTAGTTCCAAAGGGGTATCTTGAGGAGTATGAACCCTGTATACTTTGTAATTTAAAAACATAATGATTTTAGTGGTTTGGACAAAAAATTAATCTCAGGAGACTAGTTTACATATCAAAAATAATATATTTATTTATCTAAAACAAATTAATTCAAGGATAGTTTATTTACAAAAAATTATATAAAATTTGAGTGTTTTGGAAATTGACCTTGAAGATTGAATTCAAAATGGAAATCTGTGATAGTATTTCATGATAAATAAGAAAGTTATTTTAATTTTAGAAATAAAAATAATTTCAGGGTAGCTTAAAAATAATTTACTTTTGAAAATTTGAATTTTGTTAAATATATTTGAACAATCTGGTTTAAAAATTATATATAAGTGATTATTGTTATTAATAAGATGAAGTGTTCGATTTAATGAGTAGACATTATTTAAGGGTAGTTTACTAAAAACAGAATGTTGAAAACTTTCTTCGAAGCCATAATATACAATATGAGAAAGTTGGTGCGATTGTATCGTAACATTTATCTTTAATTGAATTGGTTTAATAATTTTGGGAACACTTTTCTTACTTTCCCGAATATTTAGGGGTAGAGAGAATGTCACATTTATGACTGAAAAACATTCAATTTGCAACATTTTAGCAATGTCGTCATCCTTTCCAGCTGGATCCATGTTTATTTCCTAAAACCACAAATTCAACAACTAGATTTTCCCCACTGGTTTGTAATTCAATAAAAACTCCGATTGTTTCTTCCTTCGGTATCGTGGGGGTAGTTTGAAAGTAGCACTGCAGCTAATGAGATGAGTAATGTCCTTTTTCCACGGACATCCTGTCCGCCTGCGGCTATGATTGATTACCAGGAGCAGGGGCGGTGAACATGGGAGGAGGTATTTGTGTCCTAAAGTGAATAGAGTTTTACCGACATTCATTTGCATTGAATGAATAAAAATCTCCTATCCCGTTCTCACTGCCAACAATGATAATGGAATAAAAAAAACTGTTGGAAAAAAAAACAATTTTTGCTTTCCCAGTCGGACATGTCGAAATAAACTCAGGTACAGATTAATGGTGAGGGAGGGGGAAGGGAGGGGTGCTTAGATGTTCAGAATAGAGGTCATAGTATCGATTCCAGAGTATAGTGTGGACCTATTGTGTTGAATGTCAGTTCATTAAGATAAATTGTTTTGCATATTATTATGTTGTCAACATAAACGTTAGAACAGGCTGAGTGACAAAAAAAAAAACTTTTAGTTTGCTAGTTAGAGTTGAATAACTAAAGATTTTGCCTCATTTTCATAATTAATAAACAAATATGTCCACATTTACCGTAATAATATACTCGTTTATTAATGCCTGTCTATTTCAGCCCATCAGCTATTTAAAGTAAATGGTACAGCAGATTGATTACATGTATATATGCCTTAACAATTAGAGTTAACGAAGAGATAAAATAAATTTAAGATAAGGCATCCTATTTTCGAGAGAGAAAAAAAGCCTAAAGATATAAACACAAATAGTCTTAGTTAATCCAAAAACTTTATCTGTGTTTATGAGTACTTTTTCAATTAAAAAATTAACTATAATGGTGCTCAACCAATTTTACAAATATTAATTTTAATACCATTAATAAAAAAAATCTTATTTTCAGACAAGAAATAAAAAGAATGAAATATTAATTCTGTTCTGAATTTCGTTTTGGTTAAATATATTAGAATTTAGCACTAATATTGGTCAGTTTTCCAAACAAAATTAATGATAATTTTTATTTGGGTTCATTTCAACGTAGGCCTATATTTTAAAATTCACTTATATATATATATTCTTATTATATCACGAATAATACTAATAACACTAATATGTATGTATGTATGTATGTATGTATGTATGTATGTATGTATGTATGTATGTATGTATGTATGTATGTATGTATGTATGCATGTATGCATGTATGCATGTATGCATGTATGCATGTATGTATGTATGTATGTATGTATGTATGTATGTATGTATGTATGTATGTATGTATGTATGTATGTATGTATGTATGTATGTATGTATGCATGCATGCATGCATGCATGTATGCATGTATGCATGTATGCATGTATGTATGTATGTATGTATGTATGTATGTATGTATGTATGTATGTATGTATGTATATCACGTGATTTGGTGGTCTAGGGGTAAGGTGTCAGACTTCTGTGCTGGGGGTCCGGGGTTCAATCCCCGGTCCCGGCACAGATTTATCTGATTACCAAACACTTCCTTCATCTCTGACAATACGTGTATTAATCACAACTTGTTAATATGGGGAATGCCAGGCCTACACCGCGGTTCGGATTCCACGTTAAACTGTAGGTCCTTCACTTCATCTCACAATCAGCCTACCATTACACATAAATGCGTATAACCCAAATGGCTAGTAAGTCTCGTTCAAACAATTATGTATGTATATCGGCATTTGCATGTAGGAAAAAAACTAATTTAATCCAACTGGGTTGATTTGACTTATGTTTTTATTCCTACGCCCACCTGTGTTGGTGTAATTTTGTTATATAGGTATTGTTTTGTTCTGTAAATATTTCAAATTAATTTAAATGTATTATATCTTATAGTATATATTAATCAGTCGCTATTATCTTAAATATACTTCGGTTTCTTAGGTTAGACCTTCCACAACGGAAAATATAGTTTTCTCTCCCAAAACTATTCATTTAATTTTATATTTTTACGGTGGTGCCACAGTCATGCAGAGTTTAAAAAATATATAAATAAGGGCATTTATCTGAAGTTCTGCGTTTACAAAAAAAAAAATCATTCATTAGTAAATACTTAATTCTAGGAATCATTTATGGCTAATAAATCACAGTAAGAAATCCAACATGTAAAAATAAATATATTTAACAACTAGTCTTCGCTATGCAATCAAATAATAATATAATTAAATTTATTAAAGAGTTTTTCAACCAGCGAATGTTTCAAGCACTAACGTTTGTTGGAAATACAAATAACAACCATTCAATCCAACTCACAAATGACGTGTATACAAATTATTGTTTATCGTCAAATTTCGACGACGGATAAAAATCAGTAAGGGATGCTTTATACCTAATAGTCCTCCACCCTTTCAACGTACAATACTCGACGACAGTTATGTGAGTCTAAAATGAGAGGTGAACTGTCATCCTGTTCCCAAGATGACAGCACCGTGATTTAAGATCGGTGTCCGTGTGTGTGTGTTTTACTGCCACGGATGGGACCAGCGGTATTGGAAACCGTTAACTGTATAATGTGAGCCTAGAACTGCTCCCGAGGGTGCTATTTTATACGACTTTATACCCTGCGAACTGTGATAACAAGCCCTGATCATGTCACTCCCAGCAGCTGGAACGACTCAATAGCTAGCTTTTTATGTGTTACAGCACCAGTGCTCCACTACTAATGACATCTATCTATCTAATACAGTAGCACTATTTAAATTCCAAGTCCGAGGATTATATAAGAAAATTGGTAATATTCTAAATTTGAATTAACCATTTTATGATTTTCTATTCAGCTGGTAAAGAATAAATCAATAAACTAAAAATATGCTACATATTACAATCACACACAATATATACATACATATAAAAACAAGAAAAATTTAATCCTAAAATATAAAAACTTAGAAATATTAACATACGAAATTAAAAGACTTAAATCAGTCAGGGTGTCACGTGATTAGATTGTCACACAAACAATTAAAGCCAAGACAACACATCCCCTATTTTAGGGAATCCACTCGCCGTCGGTGCAGAATTCTCCGCTTTATCTTATACTTTGCATCAACAACCCTAATTTAAATGACAGTCTTGGCATAAGAGTATGATTTAATAAAGATCGTTTGGTTAGGTTTTAAATGAGTACAAATTAAAAAATTATTATTATTATTATTATTATTATTATTATTATTATTGTGGTTTGGAGGCCCATCGACACATCGAGGTCATTAGGGCCTAAAAAAAATAATTAACAATCGATTAACTATTCTGTTCTATCTGTTCTGTATCTATCCTAACTATTCTGGCACAGGCTTGCCGTTTACTGTAAGGGAATAAAAGGAGTGTAACTTGGAGGACGTTACCAAAAAATAAGTATTAAACTTGTCTAAATCGGCACGAGCACGCTAAGACACCTTTAGTATTGTAAGGACTATAATAAAACAATCTGTAGACTCTATTAATAAAATGAAGAATTTGTTTGTTTGTCTGTTATGAACATTGCGCGATATTTATCACAAGCAAAGGGCTGAAATTTTAAATTATATATTTTTTATATTGATT
>JBCFYV010000024.1:7048266-7198644 GCA_039000515.1 Timema cristinae
TCCGAACCACGGTGGCGACCTGGCATTCCACACAGTCACAAGATGTCTTGTCAGAGGTGAAGGAAGGGTTTGGAAATCAGATAAATCTGTGCCGGGACCGAGGATCGAACCCCGGCCGCCAGCATAGAAGTCTGACACCGTACCCCTAGACCACCAGGTCACCTGTACATTTAAGTGTTTTCCAACGGGTTTGCAAGGAATTCTTCCACATCATCCACATCATATTCGTTTTTCGAATATTATAAATATCCTAAAACTTAATGTTTAGCCTAGTGGTCCACACAACACAATCTTGGAGTTATTTTATAGTCTTGATACACATATTTGAATTTTCTAATAATATATAGTGATCACTGAGAAACCCTCGCTAATTTTTTTTATCACAAGCATCAATATTATATTGGTAAAATAATTATTTAAGGATCACTAAAATACCGTCTATTTTCCAAGGATAACATTCTCACACCGGACTAATATTCACGAAAGAACACACGAATTACTAAGTAGCCAAATTAATATTTAAAAAAGACACTGTATTATTAAAATCTGTAATATTATTATTAACAGTAGCATAGTAGCCTTAGATGCAAAAAGACAAAAAACACACACATATATAATCATATATGGTCACTGAATAGAAGCTATGCTGCCAGTTGGTGACGTAGGTGACCTTGTTGGCGAGTGAGTGGCGACTGGTATTAATACTCGTGTTTATAAAATTTAATTATATATTTTTTCACAAACATTTTGCATGTTTTCTATCTTTTACTATCACAAACCATTTATTTATGTTATAGATATGCAAAGCCGGTTATAAAAATATATATAACTGAATATAAGACCAATAAATGTATAATTTCACGCACTAGTTGCCACAAAAGTTAAAAGAAAAACTAGAATGGATTTATTAGAATATTTTTTCTTTGATGTTGATTACGGAAAATACCATTTCTACTGTAATCCTTAGGGAAGTATTGTTAAAAGTTATTGATAATATTTTTAGTGATAATAATAGTAATACTTAGCAAATAATAATTATTTCCAAATATGTTGACAACAGTAACTTTCAGACAATGTTGGCATTACTGATGGCTTCTGAAAACCTCTGCTGGCTGTCAGGCAGCACCAAAGAAGCCGTGGATGTACTTTAGCAACTCCATCTTTTTCTCCACCAAAGCTCAAATCAGACTGTTTTAAAAATCAATCACATTAATTCACACTTTATTAATAATTTAGCATTATATTAACTGAAATTTCCTTCAATACTTAAATAGATTGTCTGGAAAAATGGGAACTTCGTCTAGAAAAACCTGTAAACACCAAGCAGTTTTGTAGTAAATCAAATATGATAGTTTTTTTAGCAATGTTCCCTGCTACCTGTTCAGGTGATACGCTTATGTACTAATAACGCTAGTGGTTTTAGGAATGAGTAAGGCTATATTTCCAGAAAGTGTACCTGCACTTGCATAAAGGACGAATGGAAAAAAATATTTTAGGAAAACCACTCTCAGAACAGAAAATGAGACTCGAACCTTGATCTCACCATCATCAGCAGTCTGGTCTACTGCGAGAGTAGCGCCTTAGACCACGCGGCCACTGGAGTGAGTATAATGATAGTATTTTTGTTTACTGGTATAACAAATAAATTAGTGAAAAAATTTCGGTAATATTTTGGAAGCAATAATATTGGTTTTTGTATAACAACTCTCTGTTATACTCTTAGAATATAATATAATTCATTTGTTTGGATTGAAAGCATTAGATAATCACAGATCAAAATTAAGCTGGGATGGAAGGGGATGGGAGAAATTAAATAAGGGGCAGCGCTTTTGCAGTTTTCATAGCAAACAATTTTCTTCAGCAAAATGGATCAAATATTGTTCCAGTAAAAACATAGAGCTTAAAGTTCTACACATGTTAATCTCAATAGTTATTAAATATTTGTCATGAGCATATTAGTATTTGATAAGAAAATATTCAAACAAAGAGGAAAAACTATCATCAAATTCTAAGACATCCTTTAAAGATATTCAAGTGAACAAAAATTAATCTCTAAGTTTCTACTGGAGCAATATTTGATTTATTTTGCCACAAATAAATCTTCGATATAAACATTTTAGAAATATAGCCCTTAGCTCGAAATTTCTACCCCGCCCCCGTTCCCCCACACACCATAAAAGAATAAAAGACATAATGTACAGGTTACAGTGTAGCCCCTGATAGGTATGATACAAACCATTAACTAGCAAAAAAAAGTACAAATTTGGTTTAAAACTAATACCAGGGCTCTTGAATCGAACCAGGGATCCCTGACATGGAACGCTCCTACGTTCAGAGTTGTTCATCAATCATAATTAAAAGTAGTTAATGTGATAGACGTGTGAGATTGTCGACTAATTAGTAGCTAACAGAAACACAGTCACCGATGATTCATGGTCAGTAATTTATGTCGTTAAATTGTACAAGACTGACCATGGCGGATCCAGGGTTGTGGGGGGGGGGGGGGGGGTGTCGATGGAGACGATTTCCCCCCTCCCATTTCCGCATAGAGATTAAACAAACGTATCGAAACCAATATCTTAAGGTTGTATATTCAATGGAGCTACACCACTTGCTCATTCTACTAATTGACCTAAACAGTACCTATTTCAACTTATCTCTAATGTTCAGAAAATCAACTGGCTTAAAACTTAGACTCTCCAGTAAGTTTAGTATGTTAACAAATTATTTGTATTAAAATACATATTCTTTATATTAATAAAAACATTTTAGGCTCATATATATTTATTATTTTTATTGTAACAGTCATTTTTTGTTTGTTTTTTGTATCAAAATTGTGGTTTTTTTACATGATTTTTTATTATATTGATTATTAGTTAAAATTATTTTTATATATTAGAAATGTTATTATCATTAAAATTATTATAAATTAAACTAATTTAATTATTATAAATTAACTCTTAATTATTTAAAATTATTAAATTTATACTTAAAGAGGCCTTATGAAAACAAATTTCTCCCCATAACCACTCTCCCTCCAGACAACAGGCCCTGGATCCGCCCTTGAGACTAATATTACGCACATTGAAGTGAAATAATTTCTAAGTTTTAATTAGGTCGTTCAGTGGTAATAATTTTAATCTCACTGCAAAATCAACACCCTGAACTCTTGTCCATTACTTAACCACTTTATCAATCCCGTATTTTTACTGTGCTTAGGGTTATCTAACACACTTCTTAAGCCACTATTGGTCTGGGGCTCTATTCCTGTGTCCACAGTGTAGAATTTTGACAAATGCCAATGTTCTGAACCACCAGTGAACGACCAAATCCACACACAATGTTTATTTCAATCCAAATAAAATAAAACTTAATTCAGATGATTAAATTATACCAAACACAAAATACGGACTTTATAATTTATGACAAATAAAATAGAATGCATAACTTGTTAATACTTCTACTACTAATACTAATATTAATGTAAAACCTATTATAACTTTATAATGATATATCTTAGCATGTTTTTTTATTCGGAATCTGCCCAAGGCTTAACAATAATTGGAGAAGATAAACACAATATTTTTTCAAGAAAAATAAGCTAGTCTTCTTCCTCGCATTATATTCCAACTTTTAAATCGGGGTGAGCTATAACTCTTAACGATTTAGTTTAAATTCTTCGATCTATGCCCAATGGGTGAATGTAAATATATCAACAAAGATTTAAAGATTTATGAGTGCAACTTTAACTAAAAAATATAAAACACTTCTTTAGAAATTGAATTAATATAAACTAGTTTCTCGAATTAATCTTTAAACAATATTTTAGCAGGTTTATTAAAAATTGTTTTGTTGTAACATTTTTAACTTTGTTTTGGATAGGAATTGATTGAACTGAAACTTCTTGTAACCTGTCCAAGCGTGAAACAGTTTAGCCACGTGCTCGTTATTTCATTTTGATATATATACAAATATATTATCACCGTGTCTTACTACAACCCATTTGGGTGATACGCTTATGTACTAATTACGTTAATGGTTTTACGGATTAGGAAGGTTATATTTAATAGGAAGTGTATCCGTGTTTGCGTGGTGGGGGAGTGGATAACCATTTTGTTATAAACCATCCTCAGTAGAACCGATCGAGATTCGAACCTCAATCTCCCCGTCCTCGGTAGTTTAGTCTAACACGAGATTTGCGCGTTAGGCCATGCGGGCATCGAAGCGGGTCGCTTTGATATTGAGATTTAAGAAAGGTAATGGCATCACCACCAATAACACGATAACAATGACTTGTTTCGAGGAGCATTCAAAGAGTTATGGAGTAAACCCGCAGAGCCCACCCTCCACTCCCACCGCCGCACGTCTTCGTGTGAGTACAGTCCTCTCGTTATTCTCAGGTGTCTGCCACGCCATTACGTTGACCCTATATCGCTTCTCACCACCCGTTATGGCTCTATTCATGGTCATGTGATGGGGAAGAGGAAAATAGAATTTAAGTTAAACGTACCAACATTTGCGCGGGGAATGAGTGGAAAACAATTTAAAAAAAAAAACATGAGCATATCCGGCCGATATTTGAGCCCCAACCTTACCCACCGATGACAACCTGAACTAAATGATCTTGACATTTAAACCACGTGACCATAGGGGTGGGTGAGGTAGGTCATTGTTGAGCAGCAAGCTGCGCTAAAGATTTGTCTGAGGCTGATTAAAAGGCTCCAATCATTAACTTATATCACAGCGCAGTCGCAGAACACACTTCAGACATGAAATTACCCGCTTCTATGACCGCATCACTCTTTCAACAGACTACACTGCTGATGACAGGGGGATCGGGTTTTGAATTACAAATCGGGTGAGCTGAGGGTTTTTTAACATGGTTTTTCACTCTCACTCCACGCAAACCTGGGCACACTTCCTCTAAATTCAACCTTCTTCACCCCTAACACTATAGCGTAATTTAGTACATATGCATATAAAACAAGAAACGGTGCTAAAAGAATTCAGGAATTTTTCCCATTTTTGTGGTGAAGAAAGTGGAATGCCATATTCGCTGAAAACCCCCCCATCTCAGCACTAATAGCTGGAAAGTTGCGTCATGGCCCGTCCTCACGACTCAAATTGGACCTTCAGGCGATACGATACATCCCTCATACGTCACAGATATAGACACGTACATTTCTTAGAAATATGTTTGGGACATGAAAGTTTCTAGGTTTAAGTTAGTAAAAACTATTCTTAAGGTGGGTATGTAGGGGACGAGAGACAAGGCGTTTTTGAAGTTTTTCTATCAAAATAAATCAAATATTGATTCAATATAAACATAGGGTTTAATTTTCTCACATGATGATATCAACATTTCTTGAATATCTGTCAATGGTGTCCTGTAATTTCTTTAAATTTTTCTCTTGAATAAAAAAGTTTCTCATCTAATGCCACCATACTCATGGGCAGATATTAGACAACTGTTGATATAAACATGTGAAGAAAATTAAATGATATGTTTTTATTGGAGCATTATTTATTTATTTTGGCCAAAAATGCTTTGCTGGAAAATCTACAAAACACTGGCCTTTTCTCGCCTTCCCCGTTCTCCCCTTAAGAGCCCACTCTGTGATCGACCATCTGACTGGGGCAACATTGGCCTTTTCTCGCCTTCCCCGTTCCCACCTTAAGAGCCCACTCTGTGATCGACCATCTGACTGGGGCAACATTGGCCTTTTCTCGCCTTCCCCGTTCCCACCTTAAGAGCCCACTCTGTGATCGACCATCTGACTGGGCAACATTGGCCTTTTCTCGCCTTCCCCGTTCCCACCTTAAGAGCCCACTCTGTGATCGACCATCTGACTGGGGCAACATTGGCCTTTTCTCGCCTTCCCCGTTCCCCCCTTAAGAGCCCACTTACCCTGTGATCGACCATCTGACTGGGGCAACATTGGCCTTTTCTCGCCTTCCCCGTTCTCCCCTTAAGAGCCCACTCTGTGATCGACCATCTGACTGGGGCAACATTGGCCTTTTCTCGCCTTCCCCGTTCCCACCTTAAGAGCCCACTCTGTGATCGACCATCTGACTGGGGCAACATTGGCCTTTTCTCGCCTTCCCCGTTCCCCCCTTAAGAGCCCACTTACCCTGTGATCGACCATCTGACTGGGGCAACATTGGCCTTTTCTCGCCTTCCCCGTTCCCACCTTAAGAGCCCACTCTGTGATCGACCATCTGACTGGGGCAACATTGGCCTTTTCTCGCCTTCCCCGTTCCCACCTTAAGAGCCCACTCTGTGATCGACCATCTGACTGGGGCAACATTGGCCTTTTCTCGCCTTCCCCGTTCCCCCCTTAAGAGCCCACTTACCCTGTGATCGACCATCTGACTGGGGCAACATTGGCCTTTTCTCGCCTTCCCCGTTCCCACCTTAAGAGCCCACTCTGTGATCGACCATCTGACTGGGGCAACATTGGCCTTTTCTCGCCTTCCCCGTTCCCCCCTTAAGAGCCCACTCTGTGATCGACCATCTGACTGGGGCAACATTGGCCTTTTCTCGCCTTCCCCGTTCCCCCCTTAAGAGCCCACTCTGTGATCGACCATCTGACTGGGGCAACATTGGCCTTTTCTCGCCTTCCCCGTTCCCACCTTAAGAGCCCACTCTGTGATCGACCATCTGACTGGGGCAACATTGGCCTTTTCTCGCCTTCCCCGTTCCCCCCTTAAGAGCCCACTTACCCTGTGATCGACCATCTGACTGGGGCAACATTGGCCTTTTCTCGCCTTCCCCGTTCCCACCTTAAGAGCCCACTTACCCTGTGATCGACCATCTGACTGGGGCAACATTGGCCTTTTCTCGCCTTCCCCGTTCCCCCCTTAAGAGCCCACTCTGTGATCGACCATCTGACTGGGCAACATTGGCCTTTTCTCGCCTTCCCCGTTCCCACCTTAAGAGCCCACTTACCCTGTGATCGACCATCTGACTGGGGCAACACGATTGTGATACAACCAGAAGTCACATCAAAATGTGTTTCTCTAGTTTCTTCACCTGACACTCCTGAAACAGGTACCTACATTTTGTTTAAAATGTCTTTATGGGGAGTGTTTTTACATGATAAATAAGAATGTATACTTGTTTTTGGGGGGGAATTTTCGTTAAAGTGACGTTTACCAATAGTGACTTTTTTAAAAATTTATTTACAAATTAGAAACATTTAAAAAGATAGGCCTAACGATTTGGTTTAAAATTGGTATATGATAAGGTTTTTACAATATTAATAATTAAGTAGTATATTTTTGTTTTTCATTGAAAAGTAATACTATAGTTGTTAAGTAATTACTGATTTTTGAAAATTTGGAAATTTAAAAAAATATCTTTAACGATTTAGTACAAAATTGCTATATATAGACTATTTTACACTATAGAAAATATTTAAGTTTATTTTGTTTAGTTAAATTAATTTAATGATTGCTTATTTTAAAAAAATTTTGAAAATTATTAAATTTTTTGAAAATGGTCTTTAAAATTAAGTTCAAAATGGCTTCATAGAAATTTATTTTTCCCTGATAAATAAATTTTTTTTCATAAATATAAATTATTTGAGAACAGCTAACAAATTACCGATTTTTCAAAATTTTATATTAAAAAAAATTTGAACAATTTTGTTTAAAATGTATTAAGGTAATTAATAATAAAACATATGCATTTTTCAGAGGAAAACCTACTTAAGAGTAATTTACTAACAACCTTTTTTTTTTTTTAATAAATAAATCAAGCTATAATACAAACTATGATAAACTGTTTATTTTTGTGTCGCATCATATGTTTTTTATACAGAAAAATGTTCCACTGATCTCCTCTCCACTGGTTTCTAACTAAGGCTCTCCGCTACGACACGACTCTTGGTTAGAATTGTATTACCTACCTAAGCTATACGCTATCCTGTGGTTGAGATGGACTCTTGAGGTGGCCTTCAAACTGAAGGGTTCATGAATATGTTTTAAAAGAGCCACTAGAGGTGTGAGACGTTCATTGCCTTTGAAAGAGAGTATTGTGAAAAGGTCCACACTGAAAATTAACATTTTTTATAGATATATACTGCGGGATAAATGTTGTCAAATATTTTTATAGGCTTCCTTTATTACATTGTAGCCTACTGATTTACACTAATCAAGATACCTCGTTTGGAATAATTTTTAGTTCGGTATTTATTTAACCAGCAGAGTTATCTCAATGCTAACATACTAGACTTCGACCTTGGATATCTGGATCAATTTCACACTGAAGGTATTATTTTTCCTTTCATAAATGGCGATCTATCATTTTATGACGTATGCTGGTGTATTTGCTTAGAATTTACATTTCTTTACTTTATCCTGTATTTAGTTAACACGGGGGATGGCTGGCTACCTTTGAATATCAGGGAGACGATAGCATCAAAATAAAATACGTGAATCTACGGAGTAACAAAACTATATTTTATTATTTTTGAACTGTATACACAAGTTGAAAAAAAACCCATAATTTACATCGTAAATCTCAAATATACGAGACAGTAATATGATACTTTACAGTCTAATGACACTTTTACACTAACAAGATTCAAATGATTGTAAATATTCTGTTCAGTGCGTCGAACTCCACCAGCCCTCCAAGCTATCAGCAAATTTACACTAATGGAGGGAGGAAAGAGGTAAATAGAGTTTAGAGGAAGCTAAACTGTATTTTTAGGGAGGGTGAGTGGGGATTCATTTGGGAAAAAAATATCTCAGTGCACTCCGTAGAAATGTTATCACCGAACCCCATAACCAACAAACCAGAAAAGACTAGACTGTGTTAATTAATATTTACACAAGTAATTAATCATAAATTAACATGGATTGTACACCTCTTTTACCCTGAAAGGTGGTAGATTACCGTATATCTTATAATAAGTACAATTTTTAACTAATGCAAGGTCAGCTTTCGACCTTACGGGGTATATGAGTGGAACATTACTTGTCAGAACTATCCGAGAATTTACGTCAAAGAGAGATAAATTAGAGGAAATGCACCAGAATTTGCCTCGAGGAAGTGCGAGAATCTGTGTAGGAATTAACTTCAGTATATCAGCACTTCGTTCAAAACCCTAACCTCCCATCACTGTAAAGTCAGACCAGACGAGACTGGTGCCTTTGTATTGTACATGTTACCGCCGATTCGAGTGACATTAATCTGAATGTTTTGAGGGATGGTTTTGTTCGTATAGTTTCGCGAGCCGGTGTTTTGTTTCCTAAACTCCTTCTTCTTCCTTGGGGGACCAGCTGGCGGGAAGAGTAATCAACGTAATGAACATCAAGATACGCAGTCTAAGCTGAATGCAAAAAAAAAAAAAAAAGTTTGTTTTCAGACAAAGGAGTTGAAAAAGTTTTTTGGAAATATTATAATCCTTGATAAAACGTTGCATTTCATTACCATTGCAAAAACTGTCTAAAGTGAAATAGGGAGTAGTAAAATAGTAAGGCTTGTTTCGTAAATAGCTTAGTATTTTAGTTAGTGCACATCTAGTCCTTCACACAACATGATGGTTTCAATGAAATACCTAAGAGTAAGAACGAGTCTAAGTGCAGTATTGGTAGATATCATATAAATAAAACATAGTTGACAGAGGAAAAAATTAGAGGGTGAAAGAGAAAATATAGTTTAAACACAAAACTATTTATTAAATATATCTTTTCATTATTAATTCAATGTAACACTAAACTACATCAAGCCAAATAATAGCTAAAAAACAAAGGTTTCATAGTCGATTTCAATTAACAAATATTACTATCAAGAAATACTCCTTTCATCAAAATATATAGGAGTAAACCAATTTTGATTTGAACTTCTTTTTACTATCATAATTAACCAAAAATAAATTTAGTAAGTTAGCTGCTAATCACTTCAATTAATACTTCAGTACAAAATTCTAACAATACATAGCCTTAAAAGCAAAACATCTCTAGGAACAAACATTGGGTAATATCAGGAAACATATTTAGAGACATAAGTAACAAAAAAGTAAAACGTAGGTAGGCTATATCTTAATTTTGGCAGGAAGCCTGTTCTAAAAGGTGTTTTTCCCTACCAAAACCCTGATTTTGATAGCTGTAACTTGTTATTAGACCTACTACTTCTCTAAAAGATACAACTCAAGGGAGTTTTGTGGTAGCACTGTCTATTTAAAAAATAATATTATCTTCCCCTGCTTCGAAAAGCAGTACTTTGTAAGTACTTATTTAAAAACCCGTACCTAATGGTGTCTTGCACATGTTGTTAGGAAAACAGGACACGACCATTATACAAACATTACTGTCTGCCAGTAAAAGTACGTATGGTAGCCCTTAATATATTATAAAACACCTACAGTATACATAACAATACTCAGATGTTTGTAAACATAAATAGTGCCTAGATCTTGTAAAAGACTTTGTAAAAATTAATGGATTTCAAATAAACCCGTTTATAAAGCGTAATCCTTTTTTTTTTTAGGACATTGTTTCTATTTGATCAATCTATACATACAGCTTATATTAACTATTTAAGAATCAATAGCCAAAGCTATTATTTATACTTTTAGTGAGAATAACTCCATCTAGTTATCATGGCTTTTTATGCCAATAATCTAACCATAGCTTAGTGGTTAGAGCATTGGCGTACTAAGCCAAAGGTCCCTGGTTTGATTCCCGTGTACAGGTATCATTTTTCAATTTTCAAAATATCTATTAACTATGTTAAGGTTGTCCACAAATTTGGTAAGAGATTAACTAATACTTTGCATTTAAAACAAAAAAAAACACTCAACAACACTTTTACATTCTCAAGCTTATAAATATAAATAACAATATGATTACAAAAGTTTGAGTTTGGAATGAAAATTTAAAGATAATTCCCCCCACCCCCCGAAAAAAAAGATTGAAACTCAAAACTTTTATGCCTTATATTGCAAAAAAAATTATCACCACGTCTTACTACCCATTTGGGCTACACGTCTACGTACTAATTACTCTAATATGTTAGGGATTCATCAATCTTTTTCTAATCTACTTTCTCGTGACCCCTCAAAGAGGGAGAGAGAGATTGAAGGAGTAGTCTGATCATAAACAAAAATCAAATTTGAAATTTTGGTCTTGGATGGATGTTGAAGTTTCATGAGCCCCTGAACCCGAAAAAGTGTTGTGTGTTTTTAATGCCGTCTGTCTGTGTCCGTCACTGGGACTATAGACTCTAATCCATTTAACCGATCAGGGTATAAATTCTATCTGGTGATTTAATGAGGTTCTCCAGAGGGGTTATTGGAATTATACAATTTACCCATTCCTAAAATTAATGCTATTTTACATAAGGGTAAATGAGAAAAAAGTATTTTCTCATAACCGGCTCTACCTATGGAAAAGTTAATTCAGATCTCAGTCTTTTTGCTGCTATGCAACTCTTCATCAGCTTCCTCAACCTCCATATCTTCATCACTTGATGTTTCATTATAAGGCGAGAGCGTTACGTCAGTACTCAATTCGTTATCATTGTCATTTTCCCCATCACTATCTTTGTTTCTATTGTCATATTCAGAATCTTCCTCAAATGATAATTGGCATAAGCTATTTTTAACCTCTACTTCCTCATTGTCATCGACATATTCCATCTCCATCTCTGGTTTCCCAGAGTTATCGTATGAAACTCCACTGCAGTGCACCCAAATATGCGACCACTTTAATCCTGTTTTACGGCATTCACAGGCTTTACCGCATCCTTTCAAGTATGTACAAAAAAGATTGAGCTCAAAATAATTTGTAGTGTTGGCCCTAAGGTTGATACAATTGGAATTATGTGCCATTTATTAACTTGCCACAATTGCACTTTATGTTAGACCCGAAGGCTGTGCAATTTTGCAGCGTCTTGTGTAGGCGGCAGTGCTGATACCAGTTTTTTCTCCCTCCTGCAACACCTTTATAGCATATAAAACGGTGGATGTTTAGTGACTCTGTTTGCTTGTGTGCGGTGTACACTAAGGAAAATTTGTGTCCCAGCGTCAACAATTTTCTCTTGTGAAGCCTTCTTTTCTTTAAAAGTGTGAGCTGCTTTAACAAAGCGTTCTCCCTTTTCCAACACTTTGCTTAATGCTGTTTTCCCCTTTGCGAAAATATCTAGGTGCAATCACATCCTGAGAAGGCGTGCAGGAATAAAATGTTATCCTCAAGGAGAGAAATATTTTTAGACTATGCGACGATTATAGTGTGGTTTGCACCTTGCCTCTTCCTGGTTTTACAAAAAATAATTCATATGTCACAGGTGCAAATGCTATAAAAAGTACGAGGAGGTCAACAACCTCTCCGATTATAACACAATTTTCCTCGGAGGTAGAACAATCAATAATATTGCTGTTTGAATAGTAAGCGTACCTGCATCTCTTTCTGATAACTTTACCAAGACGTCATTCTCAACCAATTTTTCCATAAGTATGTATATCAGCTTGGCCTGATCATTTGACAAGAAGTGCTCTTGGGCCACAGTAAAATTCATATCCTCATAAAATTCCATATCTGGTATAAAAAATTGTAAGATCTACGAGATATTTCAGCTGCTTTGGTATTGAAAGCATTTTCTGAGTAATCATCAAAAACAATGATACATTTTCTTCCAAAGTGCCTTTGGACATAAGAAATGCATGATTCTAAAATAGTCATGTAAGTTCCAATAGCGGGCCACTCAACACTGTAAGAATTAACCTACATTTATAATGTAAAACCTTCCAAATTTGGCAGCATTATCCTTTTTCTTTTCGAATATTGAATATAATGCAGCCTTATTTGTTTTTCTCGCTCAGTTTTCATCAAACAGAGATAAAGAGTAAGGAGATAATTCAAACTCTAAATAAATTTTCTAAATATTTTTTTGACTTATGGCAAACAGATATGCGCTGAAAAAGTTGCAGAGGCTCAACAGTTACACTATGATCGTGAATTTTAATAGAATTGTTAAACATTGCTAAAGTCTGCACTTTGTCTTTACGTGATAGCTTCACATTGCCAATTTTTTCACCAAAAATGTTATTTAATACTCTGCAACCAACACTGTAGGTATCATGGCTGTTGATTTTATCATATCCTACAATTCCACTTGAGAGTGACATACACTCGTCAATGACAGAGAAAGGTGCATTCCTGGCAAACTACTGAACCATAATTAGGATCTACCATCCAAAAGAGAGGGTTCAAACACTTCAAAAGGAAAATAAGAAAAAAAACAATAACAATCTATAGAGTGGGCTGGGTGAGTGAACTTGTTATACCCGCTGGGTAAGCTAAATAACACCCAGCACACGCAATTTGGGATAGATGAGGGCAAGTTCTCACGGCCGTCCTCAACGGCCGATAAACACAGCCCTGACGTTATACCATATTTGTGATCACCTCACATGAACTAACTCAACTTAAAATTACCGAAGGATGATACTTATATAGAAAGAAGGAACGAATATCACCATCAAGAGTAATTTATTATAATTTCCCAAAAAAAGAGTCAGCAACAATGGATACAAGTATATTAACAATCATACTATATGCAACTTCTTTACAATATTTTCTTTTGGCGACTTCATACCACTAGCGCCAGCTTTAAGAGCAACCCTCATCGCTCGCTACAAGAAATAACAATTAGTCATGAAAACTAATACCCTATTATAATCTCAACATAGGAATTAAACGTTAACTTCAACAATTATCTAACACCTAGTCAATATACATTATTCACATTATTTTACCAGCCCCGTAAGAATGGGGAAAAATATACAATTAAACCTAGCTATTTGTGTGAGCTGAGGTTGATATTAGACAACAACTTTGCATTTAATTGACCAACAACTCTCATTAGTCATCATGACTCGGTTGCTATGGCAACTTCCCATCTATACATATAACGCGCTGAAGGCGCCCAGCAATTCATGTTCGGAGGCGATCATCCATATAATAACTTTACTAAACTTACCCTAACACAGTGAAATTTACATATAAACCTAGCACTGTTACGCCTAAAATAAAGTCCAAAGGGTTAGGCATCTCAACCCATTTATCTTTAATATTATTACGACGGTAAAAATCGTAAACCTTTCACAAAAATATTCCAATAGTTAGAGCAAAAGTCTCAAGTCCAGTTATGTTATGCGTTCAGACAAGAGTAAAGTTTTAGTTTATACGTAGACATGCTTGAAATGTCAATGAAAGCAAGTTTAAAACTTTTTTGGATATTTATTAAGTAAAAATAATTGAAGTGCCTAAAAAGAATTTAGAAAAGTCAGACATTTAACTCAAAAGGAATTTAGCTTACATTGTAATTTTCGTCGCTATCGCCTATTCAAGCGGCCTTCACAGCCAGCCCAAGAGTGGCTCACAATTCACATGGTCGATCTTTTATACGCACTAAAACACAGCTTGCAGAACATGGTGGGGGGGGGGGGACCAAAGAACGTAGACAGGGTGGAGAAGGTTCTAGGAGCCTCACGGAGCTAGTAGAAGCCCGCTCGTAAACTTGGTGGAGTGTTACTTCTTTTCTTCTTATGGTCTTTGGGCAAGCAGAATCGGCGTGACGAATCCCAGTGGGCGCGCCTCAGTCTTACAAGGAAGGTCGTGATGGCCAGGTGTGTGTAACAAATGGCTCGCAGTGTTTACATGAGCATGGCCGCGGACGTCTTCGTAGAATTGGGTAAGTTTGCAGTTTCCAGTATTGTAACATTAGCTAGCGGCTAATGTTACACTACGAATCCAATTTCTGAACATCTGCTATATCTCTTTTTAAAAGAAAATCTCGTGAATCCTTATGTTGCTCCACACTGTCAGAGTATTCACCACAAAGAATCCACAAGCCTTCAATAACACTCAAAACAAAGGGTCCTCCACCAATCCCTTTTTCTAGGACACTGTCACTTATGACCCTTCCATATGTCAGGCCACCTGATGTCTTAATTGATCTGATAAGTGTTTGCTCGATAGTCATATCGGCCCCCACTCCTGACCAAAGCTTGTCACTACGGCGCAATCTGATGTATCCTTGTAACGCAAACTGGGTATGTTCTTAATCGTCCAATTTCGTTTCCAGCTCAGCCATATTTTGCAAGTATATTTGGCAGAATTTTGCGTAAGGAAAATGACCACTTGCGTGAAAATAGCTAGCATGTTTCTTATTGTTTCCAAGTAAAATTGCCAATCTCCACTTCGTTCAGCCAGTATAAATTGATGGACCAACGTTACCCTCCGGAAGTATTGAAACCACAGCCGTGCTGTTGGACCATTCATTTCCAAGGCTAGTAATCTATATTTAATTTTTTCTGTCATAGACAAAGTTATTCGATTATTTATCACATCTGCCAATGTAAGTGGCACTTCCAGGAAATCATTGAATAATTGTCAAAGATTTTCCTTTTCTTCAGCTGTCACTGTAGTTATGTTCATTATAATTTTTCCCAGTGCTAAACGGACTAAACTGTGCCTTCGAACTGCACGTAAGAAATTTTGGCCAGATCACATCTTCTCAACGGAGATTGGAGCGTACATCTTACTCAAAGTTTATTTCAGTCCACTTTCAGCCATTATAAATCCAATGCACCCTAGAAATGACATTAATAAGTGAAATACTCCTAGCCTAACATTAACATTTTGGAAATCATCATCAACCATCTCCGCAAAATCTCTCTTGCTTTTATGTAAAGTGGCTGATCAAAAGTGATGATGCAATGCACTGTCTGCCAATCACTTTCTTTAAATAAATTACATTGACTATTGTGAACTAATATCGTTTGCAGTTGGTAGCTTTTCCAATCTATTCACACTTTCTGGAAGATTCAAGCTTGATGATAGAGTCACACACATTATACCTTCCATACTGTGAAAAGTGTTGAAGCCATCAATTATGATAATATTGAAGTCCGCATTATCGAATACTAATTGAAGAAATTAATCAGGTGACATGATAGGCTCTTCTTGAAGAACAATTCTTGCTTCGAAACGTTGAATCTCGTGGTAGGGTGCAGAAAATCCAAACTTGTGTATGATAGTTTGTAAAACCTTTGAGCAAAGTTTTCTTTGTACGTAGGTACCTAGACTTATTTAAGTGATGAAAGGAATTAACTTGGTCTAGTGGCTACATTATTGAATAAGATATTGTTGAACATTTCAGCGGATGCCCACTCAAGTTACCCTTTTTGTTTTTCAAAATTATTTCTTGCAAAAGAGTCATGAGGGAAGGGGAAACAGATTCTTCTTTATCATGAAAGTAGTTTCCCATGTGCTCGTATGTAGTAAGATTAAAATTCTGGGAACGGATATCCTCCCATATTATCTCTGCAGCTTTTCGCACAGTTCTTGTTCGTTCATCCTGTTCATTATTCTCCTATTTTTAATACCCGCACCTTTTAAACAAACAACTGTTTTCTACTACTTTTTTAATAACAATACTTATATTGTCTTGATAATGCTCTTTCAGTTTTTTAACAACTGTTTTCTTACTTGGAACATAACCGTGAATTTGTTCCCTCACATATATCGGTCTTCCTTTCTCCTCCTTATTTTTCTTTCTTGAAGCACAGAATTGTATGCAACAAGAGTAGTGATATCTTCCCTCTTCTGCAACTAGATCAATAACATTGGCTAAATGGGTACAAACTTCTCTACCCCATTTGTCAGTTCGTTTATTTCCGGCTTTAACAATACTATCTTTCACCTCTAAGCATTAAACCATCACAACTCTCTCACGATATTTTTCTTCTTTCTTTTTTTCCTTTTGAATAAAATTATCGTCCTCTATACAACCACAAAAAAGCACTTTTCCTTGAATTCAAATTTTGGCTCTGCCCTCCTCAAATCTTTCCATCACTGGAGTTACTTTAGACGTTGATGCACAAATTTTAAGATCTTTTTTGTAGGTTTCAATGGTATCTTATCTTGTATAATTTTTCCCGCAGATAGGGTGCCCAATAACTTCCATGTTAATGGTTGACCTTTCTTCCAAAATCTGCCACTTCCCGTCAGCTCTGTCCTTGCTTGCTTTTATAAGGGTACCCAACCCCTTTTGGTTTACTGACACAAAATCGTTTATACAACGCTCACCACACAGTAAGCATTCTTCCTCTTTTGCCTCCATTTGAATGTTTGTAAGTTTTGACAAGTATAAGCTGCATTCCATTTAAATTTTTCTCTTTTTGCCCTTCAGTAAACTATCCTTAATTTTAGGGTTAAATATCCAAGTCCAAAAAAGTTCTTTGGGCAACCCTATGAAAACCCTAGATACCAAGTTTTAGCCCGATCGGTAAAACAGTTTAGGCTCTAGTTGGAGGTACAGACATACGGACAGAAATTCAAAAATCACTTTTTTGGATTGGGGGGGGGGGGGTTGGGGGGTGTTATGAAACGTCGAGATTCATCAAAATCTCGAGTTCGATTTTTTTTACGATCACAATACTTTCTCTACCTGTAAGATAGCGAGAAAGTTAAACAAATCATTCGGTTTGTCTTACCTAAATCACAACCACCTCGTGAACTTTCCTACAAAAACAAAACTGCAAGTTTTTTATTAACCCTGACTGAACACGTAAATAAATACACGAAATAATAACACAAGGCAAACAAATCACTATGCCTGGACTCCAAGCGTGCAGTGGGAACTGACCAGACGAGCCCTTTGCTTACATTTGCCAGAATCAGCGTGGTGGCAAGGGAAAGTGGTGCGGTACCATTATGTCTAGACGTGGTGGTGGGAAGGGTGAGTGCATCTCCTCACAACACATTTCAACCTTGTCTGTTTGTGCTCTTTATATGCATTGTTGCGTGTGTTTTGCAATTATCTCAAAAATTGATTTAACTTTTTAGGGATTTAGAGGGTGAAGGAGTGGACTGGTGATAAAAGAGATGAAGACCTTTAATTTAATTAATTAAGTTTACAACACATTTTGTTTTGAACATAATTTTCTAGGCACCACCATTCACGAGACATAAGCAAAAATATAGAAGATTTTCAAGGTATTTTCAAAGTCACAGCAGCCGAAGCTACATGTTTAAATAAGCATGTATACCAAAATCCAGTTATCTATATTTTTTCCGCTCTCTCGTCAAAAAACTTGTCTAAAATGACTGAACAATTGTCTGTCTGTCAGCGTAATACGTGACATCTACCACACGCAGAATCTGAAATTTTAATATTACTAGCCCCTGAGCACGAACATGTGCATCTCAAAGCTGGATTTAAAAAAATTAGATTTGAATTTCTCAAATTAATTAATAACTGGGTCAGAAGAAGTAAAATGAAGATTTTTTTCTGTCTGTTTGAAGCAAATAAAATCCAGGAGTAATTACGCATTGGATTGCGCGGTTACCATATAATTCTGCGAATAGACTATTTTAAAAAATTATAATTTTCCTAGTAATAGGCAGATACCTTTTTTTTAGTATTGCTTTGAGAAATTTGAAATTGAAAATGCAGAAAACAAATAATATGTTTCTCTAACAGTGTATATTACTGTATTGGTTAAGTGTAAGAAAAGGTGGTAGCCTTAACTTCGCCATTAAATTATTTATTATTATTATTATTATTATTATTATTATTATATTATTATTTTTTTTTATTATTTTTATTATTATTATTTAGTTTCACATATCTTAATAGTTATAATATAGATAAAGGAATGAGAAAGTTTGTGTGGTGCGCCGTACCATTTATTTATTCTCTCACCCTCTTTCTCCCCACCCTCGATGTCTTTTTCGTCCATCATCGTAGCTCAGCAAGGTGCGTGTCTGTCTTTGGGTTCGATTCCTGGTACGGCCGATCAACCTCTTATTGTTATAATAGAGGCCCCTCTTTCCAGTGAATAATCGATGGTTGGGAGTAAAGGGAATGTGTCAGTTATAGATCCAAGCTAGTTTGTAAGTCCTACTCTGAGATATTATTTCATTTAGAAAGTGGCTGTTAAATACACTTATTTCTCTCGCCTTCCCATTCCCTCCTCCTCTCTTTCTTCCATACACCTCTCTCTCTCTCTTTATATATACAGTGTATTTCTGAAGGAGTAGTCAATATTTCTGGAGGTTATGGTATCTATTATTATGAGTATAGTTAATACACACATGCACACAGTTATCATTGGCTGCTGAGATAAAGCTGCTTGAAACTGGTGCGTGAAAAGCCATTATGAGAAATATTATAGAACGATAAATGACTTGATATTTGTGTTTGTTGAATGTTTGAATGCTACAAATTACAAATATCTGATATGCACTTTGCAACTCTTGTGGCAGCCTTACTTGTTGTTACTCTAAGGTCATCTTGGCGTACTTTTATCGGGGCACCAACATCCATAGTGTGAGCGAGCAATTCGTATATTATATTTAATTTTTATCTCACTTTTCATCCATCCCCACAAAACCATAATCTAAGACAATATGTGCGGCCTTCTTAACAACACTTAATACCAAACAACGTCAGGTTATAACAGAATCTTAGTCACAGCTGATTAAGAGAGCTCCGCGTGCATCGGACTTATACGCACCAGTTTCAAGCAACTGTATCTCCGCAGCCATTGATAATTGATCACCTTTTTATATGAACTTTTATCCTCAGAGTAATTGGTAATATGATATCCCAAAATATGAACTATTCCTCCTGAAACACCGTGTGTGTTAACAGGAATTCGGAAACTCAACGGTCAAACTGCACATATAGTTTGTTTTAACCGCAAGTAAATCAAAATCCCTGTACACTTATAGCTGGAAGACTATGCTGATATCATTAAATTGTATTAAAAAATTGGCATACAGCACTGGAAGAGCAAAGCTGTTCAAGCATGCGTGTACAACAGGTTGCATAGGAGCTAGGCACTGCACACCTCGACATCTTGGAGCACGGCAGCAGAACATACCACAATAAATAGTAAACAACACACCAGTCCATCTAGAAATGGGAATACTTTCTGAGGGTCATCAATAACGGCCCTACATCACAGAAAGTGCTTGCCATTATTACGTGTGCAGTGCTGCGCGCCTAGCTCCGATGAAACTTGTTGTACACGTATGCTCACACAGCTTTGCTCTCCCGGCGCTGTACGATGAAACTTTGAGCACAATCTAATGTATTGGCATAGTTTGCTGGATGTAAAAGTATAGGGATTTTGTACTACTTTTGGTTCAAGCAAACCATATGTGCAGTTTGGGCGTTGAGTTTCCGAACACCTACTTAATATATATATATATATATATATATATATATATCAGAATATGGTGTTAGAATCAGATTTAGATTAATCTCCATTGAGGGAAAGTTTAAGGTTTGATTCTCAAGCGGGTGTAGCCTACAGGGTTGGTTCCCCATATGATTTATCACATAGTGATTTTCCCTTCCTCTCTCTTTGTTGATGTGAGTGCACTAATTACAAAAACCCTTGTCATATTAATAACTTTTTTTAAATTTGGAGAGTTAAAAATGATTTAATGAACCGACTAATCATATTAATGTTGCTGTATATATTTAATAAGACCTTCTTTAAGATTATATAACCAGAACGAAGAAACACAGAACATACGTTCTAAAAGTCGAAACCGGTTCCGGTTCTCAAGCGAATAGCCGGTAAAAATGAGGTACCGAAAGAACGGATCTGACCATATAGACAAACCTTTTCGCCCCGTAAACCACTGTCTTAAATATTATAAAAGAAGAAATTTGATTTAGTTGGAATAAACATAAACATGGTCTAGTTTTGTTCAAATAAATGGCAAAACAAAATGTGTTATTGCAGCAATTTATGTTTTATCCTCCACAATATAACTTCCACCATTTATGACAGAAGGTTTATGTTTTCTGAAACAGCAAGCCGGTTTATTTTTTTAGCCGCGTATCTCGTAAAACTTATACAAAGAGGCGGCTAGATGCGGCTATCCAATAAGGAGGGGGGTAGAGGTGTGTTTGTGGTCACTTCCTCTTGGTGTGAAACGGTTCAAGTCTCGGTAGAGAAATGAAATACTCCCAGTGGTCAGCGACAATTTTTGGCATCGCGTCAAAGCCATAATCTATGATTGGAATTTTCCAGTCGTTCGCTGTGGTGCCATAAGTGGGCTTCCTGAAAGTATGATGTGTGGTCGAGGGAGGACCGGCCCAAGCTCATATGTTCATATCACCCTCCTAAACTAAAGCTTGATTCACACGTTCACAGAAAATAGAGAGCAGAATCTGCTTGAGTAAGGCAGCAATTCGCACGCTGTGTGTTGACCCATGATGCAGTGCAACGCTGATTAAAACAGCTGATTAGCAACATATTGTATTTTATAATCGATAAACATATATTTTAGTTCATTCCCCAGATAGACGTTTTCAAATTATAACGCTGCTGTGTCGTGGTTCAATCCAATACATCAATAAACTCGCTTTACATTAACGAGATATTTCAAATCTCCTCACAACGGCCAACGAAGCTGTCTGCTTTATTATGGCTGTAGAGCGCGTGCGTTGACAAATGCGCATGCGCACTGATTTGAGATGGATGATTGGTTCTCCTGTGCCGAACATCTCAGGCAGAGCGGACAAAGTAGAGATGAGTTGAACTTTAGCGGAACAACTCGCGCCAATTAGGTGAAACTCTTGTGATTGGCTTAGAGCTCGTCACGTGACCACGTTTCTGTCCTGCGCTAGTTTTTCGACCAAATGTGAATCCACAGTAAGAAGTATATATAAGAGTTTCTGTTCTGGAAATTTTTACGCTTTTTTTTATATCTGTCATAGCTATACTTATTTTAACTATGCTAATAAGATTATAATGAGGGAGGTAGAATTTATATGAACACACATTTGAATAGAGGGTAAAGTGAGAAAATATATATTAGATTCTATCCTCACTACATCCAATCGAGATTCGAACCTCAACCTCCCAGTTACCGGCATACCAGATGAATGAGCCTGACTTTTAGCCCGCGTGCCCACTGATGTGGCTCATATCTTTTGTTACACTCTGAATTTGTAAACAATGAGGCCTATAAGTATAATTTTGTTAGAAATAAACCTCTAGAAAATACAAATATTTTTTTCATGGTAAACATTGATATATTTTACGGAGGTAGTAGGGTAAAATCTTTGGATAAAAAAAACTTTTCAACACAACATTCAGTATAGAACCTCGTTCACCTGAGTAAGAGTAGCTTCACCATTTAAGGGTGCTGAAGGGTAAGTAAATTAAACCAAAATTTCCAAAATTGCCAAAAATGATAAATTTGCCATGTTTTTGATGAACACTCTTTGAAATCTTCTTCACGTCTTTTCTAAATCCATGAACACACTTCACTTGATAGTACTAAGGGCTAAATCAACCCTTGAAGATCGTGACTTTAACCACTAGCGCTGATATCTCGTTAGAAAGGTCAGGTTCAAGCAATGACTTCCATTAACGTCAATTATACCACTAATTTATTTAAACCACAGCCAATTGCCATAGGACCGAGCTAGCCCATCTCTCAAAACGGAAATTAGGAGTAGGAACGGTTTGATATTCCTAATCAACGTCCACTGAAACATAGTCTGTATATGTGGTACATTTTGCCAAGTTGTTTTGGGCTCTGAGATATACATGAGGACTAAATACCTCACACCTACCCCATTATGAGAGTACTTAGTTCGTGTACCAGCTAGATAAAAAAATTGTTTGGCGTTTACTGTAAAGATTTGATTTCACACGTGCCTAAAACCTGAGCCAACACCATCAAAACTATTGATATTGGAAACAAATTACATTTTTGAAACCTATTTTAGAATTTACTGTGGGCCTTTGTTTCATAAAACCGAAAAAATATTTGAAGTCGCTTAAGAGAAAACTAACATTTGAGCTTATAATTAATTGTAAACGAATATCAAAGCTGTGAATATAAAAATGACCTTTAAAGGTTAATTGGACTCGTGGTTTGCATAGTGGTTAGCCACCTAATTACGAACCTAGGGGTTCCGGATTCGATTCTCAACTGGTACCTGTGCTACTTTTCCCGAAAAAGGAACTACCCCGACGGTGACCAGGGTTTGGTTAATTAGGCTTAGCTACGTTTAAATGTCCCCACTGGTTTTACACCCTCATCCTAACTATCATCATCATCTCTACTCATCGGGACATGGAAAGAGCCTCCACGGAAAGGACGAAAGGTACATTCGGACGTACTGGCTAATCTTTCACTACTGGACTACGAATTATGTAGCCCAGATGCGCAATATTATTAATTACCTTTAGGTTATATGTTAAGCAACATAAAGTATCATATTCATATTATTACATTCTAGAGATAGTGATTCACATTGGAAGCTGAGGAACCCAACACCTCCGCCGTAGCGAAGACCAAACTGAACACTATACTAACTCAAGTCTGTACGACATACGTGACTTACTAATGGGAGACCTGAGATTGTCTTTGCTCTGAAAGACATAGCAATTATCACAGCATCAAGGTGCGGATTGATATATTTGAAAGAACCTTCCATTTGTTTGGCTGATTTCGTGAACATCATGGGTTTTTTTCCCCGTTTATTTGAGGAATTTAACGTGCACTTTATAAACCGAATAATTATATCAGCACAGGAGAATTTCTATGCGTGAGAGCGAAAGGGCTTACCAATTTTGACAAGAAAGTTATTATAACATAGCTTCCAGGGTTGTTAATTTTTAAATTCCCCAATCGGCATGATACCGACGGCTTTACTTCCACTCCGAAGGAAGTTGCGCTACGGATTTTTATCGGTCCTGAGGCTAGCACTTACCCCAGACTACCGAGCTTGATGATTTTGGGAAAGATTGACCCAATATACAATCATCATGTGCTACCAAATATAGTTGTCAAATGTTGTGTTGATTTAATCAACTCAGAAAATCTAGAAGCTATACCCTTGCAAAGGAACGTACATGATAATTCAATCCTCCTGGAAGAAACTATTTAGTCCCAGTTAGTCCTAGATTGTTTATTATTGAAACTTTGGTAACTTATGTAAAGGTTACATAGGTCTTGATTAAAATAGTTGAAGTGTATTTCTTATCTAAGTGGTGATATTTCAATCTATTCCAATATAAATTGTTCTATGCGGGTATTTTAAAGGGTTTAAATATCATTTTTACTTAACAATCGTGTAATAGATTTCAAGAATGTGTTAAAATAATCCAAATTCAACATAAAATGTAGGCTATATTCATTTTTAAATTACATTAAAATAATATTAATTTGGTCTACTTTAATATACCAAGACCCATTCTTGACAACTAGAAATGATTTTGTTCACCACATCTTATCCATTTTAACTATCTGCATTTTTATAACTATTGGATGATGATGATGATGAGATGAAAATACTTTAATTTAAATGAAATGCACCTACATTTCCATGAGATAGAATGTGAAACCACTTAGGGAAAACCACCCTGAGTACGCATGACCTTGGTTGGATCTTTAATCTCCATGTCATAAGCAATCCAATCTAATGGAATAGTGACGCGTTAGAACACGCGACCACCTTTACGGGTAATTAAATGAGTATATAAGTCTATATCTATAATATATCTAAATGTGACAAATTCAAATGATTAATCCGCTACGGCTTAAATATTTCGAATAATATAACGTACTATTATTTTTTAACTATCTAGCAATCTTATGACCCACTTCGCTGGCCACATGGTCTAAGGCGCTACCCTCGCAGTAGATTAGACTGCCGATAACGGAGAGATCAAGGTTCGAATCTAGGTCGTTTGTACTGAGGGGGTTTAACCAAAATAGTTTTCCACTCTCCACGCAAATGCGTGTACACGTCCTATAAATATAGCCTTTCTCATTTTTAAAACCATTAGCGTAGTTGATACATAAGCATAACCTGAACGATTAGAAAGACGTGGTTTAAAAAATAACAATAATCTTATGTTTAATATTACTATAATCTATGATTATTTTCTTCTTTATTTCAGGTAAGACTGGCTCTCTAAAACATCTCTTGACGTAGCTAGGTGAGGAACATGAGAAGGTAAGATTAGAGGACTATTACATTCCCAATAAAGAATGACAATCACAAACTCACTTATAGACTAGTGGACAAAGACCTCAGTCTGGTCTTGTCTTGTTTGCCGGTGGTGGAGATTTTGGTGCTCAAATCCCAGTTGTGTATTGAGTTTTTTACTTCTAAATATTTTCTTCTCTCTCTCCCGTCATATAGTTTCGGCATCGCTATCTATAAATAATATATCGCTAATTTCTACAGCATAAGTATAACTATACGTATCAGACAGGGTTTTATTAGGACGCGAGAGAAACGTCAACAGTTATAGGCTAGCGATGATTAACACTAGCAATATACTAACATTAATAGTGTGATGTGACAGCTTCTTTGCTAACCATTTTTCTAACTAGTTAATTAGCTTTAATATGTGTACTCCATTATTTTAGAAACCTTACCTTGAGAGATCACAACACTGCCTTTTCGTATAAACTACATTATAGTGGAATCAAGTAAGGTATTCTTGTTTCCTTTCAAGATAAACTAAGTGTACAAAATATACTTTGATTTAATTTATAGATTATCTTATTTTAGAATATTAATTATTATTATTATGTTATTCTTACGCACCACGTCTTACTACTTGATAAAGCTACACGCATATATACTAGCTACTATACAAGTCAGGGATGAAGAAGGTTAGTAATTTTAGAAAACATGTTGGTTATTGTCCTGATGCACTGTCTAATAAATTATGTTCGACAGTAATCAGAATTAAAATAACAGATGTATAGTAAAATGAATGGTCCCGATTAGTAAATACATTTTAAAATCAAGAACAAATTGCAATTGAAATCATGACCACAAAGTTGTCGTCAAAATTATAAAAGTAAATAGTCAACGAAATTAAATGTTTATAAAATCTAAAAAAAATTATAAAAGACATGTAACATTTAAGAAAATCAAAACCACTAACCTTTAAAAAGTTTATGAAAATTTTAATAATAAATAAATTGAAATATAATTCTCAGTTCTTTTGTCCACATTTTATTGGTGGGAGATGTTTCAGTAGGTTAATTCATGTCACTAGACTTGAAAAGTGCAGTGGCGTGAAACGTCCGAGTTATAAAAAAAAATGTTACTATACATTAGTGCTTTTAATTCAAAGAATGGTCAAACACCATTTCTTGATGAGGAAATGTATTTAGGGAAAGTGTTACTGTATTAGCGTGAAGGTAGAGTGGAAAACCATTCAAGAAAAAGCACCCCAAATACACCCGACCAGGATTCGAGCCCTGATCTTCTTGTCATCGGTACTCTAGTTTATTGCAAGAGTGACGCCTTAGAAAATGCGACCACCAGAGCAGGCTAGAATTATAAGTGGTTATTATTAAGGTCGTTCGACCATCAACATTTTGTTGCACAATTTTAACAAGTAGAGCTTATAAACTATAACTATTGTTATTATTATTAGCACTACGTCTTACTACCCATTCGGGTTATAAGCACTTACGCTAATGTGTAATGGTAGGGTGATTGTGAGATGAAATGGAGGACCTACAGTTTAACGTGGGATCCGAACCACAATGGAGGCCTGGAATTCCACATACTCACAATATATAAATAGTGATTCAATGATTTCAAATCATTACAGTTCACGAGATGTAAGGGGTCAAACTTTCTATGTTATGCTTTTTGTGTAACATTGTTAAGGTAAAGTAAATAATGCATGGAGTTGAAATTTAGTATAACTAGATATTCTTGTTAGCTGTAGACCTACAAATTAAAATAATTGTAATATTAATATTACTGATAATATTAATATATTTTATAAAAAATATCATATAATTTTATTATTTCATTGAAATATTTAAATTTTAATATTATTGCTTTAATTAAACTCAAACGGTGAATAGCAAATATCTCCTTTAAATTGTATGCAGTAACTACTTTCATTACAAGTAATAATTTATCTCAAAATAATATAAATAAATATTTAAAAGTTTATTTTATTTTCCGTGAAAGAGAAAATATTTTGAAATATTTGCAATAAAATAAAATAAAAGATGGAGAAAATGCCAAACACTTTTAAAAATATACTCTTTTGATTCCATCATTTTGTGAGTGTGTTGTAGTTAACGTGGAATTTGTTCGTCGAGTCTTGGTATGAGCGTGAGTTTTTACCCTGAAGATATTACCATCACCCCTCCAACCTCCACTACCCACTGAACTGCCTCCAAGTTATCCTTCTCCAGCGAGCAATACGCGAATCACAAAGTTTGACGCGTCGCTGGAAGACATTACATCCCTCATCTCCGTCATATATCTTCTTTCCCTCTTTTTTTACTACCCACCTCCTCTTTGCCCGTCAACCTCACATCACCCCCATCCACCCTTAAAAAAAACTGGGAAAATTGGATCCATAAGCAGGGTAGGGAATCGAAGGAGGGTGAAGGCACTCGTGACGTCACGAGTCTGTCTGTTAAAGGGTGAGTAGAAAAGAGTTACTTGGGTGGGTTTAAAGATTCGATTACCTTCTGTCATGATGTGCTCGCGATCTTCTAATTACTTTAGTGAAGCTCAAGATTTCATTATTTGTTTTATACCTCGGACTACTTTATCTAGCACTCCTATTGTGGGAGATACGTTTGGTAGTAAAACCACATTAGTGAATCGAGAAAGAGAGAGAGAGTGGTAAAAACAATCCTCACTTCGAGTTCTTTAGTCACAAGCGACATCTCTTATAGTTTAACTACATGCATTAATAAATTGGTGTTTTTGTGTGCATTAACACCAAACAATAGAGGCGTGCGAAGCTTAGAAATGACGAAGATGAAGTCGAAAGGTCAAATCTTTATAGTTTGGACTTCGATGTCCACAATGGATTTTGCATCTTCGAAACATTTCTAAAGAAGAAATAAACTTACCAACTATTATGAACAGATTGGAAATATCTCAATAAATATGACATATTTCAACTTAGAAATATTCCACTTGTGTAATAGCTACTAATAACAATATTTTAACAGCAACCAGTGATTAAATGACATGTAACGTAAGCTTATGAATATTAAGATATATCAGATTAATAAGATAGTGTGCTTTGTTATTTCTGAAAACCTTTCTCTTTGCCGAGATACACTTAATATATAGTTTAATTAATAAAAAATAGTGTTATATGACTGCAATAAAAACCTTATCTTCAACTTTGATTCGCATGTTTCAAGCTTCGTTTTGACTTTACTTAACATTTAAAAGTGACCTACACACACACACACAAATTAAATTCTTGTTTTAAGACATCTGGTAACTAACTAAAACTAGATTCTTATGTTTTGATTAATAATAAATAAGTACTGGTATGTTTATAGTTACATAACTGTCGTTTAAGTGTAAGAAAAAAGACAAACACAAATAAAGATGATTTTTTTTTTGTAGCACCGCAACTTACTACCCGCTTGGACTATATGCTTATATACTAACCACGCTCGTGGTTTTATGGATGCTAAAGGTTATATTTATAGGACATGTACCTGTATTTTAGTGGAGGGAGATTGGAAAAACCACTCTCAGTACACCCGACCGAGATCCCAACCTCAATCTCCTCGTCATCGGTAAGTCTCTAGTCTACTACAACAGTATTGAAGAGTGTAAAAAAGAGGACGATAAAATTGTAACTATTATATTATAAATACGGATTGTTTCATCTCGGTATCTTTACTTGATGCTTTGTGATTTAAACATTTATAATCGGGCTAGAGACTTACGCCCTTTTGTTGACACTGTAACCTTACCATGAACCTGTTAACTGTTTATTCTATTCGAGACGATTTTAAAGGGCAAGTAATCCCAGTACCAACATTTATCTGGAGGTAGTTTTAAAAACAGAGATTTGGTATGACCTTTTGAATTTTAAATAAGGATTTCTGAACCGGAATAATTATTATTGTAGTTACTCATAACAGCTTTAGGTTTAAATTTTACTTTTCGGGTAAAAATCGGGCATATTATTCGTGTAGCTAGTTCAACCCATCTCTAGGCTTGGCTCTAACCTTCCGGTTCATTTAACTAACGCTGATAGGTTGATGTTGAACAAAAATATTTTGATTCAAGGGCTCCATCCGTGTAGCTAATCCTGACATTATTAGGTCGAAATCTAGCTTACCGTGTTGGTCAGGCTCACTATTCGTGTAGAGTGAACACATTTCCACGGTCCTCCATTCGAACTTCCTCTATTAATGTTTCCATGATAAAGGGGGCTCAAAGCCATTTTTGTATTGTCTCCAATTCGAGCTGGACTGGTGGTACGTACGCCTGGAAGCTCTTCTCACGCGCGATAACCCGGGATATTAGTCACATGACCACGCTCAAACTGGAAATATCGAAATGCGGATTTCTGCAGTCTTTACTCGACAACGGCGAAATTGGAATAAATGAAATAGTTGTATTTTCTACACCCATTCGGGATATACGATTTTTTTAAATATAATTATAGCTAATGGGATGGACGTGATTAAGGTATCATTTAGAGAGACTATACCTGGGCTTGCGTGGAGGGAGATTAGGAAACAATTTAGGAAAAAACCAGAATAATGGGTTTGACTTTTATATCACGTGTCCACCGTCACGAGGCATTCTAAAACAACTATGTTTCAATATTGTTGTATTTTTTAGAAATGCAGAATAGTTGGCCTACTAGTGGTCTCAATGTTATTAATTGTTTTCTAAATGATAATACCGGCCAACACTACACGATGCGAAGCATGGTTCGAGATATACCTATTTTAGATGTTATCCGTGGTGTGAGAGGGGTTATTAACAACACTATTTTGGAGGAGCATAGATGGCCTAATTCTCACTAATGACACGTATCAGTTCCTTCAAGGGATTGGAGAACTAATAACTGGTGTCAGAATATCAATAACATTTCTCCGAACTTTTCAAATCGTATTCCGGACCAGTTTGTTTTTAACAAGTTTCTTCATCTTGAGTAGATTTACAGGTATTTATCGTCCGTCTATTGTTTATGAGGCGTTGAGTTTAACGCAGCCCACGCCTGTTACCGGTAGTATTTTCCATGCACCAGTAAAACACCTTTTTATTTTCCGGGAAATGTTTCAACAAACGGGGCAGTGTTAGTACCTTACTTAAAACTTTATTTTATAATCTTATGAATAAAGTGTGAACTGAACTATTACTCTCATTGTTATAGAAAGAAACCTGTCACTTTTAAACGTCACTGGATTTACTTTCACGTAGAAAATAATTTGCCACGCAGTTGTCCTATGTGACAGTGATATCAATTTGGAAAAATATAATAATGAAAATAATAATGTACGTCTTCTCGTTGTTAGTTGATTTACATTTATTTAGTTTCTTTCGTTGATCCTAATATATGCACAGTGTGAAGGTATAAATGCGCTTTGGTTACAAATACAGCATATTATGAATACATCCTTCAATTAGATAACGTACATAGTCTAACAACTTAGCTCATCTATTAGCGTGTTTTTCTACTAAGCAAAGGGTACCGGGTTCGATTAGCGAGAAATAAAAATGGTCAAAATAAATCAAATATTGCTTCGGTAGTAACCTAGAGCTTTATTTCCTTCCCATGGTGATATCAACAGTTGTTGAATATCTGTCACTGGTGTCCTGGAATTTAATGACAAGTTATTCCTTTTCATTTAAAAAGTTTCTCATCTAATGTCAGCATGTTCATGAAAAATATTCAACAATTGTTGATATCACCATGTGTAGAAAATAATTAAACCCTATATTTGTAATGAAGCAATATTTTATTTATTTTGACCATATGAAGTTTTGCTATAAATATTCCAAAACACTGACCTTTTTCCAAGTCCCCTACATGCTCACCTTGATGGCCGGAGATTGGATGCTGGGTCTTTTCTAGAATTAAGTTTGTTTATAAGTCGTGTTCTGATATAAGACGATTCTGAAAGTGCACGTTAAATACCTCAAATAAATAAAACGATAAAGTATAGTTGACATATTACATTTGGACCGGGAACAGAACCCAGGACCATTATTTTACCACAACATTACTGCTGGTTGTGATTGAATGATAGCTCATAGAGCATACGAACTCGCCCGTCCATCACCAAACTCTTTCTTAAACTGGATTTGTAGTCTTGCATAACGAAACGTAGTTAAGTGATTATAAAGTATTTTAAAAATATTGTTTATTATTCGTAGAAATTGGCTTGAATGTTTTGCTCTACTAGAAAATGTGTTTAAAAACACTTCACAAACACAATGTTCATTAAACCGCATCTTTAAAACATGAAATAAATCTCCTTTAAGTGGGACTGTGCCAATAAATATAATCTTATTTTTATTTAGCTCTAATCTTACCACATGAATATTATGGTGGCCCAACTTCTCAATAGCACAGTGAGAAATGTAATATTTCCCCTTTATTTTCAACCGCATTTACAATTGTGGTCAATGAGTCCAAATAAAAGAACTACAAGACATTTAAAACACAAACATTTTTTTTTTTTTGTGGTGGTCTGTATGTATTAGCCTTTGCTTATATTATCGTTGGATAGTGCTCCCCAAGTTCAAAGCATAAATAGTTCAAGTTTAATCAACTGTGTTCATTGTGCACTATTTAATATGTATCGATTATGAATGCTATCATTGAAAACATGTGTTTCAACTTCTATATAAAATATTTCGCACCGCGTCTTATTACCCGTTCTGGTTACACGCTTTATTCGCTATTATATGCAATACATATGGATATAAAGCTTACCTAAAGTATGTGTTTAGGTGTTATTATTATTATTTGGATTGTGCTCTTTTATTAAGTTCTCTATTCCTTTTTAATCAGATGTTTTGCTTTTATTTGATTACTATGTTCTCTATTCCTTGTAATCAAGGTGTTTTGTTTTGTATTTGATTACTATGTTCTCTATTCCTTGTAATCAAGGTGTTTTGTTTTGTATTTGATTACTATGTTCTCTATTCCTTGTAATTGAGGTGTTTTGTTTTTTATTTGATTACTATATTCTCTATTCCTTGTAATCAAGGTTTTTTGTTTTTTTATTTTATCACTATGTTCTCTATTCCTTGTAATCGAGGTGTTTTGTTTTTTATTTGATTACTATGTTCTCTATTCCTTGTAATCGAGATGTTTTGTATTTTATTTGATTAATATGCTCTCTATTCCTTGTAATCAAGGTGTTTTGTATTTTATTTGATTACTATGTTCTCTATTCCTTGTAATCGAGGTGTTTTGTTTTTTATTTGATTACTATGTTCTCTATTCCTTGTAATCGAGGTGTTTTGTTTTTTATTTGATTACTATGTCCTCTATTCCTTGTAATCGAGGTGTTTTGTTTTTTATTTGATTACTATGTTCTCTATTCCTTGTAATCGAGATGTTTTGTATTTTATTTGATTACTATGTTCTCTATTCCTTGTAATCAAGGTGTTTTGTATTTTATTTGATTACTATGTTCTCTATTCCTTGTAATCGAGGTGTTTTGTTTTTTATATTTGATTACTATGTTCTCTATTCCTTGTAATCGAGGTGTTTTGTTTTTTATTTTATTACTATGTTCTCTATTCCTTGTAATCGAGGTGTTTTTGTTTTTATTCGATTACTATGTTCTCTATTCCTTGTAATCAAGGTGTTTTGTTTTTTATTTGATTACTATGTTCTCTATTTCTTGTAATTGAGGTGTATTATTTTTCATTTAATTATGATATCTTCTATTGTTTTGTTTTTTGTTGTACTTTCGATGGTTGTGTTTATGAACGTGGAATACATTACAGTAGTGCTGTGTCTTTTGGTTTTTGTATGACTCTTCTTTCTTTCGTGTTATTAAATATTATAAATGTTTTGAATAGCAAATCTGGTCTCTCGGATATTTGTGTAACTTCTATGTTTAATTTATCTTGCCCAAACATTTGAACCTTCGGGCCATATTGTCGGCCATATTGTGTTGTTCTTGCGCCATGGGAACAAAGATAAATTTTGGTCAATTAAGTGTTTAAAAAATATTGAGAATTTAATCTATTTTAATTCAAGTGATTAAATAAACTTTAACCTTTCGCTTACTTTGTTTAAGGAATAATGTTTGTAAATCCCGAACTCGTATGATACAATTTATTTATATTAATTTGTCCATAGTAAAATTTCTCTCTTTCCTCCGTATGGGCTTAGTAACAGCTAATAAACATGATCAAACCTTTAATATTATTCTTTCACCACATCTTACTACCCACCCAGGTTATACGCATTTTCATTATGTTAATGGGTAGGAATGAGGAAGGTAGAGTGTATATGGAATGAGCCCCTATTCTCATGGCGTATATGATAAAACATTTATGGAAAATCAACTTATTACACTCCACCCGGAATTCAAACTTGGATCTCTGTATCATAAAAAAGCCAGACTATCTGAATTGGACATTTAGACTTAATGCCCACAGGTGAAAGTAAGACCCACCTTATATGTTTCCAGAACAACTTATTATGTTTCCTTTTTTTTTCCAGAGACCTTGGAGGGAAAGAATTTTGATCGTCAAAAAAATTGAACTTGACATTTTGACAAATGTGGCCGTTTATTGACCCCTTGAAACCTAAAATGTTGTTTTCATGGTGCATTCTGTCTGTCTGTCTGTATCTCAGGCTGGAGTCGAAACTATTTTTCCAACTGGGCTAAAACTTGGTATCTAGGGGTTTTCATAAGGAATTAGATATCTAGACATAAATTTAAGGATAGTTTACTGTACAGCAATTTTAGCTACAAGTCAAATAAAAATGGGCAAGTCAAAAACAACATCACTTACCCAATCTCACCGTCCAGGCTATGTACGAACTAATAACAACACGTCTGGCCACATTAGGTCCCCACGAACAACTGCCAGCTCCGAGCCGAGAATCAAACCTCGCCCACTAGAGACCACCACCATGCTCAAAGCCAAACCCAACGACCATGAGAAGAGAAGAGATGTCAGTTTAAAAGGAACCAATGCCGCCCAGTCATTTCGAGAATAAAATAGACGTTTTCGTTGTCACGCACGTTTACCCCCCCCCCCCCCCCCCATTTTGTGTTAAACTCTTTGATCCCCACCCTTTTGATCCCGTTTCACCTGTTCAACGAGTTTTGTGAATCATATAAAAGACCGTCCATGAAAATAGACTGCACTCTTGGACTTGACTTGGGAGTAGTAAGACGAAGCGAGTTCAAGGACTTATTAAAATGTAGGAGAAATTCACTTTAGGCGTAATGATAAATTTGTAATTATTCAAAATTCTCTTTCGGTCATTTATTTTTATAAATTAGTAAAGTCCAGTATTATTCTTCGTTTTCTAGGAGATTGAGTTAACTTTGAACTACTTAATTTTGTGAATGGTATTTCACAATTAATTTGGAAATGATTATTTGGGAGAATTTATTAATAATATTATATCGTATTATTTTAAATTTAGTAATGTTATGCGTTATGCTTGGTATTCATAAACATTGAATTAACATTGAACTGCTTAACTTGTGAATTGTATTTAAATGAAAACATTAAAATTTGTATGAAATATTTTCTTTTCGGAAATATCGTTGTTTATAGTTGCTCATCTTCGATATGATGGTCCGATATATAATTTAGGACTTAGGCTATTTACGGCTAATTAAGATTTGATTAAATGTATGGATGGGTTTTTTTTGTCGCCGTGATTAAAGCTTTGAGTTTTAAGAGTAATAAATAATTCTGTGGAAATTGTGAGTTATGATAGAGGATAATCTAGAGATTTTCCTTACTAATTGTTATTATTGAGGATAGTTATTTACCCGATCCATTTGAACGGTCTTAATGTAATGGTTTGCGATTCTTACCAATTGTAAACTAAGGTCATTGCTGTTTATTGTATCTATGCGTAACAAATTTAAATTTCTTCTAAATATATGTATGTTGTTAAAATTTGACATAGGTACATTTAATAAACTTGCTATTTATGACTTGCAATCTTTTAATACTATATTTAAGCCATGTTATCCCTAGTTTTAGGAAATTCCACTATCCATGCACTTTTTTTTTAGTTTTCAACTTTATCCTGTCTATATAATATTTATATATCTTTGAAAGAGGACCGTAGTTTTTTCCGCGTCTAGGATTGAGTTGCGTGCACTGGGGACGTATTATGTACCCAGCATTGTCAAAACAGTAACTAACACTGCTCACTCCTATTTGTTTATTTACCTTTTTTTATATAAAATTAGATTTTTTTTCTTTCAGTGTATTTAGGTCCCTCTAATTTTAGAGCTAGGGTCACAACTGATGGGCATCAAGAGAAAAAAAATATATTTTCTCCAATTTTGCTATGGATATTTTTTTAAGTTTTATATCCAAATACTGTTAATATTTATATACAAGATGGCAGCTCTCATTTTCTCATTAAAAGAGCTTTGAGGGTGCTTAACATTGGGGAAAATTTCCAATCTCCCAACTATTTAAAATACGAATAATTTATTATTGTAAAGTTGTAGAACTATTTAAGATTAAAAAAAATAGTTGAAATATAAATTTTTTAAAACCAATAGTTTCTTGAATATATACTTTCTAATTCAGATATTTTAAAATGAATTAGATTTATATGCTCTTTGGTGGACACAGCTATTTCTCTTTTCTCAATTTTTCTGTATCAGTGTTCCTAGTTTCTAATGTAATAGAGTAAGTAACAGTTTATATTATTTAATTTATGATCTATGATAGAGTGTTTATACAACAATGTATATTATTTGTTTCACAAATCTTACAAGTTTTTAGTAAATGTCTATTTTAAGATAAAATAGGGTGAAAGTCTGCGCAGTTTCCTGTACCATTTATTTGTTTCATCTTCTGCTCTGTGAATGCATACAGTTAAAATATGGGTTATTCAATCAGCCTAAACACACAGAACACTACCGCGAAGACACTAGTTTGACTAAAGATTTTAGAATAAAAAATCAACAGAACAGAGTTAAAAACTATTGAATATCAGTTTGTACCTCTTGAATATCATTTGTTCGAATCCCTCACAGGGAATTTCGAGAGGTTTAAGTATACAATTGGTTTCTTAGTAAGTTATGTTAAAAGTTCCTGAAAAAACATCTATACAAAATAAAATAAATGAACCCACTAACAAACTTATTTTGAACCACATCAATATCAATATGACGTTTTCCTTCAATGATGTATGACCAAGGAACTATTAAAATAGGTTTTCTAATCCTCAGCATAAGGACCTCCTAAGAAGGTTAAAAAATTGAAATGTTAATTAAATCAGGAAATTTGGAAAAGGCATGAAATATAAAAACAAAAATGGCTTGAAGTATTTGAGATATTTGTTCAAAATAAAATTATAGTTTGGCCTCATAATTTTTTTTTTTGTCAGTCACATTAACGCTTCATTTTTTAGGTGAAAAAAATCACCTCTGCAACTCAGCATTTGTTTAAACTTCTATATATTATTCTTGGTCGGTTGTTACATTTGAAACATTCTACCATTCGTTCGATTAGGAGGAGGCTTATCGCTGTGAACATTTATCGAGTTTCCTGGAGGTAACGTGCCATTCTAAGGTCGCGCGCGAGCACCTCCCCGCCCAGAAGAGAAGGGTGACTTCTTACTGGCACAACTCTGACAAGGAAACTGACGAGGAACTCCACTTACCGGCTGACGTGAGAGCTCCAACTTGACAGGCCATGTGACGTCACATCGAGGGAAGTAAGCATTTGGGAAATTAGTTTCATTGAAACGATAAAGAGCCTTCGTGGCATATGGTGTTAACATTTTGCATATTTAACAGCGAGATGTAGACAAGAATAAATAAATGGTACGGTGCACCGCACAGACTTTCTCCCGCTTTTATCTTAAAATAGGCATTTATTAAAAACTATTAAGGTTTGTGAAGCGAAATAATAGGTCTAAACATTGTTGTAGAAATACTACACCAAATATCATAAATTAAATAATATACACCGTTACTTGCTCTATAGCATTAGGAACTAAGAACAATGTTACAGAAAAATTGAGAAAAGAGAAACATTTTGTTCACCAAAGAGCATAAGAATCAAATTCATTTTCAATGAACCAAGTTAAAAAGTATAAAATATATATATTTCAAATAAAAGATTTTTATCTCTAATGGTACTACAATTTTACAATGATAAGTTATTTCGTATATCAAATTGTTGCGGAGATGGGATGAAAATTGAAAAATGTCCCTTATGTGAAGTACCCTTAAAGTCATTTTCATGAGAAAATGAAAGCTGCTATCTTGTTTATAATGAAAAACAGTGTTTAGATATAAATTTTAATCAAAATATTTATAGCGAAATTGTAGAAAATCTAGTTTTTTCTCTTTATGCCCGTCAGTAAATTACCCTTAAATTTAGGGTTAAATATATAATTCCAAAAACTCCTTAGTGGGACCTTACTAAACCCCAGACCCCCAAGTTTTAGCCCACTCGGTAAAATAGCTTCGGCTCTAGCCTGAGACAGACAGACGGCATTGTGAAAACAACCTTTTTGTTCAGGGGTTCATGAAACGTCGATATTTAACAAAATCTTGAGTTTGACCTTTTTTTTTTTACGATTACAATACTTTATACCTGAGGTATTAAGAAAAAGTAAAATTTATACTACAAAAACTTTAGCAACGAACTTATCCTTTTCTTATCTGAAGATAAATACATCAAAGAGAACTATTTTATGTACACGTTAAAGTGTCAGTATTTTGGGGTTTATAGTAACACAATACCATAGGATGAAAAGTATGCAAATTCTAGAATTGGAGGGAGTTTCAGGATTGAAATCAAGCGTAGATGTCCAGTCAAGCGAATATGTTAACAAATAAATGATTAACATGGTCAAAACTAGCATACAATGGACACACTCATGGGTTATTTAAAACTGCATTGTTGGGTAAGCTTGAAATACATTTATAAAACCGCTATTAAAATTAAATAGGTTTTTTAATTTAGTCTTCACACTTGTCAAAAAGATAAGGCTGAAGCACTTTTAATGAGCCATGCACTGAATCCAGTAGTCCCAACGTGGCAAAACATAAGGATCCAAAATAATTAATTATTTTAACATCGTATTGGTAGTATGTGGCCGCTTACATCCACTCCTGAGTCACAGGTGGCTGTGGTGTACACACGTCCATCACAGACTCTGCCTTAAGCTATGAGTGAAGAATTATCCTGAGCATGTAAAGCTAGGTGGTAGAACATTGGCACACTAATGAAAGGGTCCCGGGTTAGATTTCCTTGTTCAAGTGCTAGTTTTCAAAATTGGCAAAGTTACAATATTTATACGCATAGTCCACTGCAATGGTCACAAAATGACGGACCGCAGTCCACATCCGGACCACAGATAAGTTTTTAAGGACCTTAAACTATATGTCCTCCATTTTATCTCACAATCACCCTACCATTACACATTAGTGTAAGTGCGTATAACCCAAACGGGTAGTAAGACGCGGTGCTAATAATAATAATAATAATAATAATATAATGTATGCGTATATGTTTTATAAAAAAAGGAATATAGTTAGAAAGAGGAAACATAATGGAGAGAAAGAAAATAAAGCATCAATAGATTTCAATAACTTATTTTTACTTTTATTATTATTATAAAGATATATAATATATATAGACATTTTTTTAGCACCACATATTTATACAACGTTCAGGTTAACCGTAGATTATGAATCATTGCTTCTCCTATGTAATATAAGAAGTGACAAGTTCGTACATACAATAATTAAATGAGAGTTTGGGAAGAATGAGACACAAGCGAAATATATGAGTTTAACAAATCAGTTTAGTAAATGTAAGCAAGAGAAATAGAATTACATACGTTTTAAATAGATATAGATCAAACAGTCCTTTGTTATTTAAAACAAGTTTATTCAGCTATCGTAGTCATATACTTCCCAATAGGCAGGAATAGAAATAAGCTCCTTCATGACTAGGAACTAATATAAGTAAGATTGAACATATAGTTTAGTAACTATAGAAATAAAGATAAACGCTCATTCTCCTACGAAGGAGCGTCTGCCTCAACATGGCGGCAGTTAAAGACAGGAAACAAATAATAATATAAGGTTGAGCCACAATATATGACGATAATCCAGCCTAGCTAATACCAGACATAGGTCTATTCATGAATAATAGAGAAACTATATGGAATGAAAACATGGGGTATTTGATCCTAATTTCAATAAGCTACTATGTGGAATGATATATAAGCTAGCTAGCTTGATTTAACTCCATAGAGAGTTACGAAAACCTAAGGTTAAATTTCCTTGAAGAGGAACCAGCATTTTACAAGTAGTACCTAGTGAGCAATCAGGCATCTACACGGATAACATACTATGGCCGGTCAATTCCTAATAAATACTGCCTGTACATTCAATAGTATACTTATACTCTCACCCTAACTTGAGCACACAATAACTTGTTCAAACAATATTCGTTTTACCCAATATAAACGGCACCTAAAGGGGCCAGAGACAAAACACTATCCCCGTGGGCCACTACTATGACCTATACATACCAATTACGCTAACGAGTTAGGGACGAGTGAGGTTGAATTCAGAGAAATTGTACCCGCATTTGCGGGTAGAAACGTGGAAAACAATTTTTGGGTAAACTCCATCAGTACACTCAACCATGATCGAACTTTGCTATCCCTGTTATCGGTAGTTGCTATCACTTCAAACTAGTACTTCAGTACAAAGGTTCTAATAATATGTAACCTTAAAAGCAAAACATATTTAGGAACAAATATTGGGTAATATCAGGAAACATATTTAAGAGATCTATGTAACAAAAAAGTAAAATGTGGTTACTGTACGTACTAGCTTACGTTTTCATGAGAATTTATGTACTTGACATCTCAAGTTACATTTTATTTCATTACATTTCACGCGTACATCACTTTTGGCAAATAAAACTTTAATTCAAATTTTTTCTCTAACTACAAAATGAAGTACTTTTAGAAGTATTTGTTTAAAAAGAATTAACTGTGGGTGTACTGTGGAATAATAAGACATCTATCCAAGAAACAGTAGGCCTACTGTTCTGCAAAAAACACTAGAATGGTACCCTAAGTATAGTACATATAGCATATACTTTTATATTGTTAATATAGATACTCATTTTAAACTGGTGATCTACGAAACATTTGAAAGTTTTTAAAAATTCGTAGGTAAACCACTATTAAATTAATTTATTTTAGAAAAACCTACAAACATTATTTATCATCACTAAACAAATACCTATTTTGAACAAAATCGTTATAACTACTTTAAAATTTTCAGTTATATTTTAAAATCAATCATAAGTAAATTCCTATTAAATAAATATTTTCTAAGATAAAAATTATGTAATTATTTATAATGTTAAAAACTTAAAAGGTGTTCAATTTGAACAAAATCGTTAAATTTTTTTTAAATATTACAATTAAAAAAATAATCATCAGTTAACTACCCTTAAACGAATTTCCATTCAAAAAACAGTATGCAGCTTTGTTTGTCATGTCAACCATTCCTAAAATGTGTATATTAAACCAAATCTTTTGAACAATTTTCTAAAATCCTTAAGTAAATTACCCATTAACAAATTTTTTACCAAAATAAAAACATACTTATGTTATTTTTCAGGTAACACACTCCCTAGATATAAATTTTAAACCAAGCCATTTTCGAAAAAAATTGTAATTCAAATAAATCACTTGTTAGTAAATTATTCTTAATTGGAAGAGTGTAGTCAAAATTTAAAAAAAGTCCAACATAAAATTTATACATCAAGTTTGAACAAAATCTATCAAACCGTTCCATATTTGTGTCCAAAGGCAATGTCAAATAGAGAAACAGACATGGGTAAGATAGAATTGTAAAATCAAATTTTTGGGTTCGGACAAACATAAAATGTAATTAGTCATCATAATTTCTATGTCAAATATGTTCACTATTGCAATACTTTTCTTGAGATGAGCAAGTAAAAGATATTTTAGAAAGAAAAAATATTTTAGAATAATAAATTAGCAGCCACGTTCGGTTACAGCATAAGTACTAATTACGCTAACGAGTTAGGAATTGGGAAGGTTTGATATAGAGGAAGTGAACTCGCATTTGAGTGGAGGGATGGTGGAAAATCATTTAGGAAAAAGGACCCTCAGTTCACCTGAGTGAGATTCGAACCTCAATCTCTCCATCCATGGCAGACTAGCTCAACACGAGACTAGCGCGTTAGCCAACTACTCCACCAAGTCGAGTATCTTTAAGAAAAGTGTCCTATAAATGCATTCACAAGGATTACTTAAGCACTTCGAGGGAAGTCCTTAATACCTTTAACGATGTTGCATAAAAGAGTTGTTTTGCAGTTCTTAAACATACAAGTTCATCCTTATTATTAATGATGTGACGGACGACGAAAATAGCTGTCCGCAGACGCCCTCACCTTAGATGATTGTGTGACTCACAAGTCAGATGACCTTATATGTGTCATGTTCCACTATAGTCGCAGAGCATGGGAGTCACTTTGCAAGCCACGGGTCCACGCTTGGATTCTCGTGTCCAAATGTTATTTTTAAAATTCATGAATATGATACTTGATGGGCTACACCTTCCGTTAGTTATAAGTCATTTTGATCTAACACGCTCTCTATTCTGTTCCTTTATCTCTATAACCGTTAGTTATAGGTCATTTTGATCTCCCACGCTCTCTATTCTGTTCATTTATCTCTATAACCGTTAGTTATAGGTCATTTTGATCTCCCACGCTCTCTATTCTGTTCCTTTATCTGTATAACCGTTAGTTATAGGTCATTTTGATCTCCCACGCTCTCTATTCTGTTCATTTATCTGTATAACCGTTAGTTATAGGTCATTTTGATCTCCCACGCTCTCTATTCTGTTCCTTTATCTGTATAACGTTAGTTATAGGTCATTTTGATCTCCCACGCTCTCTTTTCTGTTCATTTATCTGTATAACCGTTAGTTATAGGTCATTTTGATCTCCCACGCTCTCTATTCTGTTCCTTTATCTGTATAACCGTTAGTTATAGGTCATTTTGATTTCCCACGCTCTCTATTCTGTTCCTTTATCTGTATAACCGTTAGTTATAGGTCATTTTGATCTCCCACGCTCTCTATTCTGTTCCTTTATCTGTATAACCGTTAGTTATAGGTCATTTTGATCTCCCACGCTCTCTATTCTGTTCCTTTATCTGTATAACCGTTAGTTATAGGTCATTTTGATTCCCACGCTCTCTATTCTGTTCATTTATCTGTATAACCGTTAGTTATAGGTCATTTTGATCTCCCACGCTCTCTAATCTGTTCCTTTATCTGTATAATCGTTAGTTATAGGTCATTTTGATCTCCCACGCTCTCTATTCTGTTCCTTTATCTGTATAACCGTTAGTTATAGGTCATTTTGATCTCCCACGCTCTCTATTCTGTTCCTTTATCTGTATAACCGTTAGTTATAGGTCATTTTGAGTTCACACGCTCTCTATTCTGTTCCTTTATCTGTATAACCGTTAGTTATAGGTCATTTTGAGTTCACACGCTCTCTATTCTGTTCCTTTATCTGTATAACCGCTAGTTATAGGTCATTTTGATCTCCCACGCTCTCTATTCTGTTCCTTTATCTGTATAACCGTTAGTTATAGGTCATTTTGAGTTCACACGCTCTCTATTCAGTTCCTTTATCTGTATAACCGTTAGTTATAGGTCATTTTGATCTCCCACGCTCTCTATTCTGTTCATTTATCTGTATAACCGTTAGTTATAGGTCATTTTGATCTCCCACGCTCTCTAATCTGTTCCTTTATCTGTATAATCGTTAGTTATAGGTCATTTTGATCTCCCACGCTCTCTATTCTGTTCCTTTATCTGTATAACCGTTAGTTATAGGTCATTTTGATCTCCCACGCTCTCTATTCTGTTCCTTTATCTGTATAACCGTTAGTTATAGGTCATTTTGATCTCCCACGCTCTCTATTCTGTTCCTTTATCTGTATAAACCGTTAGTTATAGGTCATTTTGATCTCCCACGCTCTCTATTCTGTTCCTTTATCTGTATAACCGTTAGTTATAGGTCATTTTGAGTTCACACGCTCTCTATTCTGTTCCTTTATCTGTATAACCGTTAGTTATAGGTCATTTTGAGTTCACACGCTCTCTATTCTGTTCCTTTATCTGTATAACCGCTAGTTATAGGTCATTTTGATCTCCCACGCTCTCTATTCTGTTCCTTTATCTGTATAACCGTTAGTTATAGGTCATTTTGAGTTCACACGCTCTCTATTCTGTTCATTTATCTGTATAACCGTTAGTTATAGGTCATTTTGAGTTCACAACGCTCTCTATTCTGTTCATTTATCTGTATAACCGTTAGTTATAGGTCATTTTGAGTTCACACGCTCTCTATTCTGTTCCTTTATCTGTATAACCGCTAGTTATAGGTCATTTTGATCTCCACGCTCTCTATTCTGTTCCTTTATCTGTATAACCGTTAGTTATAGGTCATTTTGAGTTCACACGCTCTCTATTCTGTTCATTTATCTGTATAACCGTTAGTTATAGGTCATTTTGATCTCCCACGCTCTCTATTCTGTTCATTTATCTGTATAACCGTTAGTTATAGGTCATTTTGATCTCCCACGCTCTCTAATCTGTTCCTTTATCTGTATAATCGTTAGTTATAGGTCATTTTGATCTCCCACGCTCTTATTCTGTTCCTTTATCTGTATAACCGTTAGTTATAGGTCATTTTGATCTCCCACGCTCTCTATTCTGTTCCTTTATCTGTATAACCGTTAGTTATAGGTCATTTTGAGTTCACACGCTCTCTATTCTGTTCCTTTATCTGTATAACCGTTAGTTATAGGTCATTTTGAGTTCACACGCTCTCTATTCTGTTCCTTTATCTGTATAACCGCTAGTTATAGGTCATTTTGATCTCCCACGCTCTCTATTCTGTTCCTTTATCTGTATAACCGTTAGTTATAGGTCATTTTGAGTTCACACGCTCTCTATTCTGTTCCTTTATCTGTATAACCGTTAGTTATAGGTCATTTTGATCTCCCACGCTCTCTATTCTGTTCATTTATCTGTATAACCGTTAGTTATAGGTCATTTTGATCTCCCACGCTCTCTAATCTGTTCCTTTATCTGTATAATCGTTAGTTATAGGTCATTTTGATCTCCCACGCTCTCTATTCTGTTCCTTTATCTGTATAACCGTTAGTTATAGGTCATTTTGATCTCCCACGCTCTCTATTCTGTTCCTTTATCTGTATAACCGTTAGTTATAGGTCATTTTGATCTCCCACGCTCTCTATTCTGTTCCTTTATCTGTATAACCGTTAGTTATAGGTCATTTTGATCTCCCACGCTCTCTATTCTGTTCCTTTATCTGTATAACCGTTAGTTATAGGTCATTTTGAGTTCACACGCTCTCTATTCTGTTCCTTTATCTGTATAACCGTTAGTTATAGGTCATTTTGAGTTCACACGCTCTCTATTCTGTTCCTTTATCTGTATAACCGCTAGTTATAGGTCATTTTGATCTCCCACGCTCTCTATTCTGTTCCTTTATCTGTATAACCGTTAGTTATAGGTCATTTTGAGTTCACACGCTCTCTATTCTGTTCATTTATCTGTATAACCGTTAGTTATAGGTCATTTTGAGTTCACACGCTCTCTATTCTGTTCATTTATTCTGTATAACCGTTAGTTATAGGTCATTTTGAGTTCACACGCTCTCTATTCTGTTCCTTTATCTGTATAACCGCTAGTTATAGGTCATTTTGATCTCCCACGCTCTCTATTCTGTTCCTTTATCTGTTATAACCGTTAGTTATAGGTCATTTTTGAGTTCACACGCTCTCTATTCTGTTCATTTATCTGTATAACCGTTAGTTATAGGTCATTTTGAGTTCACACGCTCTCTATTCTGTTCCTTTATCTGTATAACCGCTAGTTATAGGTCATTTTGATCTCCCACGCTCTCTATTCTGTTCCTTTATCTGTATAACCGTTAGTTATAGGTCATTTTGAGTTCACACGCTCTCTATTCTGTTCATTTATCTGTATAACCGTTAGTTATAGGTCATTTTGAGTTCACACGCTCTCTATTCTGTTCCTTTATCTGTATAACCGCTAGTTATAGGTCATTTTGATCTCCCACGCTCTCTATTCTGTTCCTTTATCTGTATAACCGTTAGTTATAGGTCATTTTGATCTCCCACGCTCTCTATTCTGTTCATTTATCTGTATAACCGTTAGTTTTTTCCATGTTTCACTACAATCACTCACATACATAGATAATATTATCTTAATTTTTAACTTAATAAGTATTGTGTATCTTTATTTTTAAGTTAATATCTTGCATAGACCATGTGTTTTAATTTTAATTAAATTTTATATTAGCTGAAATTTTAGGGTATCCTGCTGATAGAACACTTCCTTTGTTTAATCCTGACTAAATACCACAGTGATGGTGTTTTTAGCTTCCACCTAGTTCCGCCTGGCAAGAACGATCTTAGTTTATCTTCACATCGCTGAGCGGATCTAATCAAGAAAAATGGAAATATTTAATTTCCTTTTATAAGAATGTGTTGATATTGAGTGCGTTTGAATGACTGTATATAGCATTAGCTACATCTCCAAAATTAGTTCTTTGACAAATGCAACAACTATATAAAAGTTCCAAGGAGACGGATCCGGAAAACTGGGCACCAAAAGTAAACACACTTTTTTTATTTATTATTTTATTTCAATTTTTTTCTAGCAATGCACTTTTTTCTTTTTAATTAAAAGTGATGAGTAAAAGCAAAAGATGCACTTTTTAACTATGCGCAACATCATATTTTATTTAAATGCTCTTTGTCTTGTATTAATGCATTGCAATAGTTAGGTTAGGTTAGATTAGGTTAACCTTACAAATATAAACTAATTAAGCTTCCTCGACTAAGGTTTTTTTTATCAACTCCAAAAATGAATATTTACGTAATTGAAGAATATACTCTGTTGCGCTAAAAATATTATTAGTTAAAAAAAAGTTCATTTTTAGTTTCTACTCATCACTTTTTAATTTATATTGAAGAATATATGAAAAAATGTGCTTTTTTATATTCCAAAAAAGTGTATTGCATTATACTAGAAAAAAGTTAATTCAAAGAAATAAAATAAAAAGTACTTTTTAGCGTCCAGCTGTCCTGGCGCCCAGTTCACACGCACTCAGTTGGTGGCGCCCATTTGGCGGCGCCCAGTTGTCGTAGACCACCAAGGAGGCCTTTTCTTCCCTGTTCTTGTTGCTGCTCTAAGAAGGACCGAGGCTCCAATAGTAATTTCTTACAATGTAGTGCTGCGTGATAACCTAACTAATTTATTTACATTTCTTTTACTACCGATACTCCTAGACCCATAGTTTGATGGCTTTATTTAAAAGTTTATTAATCAAAACATCAATACCGGACCAATTTTTAATTATTAAACCAAACGCAATAAAATTCCATTATACAATAATTTTCAATTTTATTTACACTTAACTTTCATTAAATTAGCTCTCATTATCGCAATAAGGGGTGACGTCACAAAATAAAGTGACTAAATAATATCGACGTTGTAATTATGGTAAATAGAGTGTTAAAAAGTGGTGCCGGTGACCTGGAATTGCTATGATGCCGGTGGTTATTACTGGTAGGGAGTGGCGGTAAAACGACATTAGTGACTTCAACTAGGACCCGGTTAGCCAAGATAGACCACGGGCAATAACTGGTGACTACCAATGGCACATTTTGAATATCAGGTGACTTCCAACGACTTCTAATCAACAACAGGGAATGTCCAACAACAACTCATCAACAAGGACATGGTGACTCGTGTTGACGAGTGAAAATGGCAGCAACCGAGCAGTGCCAATGGCTTCTTTTTGGGGCAACGCTTTGTAATGACAATCGGCACCCAACACATTACAACAGCCGAGTAAAATAAAAAATGGAATGGGGTTAATGATTTATTTGAATTATACGGGAGTTGTTTACAAAACCTGAGACAGTTGCATATGGTTATTGTACTGTTGATAACATACGCACGTTGGTCCCTGATATTGCTATAGATTGTAAATGAATTCCTTGGATAGTGTAAAGGTACCTAGCATCAACCATCCAGGAGGGGTACCCGACGAAAAACATTAGAAAATGCCAACAAAATGGCTATACTCAATTAGAGGATCAGAGGAAACCCTGAGGGCCACTAATAAAATATATCAAAAGAAGCCAAGAAAACAACTGACGATGCCCTGATAGAGGCAAACACGAGGACGGAGCAGCTTGTGCAATATATTTACGGTGATCTTGTGACCATTACGGAGGAGATGGCGGAGTTCCACTGGAACCCGCATACAGACAAGGAACGTGTACAAGCCATCGATACCAGTCACGAGCGATTAAATGAGATAGCAACGATGACTTTCAAGAGTGTGACCTTTTCAATTAGTGTACTGATAAGTACCAGAAATGGGTTCGTAATCACCAGCAGCTAACGACAAGTCATGAGGAGCTGGTAGTTCAACAATAGGCACTGAAGCAGTGGATACAGATTCTAGAAGGACATTCTTAGTGACCAGTTACAACCAGTAGACCAAGTTTTCCAACACTGGCAGCGCAAGTGTTGTCAGCAGAACTCTATCTATCATCTGTCATATTCTCAGGGTCAAGTAGCTTGAGTCACAGTGGTGTGACTGTACCTGCAACAATTCACAAGGGACAAGGGGAGATTCACCTTCACTTAGAGCCAAATTGCCTCAATTTAATGCACCTAAGTCCAACACATAAGCTGTTTAATATAATTACTAAGATTTACCGGGCAATAAAGGGTATTGAAAGTAAACCAACTTGCGTGTACATGTTGACCAGTGGGTTCAGAGATGAGGCATCCAGTTGGTTAGAACAAATTAGTGGCAACGGGAAGATAATATCACAGCTTGAGGGGCGTTTCTAACCAAATGGTGGCCTGTATGTGTATGAACAAAACATGTTCCCCAAGTGTTATTCAATAGGACCTACATCCCACGCAGGGAAGCACAGAGAACATACAAAGATAAAATAACCAAGCAGATATCTTAGAGAAACCAGTCAGGGGTGAACGGTTTATCAAACAAATTATAAACAACCTTGTCTGAGAAATCCATGAAATCTTCCTTGCAGCAGAGGTTAGTAACATGTTCACTCTGATGATAGACAATTTGTAATAATTAACCACAACTCAATAAAACTCTACTACACGATCATATTCCACTCATCATGAAATACACTTCCAAATATCTTCTAAAGGCATCCAAAAATTGTAAATGATCAAAAGTAAATAATCTCTAGATTTGTATAGCGTCGAGGACTGTCAGAAATAGTTCTGTCAGCGAAGAAGGCCACACAGGAAACAACAGACTTAGAGTGTGGGCGAAGAAGATAATTATGTTCTTGTCTCCAACAGTAAGCTCATTACTGGCCTGTACTACTCTCAGAACTGCAAAACAAGGAAGGTATACTTAACAAGATTAGTTCCCTCTAAGAGAAAACATCCTTTAAGGCACACTATCGATCTAGACGTCAGACACAGACACTGTTGGGACGAAGACAAATACAATCTAAAGCTGTTTTTCTAGAATATTCTTCTTCTTGTAAACTACCCCTAATATTGAAAAGGAAGATTTGGTGATCTAATAACCATGATAATTTTTTTGCTATTTTATTAACATTGAGAAGAGAAATATCGGGATCTAACGAACGTGATAAGTTTGGGTGACTGTACTAACAATAATAGAGATATGTGAGGATCTAACAAACTTAATAAGTTTTTATGAGACTGTACTAACATTGAATAGAGAGATCAGGGGATCTAACGAGCTTGATAGGTTTGTGTGACTGTACTAACTTTGAAAAGAGAGATATGGGGATTTAACAAATATGATGAGTTTTGTGTGACTGTACTAACTTTGAAAAGAGAGATATGGGGATTTAACAAACATGATGAGTTTGTGTGACTGTACTAATATTGAATGCAGAGAAATGGGGATTTAACAAACATGATAAGTTTGTGTGACTACTAGTATTGAAAGGAGAGATATGGGGATCTAATGAACTTGATAAGTTTGTGTGACTGTACTAATATTGAATTGAGAAATATGGGATTCTAACGAACTTGATAAGTTTGTGTGACTGTACTATTATTGAATAGAGAAATATGGGACTCTAACGAACTTGATAAGTTTGTGTGACTGTACTAACATTGAATGGAGAGAAATGGGGATCTAACGAACTTGATAAGTGTGTGCGACTGTATATCTCACCTAACATTGAAATATGCCAAGAAGCAGCTTGAAGAGAAGAGGTCATCTTCAACGGTGCCAACCCTGTGGAAATAAAACTCCAGCATCCAGCATATGATGTTAAACACACACACACACACTCACACTCAGCCGGGCGCATCGATCCGAGCCATGGCTGTAAGGAGAGGGGGAGGAAGGGAGTACCTTACTGCCTCAAACCCTCTTCACTAGTCTTTTTTATTGCAACTTGGAAACGTAATTATTCGAAATCAAACACACTAATGGGTCATTAACAAGTTGGTAATTTACATTTAGCAAAAAGTAAAGTTTGCCGTTAAGTAGAATCCTCGTTTATTCTTCGCTTCCCAGGGTAAGCGGGAAGCAAATAAACATTTTCCCAGTGATGATTAATTACTGTTTACACAGACATCTTATTTATTTTTCACTCAGAATAATAATTCGGAAAGAGAATATCCATGGCAGTTCATAGAAATCTGAAAGTTGTAATCTGAAGATTTAAAGGAACTCGCTTGCACTCTTTACATTAGGTACCTGATTAGTATAATTAATGGGTAAGTTAGTTAGATATTAAAAACTAAATTTTTTAAAACATTCTAGCTTCTCTATGGGTATTTTTCTAAACCACTAACGTTTGCCTTATACTCACCGGTGGACACGTGGATCAAGACGTCAGTACTCTCTAAACTGGTTTGCCGGAAATGGCTGATTAGGCTTCAGATCTAGGTCAAGCGTGGAATAGTTTTCTTTTCTAAATGGTTTTTAACTCTCTCTCTCTCTACATGCAACTGTGAGTTTAATTCCTCTAAATTCTACACTCATCATTCCCAACCTATGCATATTCACACTAATGAGATCGGAATGAAAAAAGAGATATTTTAGAGGAAGTGTCGACTCGTTTTTATGGAGGAAACGGGAAATATTTTAGGAGAAAAACAACATCTCGTTACATCCATCCGAGATTCGAGCCCCCCAAAACCCACCCACGAGGCTGAATTTAACCCCGTTTCAGACCCACTGCTTCACAAAATAATTCTAGAGAGCGCCGGGGATTGAGTCTGGTTCCTCTGGATCTGTATCCAAACATTCTTACCACTAAGCCACATAGGTGCTCATAGATATATCTATATGTATTTCCAGTAGAAAAACTGAGTGGGAAGGAAAAGTTTTAATGTAAATAATATAATATAAAGGTTGGCCTCCAATGCACAGAGGGCTTTATGTTCTTTCGCAAAACGCTTGTAACGTAGGTTTTAATAATTAATGTACCTCCGCTACGCGACCACATCTGCTGAAAAATTAAAATTGCATATTGTACTCGTTTGAAACGACGTCGCCCAAACGAGGCTTTACAGCACGTCCAACAACCACTAACACGATTTCACAATCTACTTTCTTGGATAATATATACTCGACTGTGCCGCCCTTACTTTTCATTTTACATTTTCATTTACAAAACTAAGATGTTTTGTCCTCTTTGGAAGAAGTAAAAGAGAGAGAGAAGGATTAAAATGTGGAAGGAGATGAAGAAATGGAGGCAAGGAAGAGTGAAAAAAGGACGTAGGACGAAAGTTTTGACATCTGAACTACTGCATTAGCCATGACTTCTCAGTGAAGAAGCGTCTCTTTTTCTTAAAGTTGAAGACGATCTTCCAGACGTTGACGCCACCATGAAAAGGAGTTGATGCATTATATGAGGATAAGCTGAGAAAACGCGCGACGAGCTTTTTCAGAAGTGTTGCAAGAAATTGGGGAGAGTCAAAGTAAAAAATAAATAAATATGTCTTTAACCAATAAGAAAAAACTGTTTCTCTTTAGAGACTGTCTAGTTTCCCCACATTTAATAATGCTCCTGTTACTTTGCTTTTTTTTTTTTTCAATTTCTTCCCGAATTTCTTTTTAACTCATTAAAAATCTCTTCACGCAACTTTTTTTTTATGTCTTCCCTGTCGGGTTATTTTTCTAAAATTTTTTTTTTTGGCAAGTTTCCTGAATCATCATTTTCCCGTGAAACCTAAGAAATGTTTGTAAGGTAAATTTTTTTTATTTTTCCTTAATATCTGATGATGAGATACCACTCAGACGTCTGATTACTCTCAAGCTGTTACCTGTGTACTCTGCTCATTATAATACCAGGCTTTTACCAAAAATAATATCCTTCACCTTAAGGTCAATTTTGTTTTATTTTAGACATCCTCATCTAACGTTACTTAAAAAAAAGTACACTTAAAATTGCGCAAGGCGGATATTTATCAATTTTTTGGTTTGTTTGTTCCGTGTTTAACTACTTGTCTATTAGAGCACTTACACCAATCTATAGGGATGAATAAGGTCAAATTTAGAATAAATGTATCCACATTTTTGTGGTGGATGAATTTAGAATTTGAACCATGCCTTCTCCACAACGGGTAAACTAAATAAGAAGAGAGTGAAACCTTTTCCCACTTTATCATACTTGCATGGCCTATTTAAGCTGTTTTAATATATTACATTCTAGTCTATTTTACAAATAATGCTAATCATAATATTATCTTCATCATTGCTGTATGTTGATAACATTTTTTCAAAGTATTGGATAACGTTTTGTAAAATATTTAGTGCACAACTATTTTTAAAAAAACAGGCCAGATCCAATTGAAAGTAAATGACACTACAAAATTGTACTGTACTTCTTGTCAATATAGACTATAATATTTTCAAATATCAGTCATTTGTTGACCACCCTCAAACGAAAATTTTTAGAAAAAATAACATTCGTTATTATTTAGAATGTAAAACACTGCACAGATACCCAATTTGGACAAAAACTTCAAAGTTATTTTCAAAAATTTCAATTTAAAAACAGTCATTGTAAAACTACCTTTAATACAATGCCCAGGTTTTATTTGAAAAAAATTGTTATTGCTATTATTAAAAAAAATTGAATTTTCTAAAGTAATAATTCAGTAATATATTAATATCCTTTGTTTTAGGGTTAGAATCGAAATTTAAAAAGATATTCAACCATGTGACATCTAAATATAAGGTTAGAACCAAACACATTAAACCATTTTGTTTGGAGCCCCAAAGACAGACCGACTGAATAGGTCTACTTTTTGGATTCAGGACCACACAAAACTTCAAGAGTCATCAAAATTCTGAGTTCAAAAATGTTCACGCTTACAATACTTTTTTTTATTAAAATAATAATACTAAAAATAGCTATTTTTATTTCAGGTAAAAACGCTAATCTTATATCAATATAAATATAATTATACTTAACGGTAGATCATGAATTAAAATGTATATTATATAAGGAAACATTAATATACATTGTATTTGCTCCATAGATAGAGAAATCTAAGGAATATAGTTACTTTTGGTTTTTATTTTTTAATTAAAATGTATATTGTTTCTTTTTATTAAAATTGCACCTATAGCCGTGTATTTTCAACAATACACCAATGGAAATAAATCATTTAAAATCATTAAGTACAAACAATTTATCACGTTTTATTTTCCCCAGATTTAAATACCTTATCGAGTTACATTACACTGATGAGGTAGGGATGAAGCAGGTGGGATTAATAGAAACTGTGCCTGAATTTTTACGGAGAAAAACCATTTAGGGAAGTACGACCTCGGTACGCCTTTCCGGAATTGTGTTATTCATTTAATCTCCTAGCGCTAACTGTTTGACTTCTTAACAAAAGGTATTGACTGTAAAATATATACAAATACAGGGCCAACATTATTATATGTTGAATCTTTGATAAGGAGTAAACAATTGTGATAACAGACACACATACTAGCTTGAACGGACTAGAGATTAATAAATAACAGTGGCACATTCGTAGAGAGTAATTTTACTATGGTTGTTCTAATTACCCCCAACACTCTATCTAGTTAGTTAACAAAACACTCACTTCTATAGTCACGTGGTATCAATGCATCACTTTCATGTTAGACTAAATTTCAAATGAAAGGAATGTTGGGGTTCGAATCCCTGTAGAAAATACTGAGAGTTATTTTCCTAGAGGGCTCCTTAATTCTCCCACCACGAAAAACGAGGTACATTTATTCTTTGTTCAACCTTCCTCATCTCTTTTCCATAGCGTAATTAATGTATTTGTGTATCCTGAACGGGTAGAAAGACACAAATTACGTCAGCTTAACTCAGTCGGTAGCAAGTCTGTTTACTGAGTTAATTGTTTTGGGTTTGGTTCCTGGCATGGGCTAAAAATTTATTATTGGTGAAATGTGAATAACTGCTGGGGACTGGATGTTGTGTCTGTTATAAATTTAGTTAGTATATAAGTCGTGTTCTGATACAATCAGTTGGTTTAGAAAGTGGACGTTAAATACCTTTAAAAAAAAGACGAGAAGAAATAAAAGTTATCTAAGTTAGGTTTTTCAATTAGTACGTATACACAGGTGTAATACACCAGACAATGAAATGAATCCAGGTTGGCAGCTGTTTGAGAGAGTTCCGTTTCCTCTCCTCATCTGACTGGTCTTATTTCACCCCTCCAGTCGCTGGAGAACTAAGCTCCCGAGGGAGTAGAGGGCACATGAGCTGGAGGTTAAACAGACGTACACAGCAGTTAAGTGGGATCTAGAATAATACACCTCAGTGACCTAGTGGTAACCACTCTCGAAATGCTGTAGCTGGAAGATCTTGCATCGAACCTCTTCGCATCCTCAATAAAATTGGACTTTCAGAATCTTATGAGCTTGTGTTCTGTGACGTTAAACCTGAAATTCTTGCATGCCTATGGGGGATTGGGGGGGCTAACATTTAAATATTAAAATTGTTTATATCATCATTTTCAAATAAAATAGGTAAACAAATAGGTATACTTTTTATCGTACTATTGGCAGTGTTAGGTGAGTGGTAGAACGTCAGTCTAGGTATACATTTAGGTGTCAAAGCTCAAACACAGATATAAATGGGGACAGATTTTTCAAAATGTTGTCTTCTTCATGCTCTATTTTCTATTACAAAACAAAGATATTTTTATTTTTGAAATTAATATTTCTTATGGATTTTTCTCCCAGCTATAAAATATTTTTTTAATGGATTTATGGAGGTCAGTTACAAGAAGATAAAATTGTGAATATAATACGTTTTTAATTAATTCCATGGGTACATCGCAGAAGCAGGTATTATATCACTTTTTGACCATGGGGTGTTTATGCCAAGGATATGTCAGCAAGGGGATGTTTTTTAATGTGGTACAAGCGGATATGTCAATTTAACAAAATAAATCTATGAATTTAGATGGCAATTTCAGACATGTCAAAAGTGCCATAAAATTATTTGTCAGAAGCAGAAATGTCTGCCATATCTGTATTTGGTAGCAAGCATAGCTCTTTCATTTAAAAAGCCATATTGTGTTCGTCCTTTTTATATGTATCTCTCAACATTTCCTGTAGCTTCTTCCAAACATAATACAATTATCTCATAAAGTGAAAAGAGGTTTTCCTTAGAGAGATATACTATAAGCTAGGAGATTTAACAAATTTAAAGTCTACTACTAAACACACTAATTATCTGGTTGAAACCAATCGTATTTGTTACTTGCGTGAACCTTTTTGTTAAATGCTTTGTTATTCTTTATCTTGTCATAAAACTCAGTCCAACTTATTTCAATGTTTATTTTGCAGTACATTAGGAATTTAACTGTTGATTCCGCTTTTCTTCCTCTTTCTTGAAACCACACATTGTTCATCAGTAAGAAAATCCTTTCAACAGGAGTGGGGCCATGCTGGTAATCGAACCCGGGACCCTTATCTCACTATACAGACATGGTATCGACTGAGCTAAGGTGTCTGATAGGAATCTTATTAATAAACCCTTTTTACTATAAATTACCCGCCTCTGTGGCGTAGTTGGCTAACACGCTAGTCGTGTTGAGCCCGACTGCTGAGGACGGGGAGATCGGGTTCGAATCTCGGTCGGGTGAACTGGGAGTGGTTTTTCCTAAATGGTTTTCCACTCTCCCTCCACCAAATGCGGGTTCACTTCCTCTAATTCAACCTTCCAAATTCCTAATCCATTAGAGTAATTAGTTGGCCTACTTAAAGCGTAAACCCGAACGGTTGGTAAGACGCGGTGCTAAATAAGTATTATTTTACTAGAAATTAATTTTCAAAATCTTACACTGTCTTACACCCCATCTACGGTAGGACTGTAGGAGTGGTAGTAACTTACAGCTAAGAAAAGCTACCATAACTACTCTCATGTATCCATTCGCCAAAACATACGTTCTCTCAGACCATAATTGGGCTTTTGGCAGTAAAAACTTTCACGACAAACCATTTCCTTTTGGTTAATTTTCTTTTAGATGTTTTTACATTATTTAAATACGAACTTACGAAAATATTATTATTATTATTATTTAGCACCGCGTCTTACTACCCATTCGGGTTATACGCACTTACGCTAATGTGTAATGGTAGGGTGATTGTGAGATGAAATGAAGGACCTACAGTTTAACGTGGGATCCGAACCACGGTGGAGGCCTGGCATTCCTCACATTCACAAGATGGCTTGTCAGAGGTGAAGGAAGGGTTTGGTAATCAGATAAATCTTTGCCGGGACCGAGGATTGAACCCCGGCCGCCAGCATAGAAGTCTGACACCTTACCTTACGAAAATAATCGTTTAGACTTGTCTTTTTTTGTGTAAGTGGTGTCTGTGGTTCATTTAAAAAATGTTTTACAAACGAGCTCTTCTAAAAGGCCGCCTTCTATTTAAATTAATTTTATAAAGGTGGTGAGCCGAATGAAATGAGCGTGGTTGAGCAAGTGATATAAACAGAATTTTGTTGTGTTAAAGTGCAAGTGTTTACAAAATAAAAACCTTTTATTCTTACTTACCATTCAAAACTATTCCCAGGTACCCATTTGGAACTCAATCTTAAAAAGGCCATTTTCAAAACATTAACATTTTCTAAAAAAAATTATAAGTAACTAACCTTAATTTTTTTAATTGAAAAAACCAACCAAAATCAAGTATTATCATGTATAATGCAGAGTTGTCTCCAAATACAATTTTAGCTAAAATTGTTTGATCTATTTTCAATACAATTTCAATTTTTTTTCAAAAATTGATCATCAATAAACTATAGTTAATGATAAATTTTTTTATAAAAACAAATATACATAAATAAATATATTTAAGAAAACGTTAACAGAAGCACATTTTGAACAAAATCGCAAAATTCCATTTTTTATGTCTAAATTTTTGGAAAACCTTTCAAAGCAAACTACCTTAAACGAATTTTCTCCAAAAAAACAAGTATCTACTTTCATTTTTCATGTCAAACACTACCCAGATAAATATTTTAAACAAAATCATTAGGGGAATTTGAAATATTTCGAATTTTCGAAAAATCACTTATTAGTAAATTATACTTTAACCCATTTTTACACCATTATAAATTATAGAGTGTTATTTGTGAAGTCAAGCACTCCTTAAATTTTAATTATATAATAAATCGTTATAGGCTTTTTCCGAAAAATGTGGAATGGATAAAATTAACTCATCATTAAATTACCTTAATAATTTGAGGGCTAAGGTCAAAATAAAAATAAAAACATGAGGTATTGACCTATAACATTTAGAAATCAAATTTGAGCCAAATACATCAAATCATTTCAGCTCTGTGACCAGGGACAGACAGACAGACAGACAAACAGACATGGTGACAGAATAGAGAATCAAATTTTCGGGTTCAAACACACATAAAATGTAAAGATTCATCATATTATCGAGGTTGAAAATTGTCACGATCACAATACTTTCTCTTGATATAAGAAGGTAGTATATATCTTATTTTTGATTATATATATATATATATATATATATATATATATATATATATATATATTCATTTTATCTTTTATGATTGCCAGTTATAAAAATATACAAGTGTGAAAATATTATTTTTAATTTATTATTTCATGCACTTTAATAATATATCGCGATTTTACCAGTCTGTCTGTACCTAGCCATGGATCCAAAACGTCTACAACAATTTTGTTCAAACATGATATTTGTGTTTTATAGGGTTATACCTAAGGACTTTTTGATTTTTATCCTAGCTTTCAAATAAAGGGTATTTTATTGATGAGTGTTTTTTTTAAACTCCAAATTTTTCGAAAATGGCTCTTAACGATTTTGATTAAAATGCATATCTAAAATTTGTCTGCCATGACAGATATAATTGACTCATCAACATCCCACCAACATGAATCCGGACAAACGTTTCCCCTAATGTTTTGCGTCCACACCGAGCAACCGCGTCTTATAGTCCACTCTCCACTCATGATAGGACCACACATCACTGCTGGAAGTTGCTGCGGCTTTTATAATAACTAAATGTCGACAAAACCGAAAAATACGTTGGTGGAAAAGGGAATTTTAAAGACGGGGGAAGAATTGTAGTTAGTGTTTCTTGTCAACGCTATTGTTGAATGACGGGTATTAATTTAAAAATGTCATAAAGAAGACGAAACCGGATTTTTAGGAGTCACATTGTTTGGTAGCACTCAAAATTGCCACCACAACTCCACCAAGATACTACAAAATGAATAAAACCTATTGACTAGGACGAGTAATATAAATAAACTAAATTAAATTCAAAAAGTTGCCCAGCGATGCTTGCGCGCGGGTCCACACACCAAGAGATGTAGCCCATTGTAGGCGGGCGACAAGACATGGCAACTTGTTTGATCTTTTACCGCCGGATACTCGGGCGATGTTCTCGTGTATCCACACACACAGGAAACATTGGTGGGTACTTGTATCTGGTGACTATCGTCCAGTCTGAACGAGGAGTATGGCCCCAAAGAAACTTTCTGTGGTCAGGTTATCTAATAGCTCTATATGAAATGTCTTCGTTGTGAATCAAACAAAGACTATGTTGGTTTTTACTGCGGTTTTTCCCATCGGTGACCGTGACTAACATACACTGGACTGCAAGTGTGTGATAACGGTTCCGTTGGTTGTAATCGTTGCCATGGTGTTCACTCATATATTTAAATGTGGAACTAGAGTTGACGTTGAATCATTTGACACTATTAGGCGAGTTAAGCTACGACCATTTAATGGCCAACAATCCTGTCTATGGCTACATGGGTGCTTGTAGACTTTCATGTAGTTGTTTCACAAGTTGATATTGTACAATCAAGAAAGTTAGTTGATGTTTAGCTGGTATGAAAATTGGATGTTTTTGATTGTACGTACGTACTTATGAATTCAGCCCCTAGCTCTAAAGAGTGCATCTTTATTGATTTGATGTTTTGAGCTTACTCTCTGAACTAGAATACACCCAGCTGCAGCTGTAAACTCTGTCCGTTGTACATGCTTAATCCAATGGCTAAGCGCGTGTTGTAGTTCTTATGGGCTTAAGGAGCCTTCGGTAGATTAATTAAATAGGTTTTCATATTACCTATAGGTTAGAAACCATAATCTCTTACTCTCTAAAGTTTTATCAATGACGAACACTTGTAAATAAGAGTTTGATACTCAGTTATGATGGTTAATTTACACCTTCCTAGTCATCATCATCATTAACAGCTTCTAGCCACTGACTGAATCTGTTTGGAACATAAGCTTTTCCATCACCTCCCTTCCTACCACCACCTCTCCCCCTCCTCCGTATCCCAGTCCTTTCCTTTCTCTCTTCTATACTATACTCCTCTTTACTCCCTTTGGCCATCTGTTCCTTGGTCTTCCTCTCGTCCTGCTACCCCACAACTCCATATCTAACTTCCTCCTGGACATCCTTTCCCTCTCCATTCTTCTCAAAATTTCAACCCCTCGTCCACGTCGAGGGAGGTGGTCAGCGGCACGAAGTGCCTGTAGGGGTGGAGTGCAGTGGGGACTATGTGTACCCCATGAGGGCCCTGCAGGAACATATAAAAGTGACGGCTGATGAGGCTCTAGTGAAACTATGATAGGTGGGAAACAGTTAGCTGTATTGATTTCTTTGTTGATTAAAGACCACTAACTGGACCATTGACATGATTCTTCTCCTCCTTCTTGCTCAACAAACAATAGTCTCCGTGATGTTAACTCGGGAGCAACAACACTGATATACTACAGTTTTCATAGGAAGAACCTTTCAGATAGTACAAAATTATTTTTTCTGGGCCAAAATTGATAAAGTTTTACTATAATATTAATGTAATTTTAAAAGCATTGATGATATCTACCAAAAGTGACAACCGCAGATCATATGACTTGACGTATAAATACGTGAAAGTAACTCTATTAACTCTTCTAGCTGTCAGATAGGGCCCTACCTATAAAAATTGGTGTGTAGTTGTCTCCTGCCTGCGGTCGTGATTGAAGCCTTCTAATGCGATAGTCGTGAAATTGCGGTCAGTAGGGGGTCTCGCCCAAATGGAAAGCTGTGGTTTACGTCTCTACCACTTCAAACAGTTCGTAAGCTCGGCTTCTTTGACATTCGGGCTTTGTCGGAGAGGTAGGCAAGTTAGACATCCAAGAGTTGTACTAGTTAATATTTTGTTAGACTCCAAAGAGTTGTACAGGTTTAACTTTTATTTTGTGTTTTGACCTTTCACTTTTGAACATAAATATTTATCTTTATTTTTGTCTTTCCTGGGGCACACACAACATTCTCTAATATATATCGTACAAATTTGATTCTTGGATGTTATGTGCTTATAAATCAGGGCTAAATCATAATTTTAATTAAGTTAATTTTGTTCAAAATATACTTTTGAGTAATTTTTTACACGGTAGTGTATACTTTTTATTTTAGAAACAAAATAATTTTAGGGTGGCTTATAGATAGTCAGTTTTTGAACATTTTTTCTCCAAAATATAATATTCTATATGAGAAAGTATGCAGGCTTGTGTCCTACAATTTATTCATGCCGGGATCACAATCAAATTAACGCTTACGTATCGTTCACGTAATGTTAACGTAACGTAAGGCAGGGCCGCGATTAGCAGATGCGAGGCCCTTTATAAACCTCGTTTTTGGGGGCCTCAGATATCGGCTTCACCTCCCTTCCCAGAAAAACTTGATTTAAAAAAATAGTATTAAAGTAGTTTGTCCTTAAAATAAATTTTCAGCTGTATAAGGTACCTTAAAGATAAATACATGTAATAATTAATGCTAGTGGTGTTTTTATACATGAGGGTTGATTTCTTTACAACCTTTCTTTCGATTTTCTTATCCAATTAGATTAATTTGTATAGAGGTACAAAGAACACCTGTTCCAAATTTGAATTAAATCGGTTAGTGCGCGCAAAAGTTAATAAGTTATCGTGCGAGATATCCACAATAGACAAACAGGCAAATGCAAATTGGTGTAGTTAAAACAGAGAACTCGCCTCACTCGTTAAGTAAATAAAGCCACATGATTATTATTTGTTTTCTCTTTCCAATATTCGCAATATCACCTATACAGGGAGCTTATCAAACAAGAGCTCAAGCAAAAAATTCTCACCTCAACTTGTTTTTTCCACTCTGTCAACTAGGAAAGTGTGACACCCCCAAAATAACGGGGACCTGTGTTGTCACACCGTTTGCAAACCCCTAAGTTTGACCCTGGTGGTAACGTAAAAACAAGCAAAACATATACAATAAATTTAGACTTTTTGAAAACAAATAGTTTACTAAAGTGAAATCCAATAGTTTAGGTTTGAATATTTCTTTCATCAGCAGTCTAGTTTATTGCGATAGAGATGCCTTAGGCCATGCGGCCACCGAAGCAGGCTAAGTGAATGTTAATTTGATTACTATCCTGGCAATAAACTCACGCCTTTGTTATTAATACCTGATAACTCCTGATGAGAGGTCTACCGCCAGATGACGTATTCAGCCAGGATCAAGTCACAGCAGGACCTACGTAGGCTAGTTCCTTCCGAAATATTGGACGCAAATTAGGGGAGACCTCGAACATGGTCAGTGTCGTGAAGCGTCTCAGTCCTACTTGACCTTTGTGTTGAAAGCCTAAAAATACTAATGATTTTAAGTTGATAGTAACATATTAAATGGTATCTCTAAAGCTATCATGTGATCGATCACGTTAGTGATATGGAGCTAAGACATACAAAGATTGTGTCCTGCTCTTAATATTTACATATATATTTATTGCTATATATGTGAAGTGACAGCTGCAGATCAAAACGGGTGTATTCATGAACAAATATTTGGCAACATTCAAATAATCTGCGTCTGTGGCCGCATCGCCTAAGGCAGGGGTGGCCAGACTTTTCAATCTAGGGATCTCCTCCAGTGAAGGAAAACCCTTTGCGGTCTACTGTCCTACATAACCATATGCTTATAATGTTTGTTTCATTGGCAGAAACTTAATAACCCATTTTGTGGAATTGTAAGCAATACACCCCGCTGGTTCATCTTACTACAGTTTGTTTTAAAATATTGGTTTACAACTATTGTGACATAATGGCAGGTATAGTATGATCGTCACATTATGTCCGGTAAGTTTACTGCCACACGATGACAGTTATAGTATGATCGTCACATGATGTCCGGTAAGTTTACTGCCACACGATGACAGTTATAGTATGATCGTCACATGATGTCCGGTAAGCTGACCGCCACACGATGACAGTTATAGTATGATTGTCACATGATGTCCGGTAAGTTTACTGCCACACGATGACAGTTATATTATGATTGTCACATGATGTCCGGTAAGTTTACTGCCACACGATGACAGTTATATTATGATTGTCACATGATGTCCGGTAAGTTTACTGCCACACGATGACAGTTATAGTATGATCATCACATGATGTCCGGTAAGCTGACCGCCACACGATGACAGTTATAGTATGATTGTCACATGATGTCCGGTAAGTTTACTGCCACACGATGACAGTTATAGTATGATCGTCACATGATATCCGGTAAGTTTACTGCCACACGATGACAGTTATAGTATGATCGTCACATGATGTCCGGTAAGTTTACTGCCACACGATGACAGTTATATTATGATTGTCACATGATGTCCGGTAAGTTTACTGCCACACGATGACAGTTATAGTATGATCGTCACATGATGTCCGGTAAGCTGACCGCCACACGATGACAGTTATAGTATGATTGTCACATGATGTCCGGTAAGTTTACTGCCACACGATGACAGTTATAGTATGATCGTCACATGATATCCGGTAAGTTTACTGCCACACGATGACAGTTATAGTATGATCGTCACATGATGTCCGGTAAGTTTACTGCCACACGATGACAGTTATAGTATGATTGTCACATGATGTCCGGTAAGTTTACTGCCACACGATGACAGTTATAGTATGATCATCACATGATGTCCGGTAAGCTGACCGCCACACGATGACAGTTATAGTATGATTGTCACATGATGTCCGGTAAGTTTACTGCCACACGATGACAGTTATAGTATGATTGTCACATGATGTCCGGTAAGTTTACTGCCACACGATGACAGTTATAGTATGATCGTCACATGATGTCCGGTAAGTTTACTGCCACACGATGACAGTTATAGTATGATCGTCACATGATGTCCGGTAAGCTGACCGCCACACGATGACAGTTATAGTATGATTGTCACATGATGTCCGGTAAGTTTACTGCCACACGATGACAGTTATATTATGATTGTCACATGATGTCCGGTAAGTTTACTGCCACACGATGACAGTTATATTATGATTGTCACATGATGTCCGGTAAGTTTACTGCCACACGATGACAGTTATAGTATGATCGTCACATGATGTCCGGTAAGCTGACCGCCACACGATGACAGTTATAGTATGATTGTCACATGATGTCCGGTAAGTTTACTGCCACACGATGACAGTTATAGTATGATCGTCACATGATATCCGGTAAGTTTACTGCCACACGATGACAGTTATAGTATGATCGTCACATGATGTCCGGTAAGTTTACTGCCACACGATGACAGTTATATTATGATTGTCACATGATGTCCGGTAAGTTTACTGCCACACGATGACAGTTATAGTATGATCGTCACATGATGTCCGGTAAGCTGACCGCCACACGATGACAGTTATAGTATGATTGTCACATGATGTCCGGTAAGTTTACTGCCACACGATGACAGTTATAGTATGATCGTCACATGATATCCGGTAAGTTTACTGCCACACGATGACAGTTATAGTATGATCGTCACATGATGTCCGGTAAGTTTACTGCCACACGATGACAGTTATAGTATGATTGTCACATGATGTCCGGTAAGTTTACTGCCACACGATGACAGTTATAGTATGATCGTCACATGATGTCCGGTAAGCTGACCGCCACACGATGACAGTTATAGTATGATTGTCACATGATGTCCGGTAAGTTTACTGCCACACGATGACAGTTATAGTATGATTGTCACATGATGTCCGGTAAGTTTACTGCCACACGATGACAGTTATAGTATGATCGTCACATGATGTCCGGTAAGTTTACTGCCACACGATGACAGTTATAGTATGATTGTCACATGATGTCCGGTAAGTTTACTGCCACACGATGACAGTTATAGTATGATCGTCACATGATGTCCGGTAAGTTTACTGCCACACGATGACAGTTATAGTATGATCGTCACATGATGTCCGGTAAGCTTAACTGCCACACGATGTTTAAACCCACCACCTTATCACGACTACATAGTAGTAGGCAGCAGCTTTTGCAAGGATATACTCGTTGATAATAATGAAAGTGTTTGGTCGGTTCCACCGCTCAACTTATCTTATCCCCATAGCTATTTAGGTTAAAGGATGGCCATGGTAGTTTCAGTGCAAAGGAAGCCCTGTACCTTTGTTTTAGGATCCATTTGTATGCAACAGCCCACTCCAGTAGGAACGTTAAAACTCCGGAACACTCTCTCTCTTCTCTCTCTTTTCTCTGAGACTGGTTACGAGCATTGCTAGTGTCAAGTAGCTACTCTGCGCTTCAGCGTGTTCCGGCCAACATTACTATATTAGCTGGGAGTTGCTGAAGGTGTAAACCGGTATAGAGAACATTTTACGTTGCATACATTTACTAGACTTAATTTAATTAATAAATCATAGTAATATAACTGGTAAAAAGCGTTCAACCCCTTCTGATAGGCAAGTGCTCTAAGCAGTATTGCAATTTAATCTAATATGTCAGTCACGGGGAGGTCAGGATTTAAATCCAAGCCGAATGTACCAAAGCTGATTTTTTTCTAAGTAGGTTTTCACTCTCCCACCATAAAAATGTGGGCACTTTAATTTCACTCTACCTCCATTATTCGTACCCAATTAGCATACCTAGTTAATAACCTATGCGTAGAGAGCTCAGTTCTAAGACGCGATCTTAAAAATAAAAGGGTTTAGGGATCTGTGAAATTAATATTATGTAAGAAAGAAGTTTAAATAAGCTGTTGTCTAATGGTCAGAGTTCCTGGCTACAGATCAATAAGTTCCTGGGTTAGATCCCCAGCTCTTACAAAACGTATCTATGAAGCAATGGGTATGTAACGAGGTCAAACTCAGGCTCGTGAGGGCAAATAAAGAGCTACTTGGATAGAGAAGTGGCGTCTATAATCTAGAAAACTGAGAATAACAGCCTGAGAGCTCGTTGTGCTGACCACGTGACACCACCTATCCGCGAAGGTTGGCACTATGATCGCTAATGATGGTGGCCTTTCAGTCGGTATAGCTCGCTTGTGGACTGACACCATGAAGTTGTTTATAATCTATATAACAGTGGTTAGAGTCGGGTGTGAGAAAGCAGGTTTTATATTCTCCCCACAGAGTCAACTGTAGCTCTAACCCTCATTGGACACAACGAGCTTGTTTATCTCACAAACATTTTACATTATTTATTCAGACCAACGCATGTAAACTTTTCAAAATTCACCTTTTTAACCCTGTTCACATAATATGTAATACATTTGTATATTATTATAATAATATTTAGCACCGCGTCTTACTACCCGTTCGGGTTATACGCTTTAAGTACTAATTACTATAATGGATTTAGGAATTGGGAAGGTTGAATTAGAGGAAGTGAACCCGCATTTGCGTGAGGGAGGGTGGAAAACCATTTAGGAAAAACCACCCCCAGTTCACCCGACCGAGATTCGAACCTTGATCTCCCATCCTCAGCAGTCGAGCTCAACACGACAAGCGCGTTAGCTAACTACGTCACCGAGGCGGGTGTATTATTATAATGTTTGTGTATTACTGTCAGGGATAAGAAAGGTTTAATTTAGATAAAGTGCACCCACATTTGCGTGAAGGTTGAGTGGAAGACCATTCAGAAAAAACCTCTCTCAGTATACCCGACCAGAATTCGATCCCCTATCTTCTCGTCATCAACAGGCCAGTTTAACACGAGAGTGATGCCTTAGACCATTCAGCCATTGAGGCGGGTAGTACTGATATCACCCGCCTCGGTGGCGTAGTTAGCAGACGTGATAGTTTCGTGTTGAGATAAACTGCCGAGGACGGAGAGCTCGAATTTTGAATCACGCTCGGATGAACAGGGGGTAGTTTTCCCTAAATGGTTTTCCATTCTTTCTCCACGCAAATGCAGGCTCATTTTATGAATATTCAAACTTCCCAATTCTTAAAATATTAGCCTGATTATTAAGCGTATAACCCGAATGGGTAGTAAGTCGTGATGCTAAGTATTTGCCCATAGAACATAACTAGTCAATAGGTCAAGATATATACAGTATCGTCTACAAACAGTTTAATGGAATCACACGTCTGCCACTCGTAAACACGGTCAAATGGGACACATGCTTATTACTAATTAACAGTTTTCATGTTTTTCTCTCTATCATCCACCGCTCAAGACGGCTTCAGATGTTACGATACAGCAACACCATATTTGTGGGTTTTCCAGGGTGGCCACTCATCGGGAAATTATGCTTGAATTTCGAGCATCTGAAAAAAGAGCCGGAAAAACTGCTAGAATGTTTTCGTTAGTCAATAATTTGAAAATTTTAAGAGCCTTTAATCAATTGACCAAAATAGACTATAGGAATTTTCTAAAACTCAATTTTATATTAAATTTCCAGAAAATCACAATACTTAACATTTTTAGCGTTAACATGGCTGCCAACATACCTTGTGTAGTTAGTCAAAAGTCACCCAATTAAAAAAAAAAATCTTGTGAAGGATCACTTCTAATAGTTTCTAAAGACATTATATATTCCAATTTTTTTTTTAGCAGAGATCACTCTAAAATCTTTTAGAGGCACCCAATTTTCAAACATTTGCCAGAAAATAAATTCTTTAAATAGTTTCTAGAGGTATTTAATTTTCAAAAAGCTTCCAACTTCAAATATCTTCTCAAGCCATCCAATTTTCAAAAAATGTTCTGGGATAGGACCTCTTCAAAATAGCTTCTAGGTGCATACGAATTTCAAAAATTCCCTGATGAAAGACCACTTTAAAAGCTTCTATAAACCACTAATATGGCTGCCAACATATACATTCTAGTCAATAAAAAGACACTCATTTTTTAAAAATCTGAGAGAAGGATATATTCTCATAGTTTTTAGAGATATTTCATATTCAAAAATTGTCAGGCGAAGATCACTCTAATTAGCTTCTAGAGGCATTCTAATTTCAAACATTTCTTGGAGAAGACCACTAGTAATATATTGTAGAGTTCAATTTTTGAAAAAATTCAGAAGAGGATACTCTAAATGGGTTGTAGGTGATTCAATTTTCAAACGTATGCTGGGCTAGTAGCTCCGCACCTCCCATTTACGGAGAGGGAATTTTTTTAATTTAAAAAAATTAAAGTGTTTTGCAAACACTCCCCTTGCCTCTTCACAAATAAGGTTCTGCCACCACTGGTTGTAGTACATTTGTATACATACTACTGGTTAATATGTCTACTATATGCCCGTGGCTGAGCAAATATCAAAACTATAATAACGCCTATCAAATACAGCCCTTAAAAATAGTGCGGTAATCACAGAGAGTAATTTCATGAATGAACCCATTTTTTAGGGTGGAGGGAGGTTTTTCCCTATGGTAACTCGTTGTGAAGTTTCTCAAAAAGGTTGTAAGGATTTTCTGTAACAAATACCCATTTTGAAGAAAATTTAAAATGTTTTAAAACATTATTAAGGTTGCACTTTGATGAATTTGGATAAGACTCCAACTATTTATTAGCTTAGGTATTGGGTCGAAATACTAATTATTAATACTTTCTCAAGTACTAAACTTTGGTGGTGTGTTTAGTCGACACTTCTTAAAATACATTTTCATTTGGAATCATTTGTTCAAAGTCTCACAGTCGGAAGAACATCCTTTTAAAAATTTGGCAAAGTTATTTTATTTTGCCAGAAAAAAACGGGAATTATACTTTAATTTTATACTAATGTTTAAGTGCTCACCTTAATGTTAAAAAAAGATGACATTTTTGACAGGAGAAGGAAGCTTTCAACCTAAATAACCATTTAATTGACAGTCTAACGAATACACCAATTCACCCATTTTTACATAAGTTAATATACATTATATTAATATTACTGAAAAATGTAGCCTACCTATTTACCATAAGTTACGTCGTTAGTGTTACCCTCGACTGAAAGTACCTTTATTCCTCTTGATCATAAACACTCACGAAAAAGGGTGGGCCGTTCACAAATGTAAGGCTTCTTTATTATCATTTTCTCTCTAAGCTAAAAAGGTGTTTGTGATCAATTATTCACTGAGTCATTTAAAGGATCCATAATTTGAAAGCCTAAACCTTGATAAAATCACAAAGTGTATTTAATACACATCGATTACCACATCACCCACATCGATGAGCACGCGGACTAAACTCCAAGCTTGTATCGCCGTCAGGGAGCTCTGAGTCTGGCTAGAGCATGGGTGTACTGGGGAGGAATTTTACTATATAGTTTTCCATTATTTTTTCATGCTAATGTAGGTACATTTTATATAAATTCTACCTTTCTCATCCCTATCTCGTCGGCGTTAGCTAAGACGGATGGTAAACTATGTGTAAAAAAAGTATAAATTAGAAAAGATCCGCTTCTATGGCCACATGGTCTAACGCGCTACTCTCTAAGTTAGACTGCCGATGATGGGTAGATCGAGGTTCGAATCTCAGCCGGGTGTACTGAGCGTGATTTTTCCACTCCCCCTCCGCGCAAATGTGGGTATATATATCATCTAAATATAACCTTCCTAATCCATAACATTATTGGTGTAATTAATACATAAGCGTTTAACCCAAACCTATAGTAAGACGAGGTGATAAACAAACAAAAAAAGGCATGCTGTGCATACTCAGTTGGAGTTGAGAGGTCGCTTTATCAACACACTGCGACTGAATACCAAGATAGGTAGATTCCGTGTTGCGTTCTATACAGATGGTAACACTGCTGTATAACTAAACTATTATTCCTATCGTGAGCTCACGTCACTTGATCTCTCACCCAGAAGTAGCGTTGACAGAAAGAGAGAGATAGTGGTTGCCATAGAAACCGGCTCCAGGCCACGCCTTCAAAGAAGAGATTGAGCTTCAAGAGTCTAATAGTGAAGTAGTTTCCTAGTGTCAGGTTCAATGACGACACAAACTTACAACAAACTTGAAACAACCCGTGTTTTATTCCAACCTACCCCTTGATATAGGTGTCTGTTAACCTGGATAACAGACTAGGGCTCCCAGGTTCGATTCACGGCTAGTACGAACACTACATTTGCATTCGGGAGTCCCTGGCTACTGGCTAATCTTCCTACAAACTTGGCTACTAGTGATGTAGCCTAGACACGTACGTGTGTGTGTATGTATATATATATATATATATATATATATATATATATATATATATATATATATATAATTTATATATATATACATATATATATATAATTTAATCTCTATTAATTAGCTAAATAAGTTGCTGAGCTATCTACCCCTAGTGAATGATTTTTAGCACTATGGTAAGGTAGGTTTACTTTGAAATTTTACATAAATCTAGGTTTAAGGTAATTTAATCTCTATTAATTAGCTAAATAAGTTGCTGAGCTATTTACCCCTAGTGAATGATTTTTATATATTTATATATATATTTATATATATATATATATATATATATATATATATATATATATATATATAACGCATTTTACTTGATCAAAATAAAATGCGTTATTTGATTACAAAATAGAACAATAATAAACTTTTAACTCCAGCTGAAACCTGCCAAACAAACAGAAGTTAAAAGTTCCGCGATAATCAAACGGGATTTTTCCCAGGGAAGCAAACTTATTTTATAATACAATATAGCGGGCATAAAATAACAGCTTTGAATTTTAAAAAAGATCTTATCCCATAGCTATTAATCATATCTTCTTCTCACTGGGTCTTGTCGCGAAACAGAAAAATAAGAACGATATTGAAAACAAACACCCTGTGCCGTTCGGGTTGCAGTAATAACAGGGGCACAATATGGTTCTTATTCATCCGCACAATGGAAGATCTTTCACAGCCCTACTCGTTCTGTGACTTGACTTCTTCTAGCTCCGCTGCCGCCATTGTCATTGTTCTGATAAAAGGAAGGGAGCACGGAATCGAAATAACTTCTTTTATTTTGTGTGTGTGTGTTTGTTTTTCCACCGAGTGTCTGTCTCTCTTCTACTTTCCTTCAAGACATATTTCTTTCATTACTGCTTATCCTATTTTCACTCATTTAAAGCTTTTTCAGACTACTACAGTATATTTTCTTGTATTTTCTTAGCCATTTAATTCATTGTTTATGAAACTCTTTAAATCAACCCTTCCTTTCCAAAACTCCATGATGTTCCATCATCAGAATAGAGGAAATGCATCACCATTTAACAATTTTACATTGATACCAGAACTCTACTTGTTGTCTATCGAAGTAACAGTAAGTTAACGAGAACCTAGTCCAAGTAATACTAATTCTTATGATCGATGCTAGGTATGGGGAAGGTATAGGTTAGAAAAAATTGTAGCTTAATTTGAGATGATAGATTGTGATAAATCATTTAATAAAGAAAAAACTCATTACACCTAGCCGGGATTCAAAACCCAGCCTCACTGTACCCGGAAAAATAAACCAGACGAATCTGAAACCTAGGTCTGTATGATCACCGATACGGGTAAGTGACAATTAATGTCCAAAGTTTTTTTTAACATAGCGTCCTACTACCTGTTCGAGTTAAATACTCATGTACTAATTACGCTAGTGGAATTAGGAATAAGGAAGATTATATTTATAGGAAGTTTATCAACATTTGCATGAAGGGAGAATGGAAAACCATTTAGGAAAAATCTCCCTCAGTACACCAGACCGAGATCCGAACCTCGATCCTCCCATTATTGACAGTCTAGTCTACTCCAGGAGTAACCCCTTAGACCACGCAGCCACCGAAATGGTTAATCTTCAAGTGAAACAAGTAATTAATTTATATCTACCGTCATTTTATTGTTCCTAATTTTAGTTAGGTTCTCGTTATTTACAAATCGACCTGTCCATTGCCCTCCGTGGGGCTATGTGTATGGTACCCATAAGACCATTTTTTTTTTTTTTATAAAATCAGAGCATAATGACATCAAACATGCCATGTAAACTATATTTTACACACAAAAAAACAAGTAAAAATAGAATAGAAAGAGAAAAAGCAACAGAGGAAGATAGGGAGACAATAGTTGAAACACAAAATATATATTAATATCCCCTTCACTGCTAATTAAAGGTAAAACTAACTCAATTACATCAAGTCAAATAATAACTAAATGAGAATTAGTTTCATCGTCAACTTCATGGAACGATGTAAAGAAAAATCTGTTCGTTAAGACTCATAGGCTCACATAAATTTAAATTTTAGCTTTTTTTTTCAACTTTCATAATTCGTTATAAATAAATTGATTAAGTTAGTTGCTAATCATTTCAAACTAGTACTTCATTACAAAAGTTCTAATAAAAGGAATCATTAAAAGCAAAACATCTCTAGGAACAAAATGTAATAGGTAATATTTAGAAACATCTTTGATCCATGTATATATACATAAAAGTAAAACATGGTTACTTTTCCCCCTATCTAATCTGTTATATATATGCACATCTAAATAATTGTTGGCAAATATAACTTGTAAATACAACAGAAGGATGAAGTTCCTTGAGCAAGCGCTGTTCAATTCGAAATATAATCTTATCTACCCCCTACATGAAGTACCTTTAGAAGTATAGTAGGATGTGTCTAATTCGACATAGGTTAATTCGAAAAATAGTATAGTTCAAACCCAACATGATTCCTTATAAAATTTATATTTAAATCAATAGTAGAAAATAATATTTAATTTGAATTTTAGAAGGAAATATTTGGATAATTCGAAGCGATATATTGTTAATATTTTCGAGGTTGTGCTCATGTCAAACATAGCTTAATGGTCTTTATTAAACCACCCCATATTACAAGGATGTCAAATAAAGTTGGAGTTAGTCTATTGACACACAGTAGATGAGAAAACAGGGAACTATGCACCGGTGGCGAGCGGGTTGCCTAATATAGGGGATGTGTTGGCTCGGCTATCGTCAATTTGGATTTAAGTCTGCAATTTTCGTATGATAACTTTTCCAAGTTTATATAATTTGTGTTTGAATTTTTCTTGTTTTCTCATATGTAGATATTTATTGTGTGTGTTTTGTATAGCATATATAAAATGTGTGTAGAGTATAAAGAGTATATTTTGAGGTTATTAATTTATTGTGTATCATATGCCTAGATTCTTATGAAAATAGTTCATTCGAATCTAGGATATTTTGAGTTTTTATGGAGATCCCTTGGACTTCGATATAAAAAAAACGTTCTTATGTACAGTACTTGGTTTAAAATCAGTACCTATGGCTGTACTACTACTTGTTCTGTAGGTCAAATAGACATCACCCCAATAAACAGAACGTACTGTTTTTCAAATACCATAAATATGGTCACCCTAGCTATGTTTCACAATTAAATTAAATGCCTCGATATAATTGACTTTCTCATATAGATAAAGCATACTATAACTGATTCTTTTTTAATTAGTAAACTTATCTTAAATAAGTTTTCCTCAAGAAAATTAATCTAATTTTGGTACTCATATGAAATATTCTTCAAGTATGAATAAAAACAAAAATTATTTCTAACCACTTATTAAATAAATCAACGTTTCAAAAATAAATAATTAGACAACTACCTTAGTTTTGTTGTTGTTTTATTATTATTATTATTATTATTATTATTATTATTATTATTATTATTATTATTATTATTTGTGTTATGTTTGTAGAAAAAAAATTCTTATCTATAATTATAAAATATTCCGAAGATAACAATTGTTAACAAACTTGTTAGAAATATAATAATAGAATTCAATGTGGAACAGATTTTGAAATTAGGAGTTTAATATAAAGTCCAAAGATCAACTGGATTCATTCATTCAGTTTTGTTCCATCACAGCTGGAAGGACTCATATTATGAGTCGTTAACTGTCCTGATGATGGCGCCGATGTAGCGCCGAAACATGCCGAGAAACTTGGCTGGAATGTGCCAGAATTTAAGGAACAAGGGAATTAAAGAACAGATAAGAATAGAATTCAATTTATATTCAACCTAATTTCTTACTTCACTTTTAAATATTTCTAATTTATAAACTTCTGTTATTATAACCTATATCTAATCTGTTTTTTGCCTTTATTTCACACTTGAGTTAAACTTATAAGTTTATATTATATTATTTTAATGTGTTATATATATGTGAATTATATTAATTTAATGTGTTCTTAACTCTTTCATGTTATGATGGAAATATAGTGAAGTTCCCTAATTGTCAATACATTCTAATTTCTACTCAATCCAGGTGTTTTATATCTTTTATACCAGTTGATCTTTGGACTTTTTATTAAATTCCAAATTTCAAAATCTGTTCCACATTGAATTCTATTATTATATTAAGAAGTTGTTTTCTTACTACATTTTATTATGTTCTTCAAAAACTTGTTAGAGCCATTTTATAAAATTTAAAAGTTAATTCCACAGTAAGCTAACTAATTTTCAATTAATCCTTACCCTATAAACAAGTATATAGTACTATTTATCATGTTAAGCTGGGAATGTAGGGAAGTCGAAATAAGGGCAGTATTCAAACAGTTATTATGTAAAAACATGTTTTGCTCAAAATAAATCAATTAAATCTCCAGTAGAAAAATATAATTTAATTTTCTTTGCGTGGAGTTATCAACAGTTGTTGAATATCTGACAAGAGTGTCATGGAATTTAACGGCAGCATTTTATTTTAATTTAAAGAATTTGTCATCTAACACCTTTGCTCATGACAGATATTTAAAAACCGTTGAGGTTAACATGTGAATAAAATTAAACTTTATGTTTCTACTGGATCAATATTTTATTTATCTGGCCAAAAAAAGTTTTGCCATAAACACATCAAAAACACCCTTAACTGGCGTCTCCTACAAATCCCACCTTAAACAATTCTCAAATAATCATTTTGAGCAAAATTTTTATTTTTATTTTTGAATTATTTTTTTAAAATAAGTAATTAAAAAAGAACCCTTGGTTATAGAGCCTTAACTAAAAAAATTATCTATCCCCGTGGCGTGACCATATAACATTTAAATATTAGGTTTGAACACATACATTTAACCATATTGGTTGTAGCTCCAGTCACAAACAGACATACAGACATACAGCCGAACGTACAGACAGACATACCAACATACAGACGTACAAACATACAGACATACAAACATACAGACATACAAACATACAAACATACAAACATACAAACATACAAACATACAAACATACAGACATACAAACATACAGACATACAAACATACAGACATACAAACATACAGACATACAAACATACAGACATACAGCCAAACGTACAGACAGACATACCAACATACAGACAAACGTACAGACATAAAGATGGACGTAGAGACATGGAAATAGACAGCATTTCAAAACGCTCGTATAGTTTGGGAATACATCAAACTTTAAGATATAAAATAATTTTGAGGTTGATAACTTTACCGTTTACAATAATTATTTCTTTATGAGACAGTCAAAAATATTAAAATAATAAATTTAATATGAACTATTTACAATATGTATGTTTTACCACCATTTTTATGAATGGCTTAGTCTAAGGGTTTGAGAGGAGAAGGTCATTTTAGAGTAAATTCAACAGCATTCCCGTGGAGAGAATAATACAATCACAGTAAAATCATACATGAAAAATCACCCACATTGTACCTGGCTGAGATTCAAACCTCTACCTTCTCGTCACCAGTAATATATTTGGAATCTCACACCTAAAACTACCGACAAACAACTATTTAGTACCTTTCGGGTTATACGCTTATTTGAAAACTATGCTAATGTAATAAACATGAGAAGGGTTGAGTTTAGAGGACGTGTACCCACATATGCGTGGATTGAAAGTGTTAAACCATCTAGAAAAAACCAACCTCGGTTCACCAAACAGTGATTTGAACCCCAATCTCCCTATCATTGGAAGTCCAGTCTACTGTTGGGGTGACACCCTAAACCATAGGACCACTGAAGCTGGTGCCTGACAAATACATTCCAAACATAGAGTATTTATTTTTCCATCCAAGAGTGTAAATCATTATTATCATCCAAACACATGTGGAGCGTCATTGTGTGAGTATGAGTCTGACCTTTCCCACTAATTAGCAACCTCCACGTGAAGAGAACCAGTTGGTGTCCCAAAGCATGCAGCTCAAATTATAAATCCAGCTAATGGGAAAAAACCATTCGTTGTTGATCAACGCGAAGGGGGTAGGGGAGGAGGATAATGTTCCATTCTAAAAAAATGTCGCTACAGTCCAATTTTCAAAGGAAGGGCCCTTTAAAAAACACAAAACTTTTTGCGTCGATTTTATTTCTAGCATAATCTCTTACTACTCGTTCAGGCTATGCGCTTATGTACTAATTACGTTATGGTTTTAGGGATTAGGAAGGTTATATTTAGAGGAAGTGTACCCGCATATGAGTGAAAGGAGAGTAAGAAACATTTTGGAAAAGCCACCCTCAGTACATTCGACCAAGATTCAAACCCCAATCTCCCTATAATTGGCAGTCCAGTCTACTCCAAGAGTAGCGCGTTAGACCTTGTGGACAACGAAGCGGGTTTGCGGCAAAAATTGATAATATTTTACTATTTTATTAATATTATTTTTTAGGTATTGACAAAATCTATTAAAAGTGACAGCTTCTGATCATAAGACTTGACGTATGGATACATGAAACCAGAACTAACAACTTTTTAGGCTGTTGGATATGAACATTGGACAGTATATTTGTATAGTCCAATTTTCAATCTTTCATGCGATTTTACTCGAAATATATATCAAACTACGGGTTTTAATTTGGGAGTAAATATTTAGTGGGCATTATATAACTTTGGTTTTTAAGGGGGAAGTCCCACCAAATATCTAAAAAACGAGTACCACTATTCTCGTTAAATCTTATGGTAGTTATTATTTAATAGTTTAGTAAATTTTTCTCCTATTAAAACAGAGGTTGTTTGTTTCAACAAAATTAATTTGGTTTATGTAAATCCAACCATTAACAATTGAATTTCAACTTCAATTTTTATTATTTTTATTACATGATTACGCCCAAAATACTTTTTCAAAAATATGATATCTCCATTTTCAAATAATAGAGCGAGATAGTCCGTGTGGAGTTCCGTACCATTTATTATCTTTATTGTTAACTTATATGGTTGACGTGACTTTATCTAAAAAATTTCTAATTTTATTATAAAACTACTTTTTAAATTACACTTTTACATACCGTTGTTTGATACTTGTAAACAATAGGAAGCCCCAAAAACAACATTACTCAATCATTTAAGGAAATCTTAAAGTGTTAGATTTCACTTTGACATTAGTTACTCACTAACTTCCAATACTTAATTTAAATATTTTTAAAGATTAGACACTTTACAATGATTTTTGTTTATTAATAAATAAAGAAGTGCTTAGTTTATCAATGGTTTTATTTTTAGTTCTTTCCTTAACGCTAAAGGACTGAACTTTATATACCTGCCAGTCAGTCAACTCTACAGGAGACGAAATGACTAGCTGTGTTCAAGTTGAATTAACAGGGGGGAGGGGGGGAATGGAATTGAAGTTCTCTACAAGTACTAAGCGTAGCAGATTTGAAACAAAATAGAATGTATGGGGTTCCCCTTAAATACTCGCTTGGCCCTGATTCGGGCTCAATTCATTAAAACAACATTCTTCATTCCTAACTTCCGGATTAAGCCATTTATACCCTTTTTATTGAACGCATGTTTTGAGTGTCTTACCACCCATCCTGGTTGTACCTTGGAGTAAATTTACTAGCACTAGCATAGCATGGGGTGAGGGGGGGGAGAGGAAAACCTTTAATGAAAACAATATTTTTTATACACACTGCTGAAATTCGAACCCCAACCCTCCTGTTCCTGGAAAATTAGACCAGACGAACTTACTGCCTTGGCCCGCGTGCCCACCGATGTGGGTGTATTGATGAGCAATTAGTGATTATTCGACAAAGCCCTGTTTGACTGTTTCCCTTGATCCTCTTCACTTGGCCCAATAAAGTCCTTGGTCGGGCTTGAGTCCGTTTGTCACGGATATGTCATGTTTACGATTTTCCCCTGGAACCACCAGCGAAAATTATTTTCTTTATTTCATTCACTTCTTTATTTGTGTTTGTTTGATGTGTTCCTGTTTCCTTCGTGTTTCTGAGTCCCAGCTGTTTATTCTGTTTGTTTGCTTGTTATCTTTGCAGAGCTCTTTGTACCCTGTTTGTGTCTGCTTGCCACATGTCATTTCCCAGAGTGCTAACGAGTGTTTTCCCACTTGCACTTAGGCCCATATTGACCCTAAGATGGCGCCTCTCATATTCTGTTGCTTTTACTTTTTATTGGATCTGGTTTACGCTCAACGTCCGTAGAAAGCGATTAGGCGTCACCCAGGCTGCGACCACACCACCGCTCTCCCGCCAACCAGCGTCGCTACCACGAACTACAGAAACGTTGGGGATTCCCCATCCCCCGTTTCCTACACAAAGTGACACGGGCAGATTCGACACAAAATATCGTCCCATAAATTATTCAGGAATATTATGTAAACCGCTTTGTGTCAAACAAAAAAGTTACATTGGGTCAGGGACTCACTAAACATACTTCATTAACAAACCTTGAAGATATATTACATTAATGGCCTGTGACATGTTTTTCTCTGTCCACAAACGTGCAAAAAGTAGTTCATTGACTACAAACTATGGACACTTTTACAGTACGGATTTTTTTAAACTTAGAGATATCATGGTCTTTTAGAATATTTTCAAAATAATAGTAGGTCCTTCTTTCTATATCTGTCTTGACCTATATATTATTTATAGATGAATACAGTAGGGCTCCCATATCCGTGGGTAATACGTTCTTAGATCTACCACGGTTACGTGAAACCACGGATAATAATGAAGCTAAACTAGATAAGACTGACATTTAGAGTGCTTTTTAAAATGTAAAATAATAATTCACAAATGCATTGGTACATTGTCTTTCATTTTCAGTTACAATCGTGCCTTAGCCCAAACAATATTCTAGGTACAAGTTACAGCTTCCGCCAGTGTCACTTAATGCACTCAAGTTTGATGAGAGACATTTGAGCTTCTAGACAGCTGGGTCGAATCACTGGCCTAGAAGTCTTTTTGGTCATTTTGGGTGACGGCACGATTCCATTTCATTCTCTTTAACTTTAACACACTTAATTTTCGTTGTCATAAGATTCTATTTGTAATGGTTTATTGAAGTCAATTAATTTTAGTTGTAAAGTAATTTGTGTACGGTATAATATTTAAATAAAACCGCAGTCGTAATTTAATTTGACATAGTATGTGTTAATATGTGCGTAGTTGATTTTTTTGGTACCGTTCCCAAACCAAGTAAGGATGGTTTAATTTAGTGGAAGTTTACCCACATTTGTGTGAAGGCAGGTTGTAAAACCATTCAGGAAAAACTATCCTCAGAATACCCAACTGGGATTTAAACCCCAATCTCACTGCCATCGGTGATCCAGTCTATTATTAAATTACAGATTATGCTATTTTTAGAATTTTCATATTTAACAAACACACTCTGTCAAAGGATGGTAAATACATACATTTATAACTCATTGTAGTAACCATGCATTGTTTTAGCTGCTTTTGTATATCCTTTTAAGTGACCTGGTGGTCTAGGGGTAAGGTGTCGGGCTTCTGTGTTTTGAGTCTGGGGTTCATTCCTCTGTCCGGCACAGATTTATCATTGCCAAACTCTTCCTTCCCCTCTGACAAGACGTGTATTAATCAAAACTTGTGAATGTGGGGAATGCCAGACCTCCACCGCGGTTCGGATTCCACATTAAAATGTATATCCTCCATTTCATCTCACAATCACCCTACTATTACACATTAGCGTAAGTGAGTATAGCCCGAACGGGTAGTAAGACGTGGTGCTAATACGAATAATAATAATAATAATAATAATAATAATAATAATAACAATAATAATAATAATAATAATAATAATAATAATAATAATAATAATAATAATAATAATAATAATAGATCCTTTTATTTCAATATTCGTATTCTGAAAAATGTTTTTAAACTAAATTTGGGATAGTATCATTTTATTTAGTTAAAATAAAAACAATAAATATATATTTCCAGGACATAGTTGATTAAATTTCATGAAGGGCTAATATATATTTATATTTAATTTCATTTCATTTATTCAAGTTTTTAATATTAAATCTTTTGGGAACTAAATTTATGGAACTTGTAATTTATTTTCACAAATATACAAAACATAACTTCACATTTTATCCTTTAGCAAAAATGTAATAAAATAAAAATCTCTATGCCCGGAAGCGATGCTATTTTAAACGTCTTGCCCTAAGAAAAACTGGAACTTTTAACGCACATAAATACCTCTGGTGAAACTGGGTTCGCCATTTTGGGTTCGAAGTGTGAGTTCTACTTTACTCTGTAACCTGTTATTACCGACAGCCAATTTTTTTTTATCAAAAATAAAAACTAGAATGTAAAACTCATATATTCTATCTTGTGTCTTAAACTGATTTAAACCTGAATGTTGACAAACACGCAATTCGATTGAATTTTAGGATTAAGAAATACTAGAACCCCCGTGGGAAAACTATCTGTTACGTATAGAAGAGAGATTTTAATAGTTTTATTATATTTTTGCTCCACCTATATGTTCCAAGACAAGGGACGTTTACTAGTGTATTATTATTGAAATTTAGTTTTTTTTTTCCCTCTTGAAAATATTAAAAATATATAGTGCTTTGAAATATTGAGAATGTTTTTACAGATGTTGTTGTTGAATACATCTCTTTTATGAATCATATTGTAGGTAATTTGTTAATATGAAATAAGTTCAAATAGATATATACATATTATATTTCACACGGTCCATTCAAGGTTATTTAGCCTTTTCTAACAGTTGAAACACAGCTTTGGAAAAATAAATGTAATATTTATAAGCCCTGAAAATATGTTTGAGCTCTTTGACAAGTAATGCAAATTTACTTATTACTTTCTCGCAATCTTACAGGTAGAGCAATTATTGTGATAGTACAAAAGATTTGAACTCGAAATTTTGTTGAATGTTGACGTTTCATGACCCCCGTATCCAAAAAAGTGGTTTATGAATTTCCGTCTGTCTGTCTGCCTGCCCCTCAGGCTAGAGCCGAAACTATTTTGCGAAATTTTACCTCTAAGGGGGAAAAAGGGGGTTTGAAAGTTTTCAAAATACATGTATCTTTTGAACTAGCGGACATTGAGCCTTAAAATTTGAAATGAATGTTTCTTTCTAGAATTGGGTTTTTAAATTTTCTCAGGTGATGGGGAGGGGAAGAATGAGTGGGAAATCTTACTTACTTCCATCTCAATGAAATTTATTTTCTGGGGCTCTTAGGGTGTCAAAATATGAATATCACAGTTATTTGTGTACGACACTGACACTCCGGGTCTTAAGATGCGCTGGAGAAGAGGGAATGGGGGCTAGGGGTTCAAAACTCACAAAATTAATTTAAATAACTTTTTTCAAGTGTGGTAGAAAATTTAAATTGGGCAGTCAGCTAGAGGGACCAATCCTAATAATTATAAAAATCTGACTTTTTTTAAAAATTTGTAAGTGGGAAATTGAGTAAAGTATACATAGAAACATACTTTTAAATTTGATTGAATTTAAATTTAGGATTCAGGTATAAACACAACACCAGATAACCAAATAAGTCTTAAATATTGAAATTTCTAATGTATAGTACTTATTGTTGAGGGAAGGATGGTGCTAAAATCTCCCAAACTAACAACTGGTTCCCAATATGGTAGAAATATTAAATTCCAAGTAAGTAAAGTTACCACGCCAAGTAGCCATAAGAGTCTAAACCTTGTAAATTGTAAATGGGATCCCGCGAAATAAGAGAAAAATGGAGGAAAGTGTGGTTTATAAAATAAAACAAACATTTTGAGTGTGATTAAAAATTTAAATTTGGCAAGCAGGTAAAAGGACCACTCAAAATGACCGAATAAATTTTAAAAACAGAAATGTTCAATTGGTAATTGAAGAAATGGAGCAGGGGATAGAGCGGGGCTCAACACTTATCTGCTGTTGTCTGCTAAACATAGATTTAAGTTGAATGTGTAGCAGATGCCAGTGCTGTTACTTTCAGCTTGCACTCAAGTGATTCACAAATTTTAAGTTAGTTAGAATGACGTATGTTGATATAATCGATAGTTTCAGAAAATGCACTTTAAATAATTCATATTAAAAAATAATTGTATCCACAAGCTAATATTCTATTTGAACTTACTTATTTTCTGGTTGTTTTAACTCAATATGATTTTACACCCTTACTCAAAACCAATAGTTACATCCTTCCTTACTTTATGGCCATTATAAATTCGAAAGCTCATTGCACACTTACAAAAATACGCCACCTATCCCTATCTTGAGCTAGTTCTATCCAGTCCATATTAAACCCTATCCCTATCTTGAGCTAGTGCTATCCAGTTCACCTCATTACACCCTTTTTCTCTTTAGGGTCCATTCTAATCCAATCTTCCCATCTGCGTCTAGGTCTTCAAACATATACAAACTGCTAAAAACTTTAAATCGCCTATAACAGATAATAGTATTAGAACAAAAAAAACTTGTTTTTTAACACTGCGTCTTACTACCCGTTCAAGTTGTGCGGCTATGAACTAATTACTCCAATGTGTTGGGATGAAGAAGGTTGAGTATAGAGAAAGTGTACTCGTATTTGCGTGAAAGGAGAGTAGGAAACAATTTAATTTTTTTTAAACTCAGTAGACCCGACTGGGATTCAAACCCTAACCTTTCTGTCATCATATGCCTAGTATATTGGAATATTGACGCCTTAGACCACGAAAACACCGAAGTAGGTTGGTTCATTTTGAATCATGCGAATAGCTCACATGCCAATATGATCAAGCTGTTGATGTTTATGGTTGTCAAATTTCAACAGGACCCAGGTGAACTGCATACATTGATGGCTTGCCCCATTTAAAGTTTTAAACGTTACACCCAGTTGGATTAGCGCAACACTACCCCTTGAGAGGTATGCAGCGTGTAGACCGCTTTAAACAGTGGAATTCAGGGGTGGTTTATAAAGAGCGCACAGGTTGGCGCCGAGTTCCCCCTCGCCATAGGCTTCCCGTGGAGCGTTATGTAGCCACAGCAGTCAAGGAGGGGGAGAGGGGTTGATTCTGGGAATGTGAGTTTACAATCACAGTTACAGTTGTTTTTATTGGGGGTATTTAGCGTGTACATTCTAAACTGACACATTCCAACACCACACCAATCACAAACAGTGCGCTTGATTGGTTAACAAGAGGAACCATCAATCCCCCCGGAATTGAACCAAAGCTTTATTTAACTGAATAACATATATTTTTAGCACCGACCATGTCTTACTACCCGTTTGGGTTGTACTCTAAATTAATAATTATAACTATTCTACATATAAATGATTTTTTATTTTATTTATATTTTTTAGCACTTCATTTCAATATCTGTTTGATATACATACTTATGTACTAATTATGCTTGTATGTTAGGTGTATGGGAGGTAAAATTTAAAGGAAGTTTACTCACATTTGCGTGGAGAAATAGTGGAAAACTATTTTTTTTAATAAGCACCCTCAATACAGCCAATCAGGATTCAAACACCTATCTTGCCATCATAAACAGTCAGTTTACTGCAAGTGTGATTCTTTAGACCAGCCAGGGTTGTCCAACTTGAAGTTAGCTAATGGCCTCATTTTATATTCCGAGACAGTGGGTGGGCCGCACACGTGGAAATTAGGCCTATGCACTAATTACATTAAAAGTATTAAAATAATATACATATATATATATATACAGCACAGCACATCAAATTTTATATATATATAAAATACATTTTATATAATTTAAGTTTGATCATTAGGGTAGGATTTCTATGATTTTACCTTTTTTTTTTTTTTACAAACCTAGAATGTTGTTCAAGTGTTTACAAATATGATTCATAAGAATCTAAGCTGATTTAAGTAGCTTTGTTAAGGTATATTTGAGCATATTTTCGTGGCTTACGTGATATGACATGTTTTCAAGTTTTTCAGTAATTTTTAAGGTATTTTATGTTATTTTTGAGCCATTATTTTGCATATTTTGGTATTTTCAATATAAAGGAGATTTTTATGATTTTCCCTGAAATACGTCATATTTTTTGTTCAAAACTTTCAGTTTGGCAGAGAAACTGTAAAACTTTACATTGTATTTTAAGAGTTTTTTATATCGTATAGGACCTGTTCTTAGGCAATACCTTTTTGAGTTTGCCACATAAAATCTAAAATAATTAAGTGGTTTTTCTTGGTTATTCTTTGTTTTGGTTTTATAGGTTAAGTTAGTAAAATGTGTTGGTTAAATGCAGAATTTATGTTGACACAAACAATCAAACAACTAAATTATAATGTTTAGAACATTTTTTTTTGTTTCATCCACCTCTTATTTTCTCAAATTATTTTGCAATGAATTAAATAGATCACTGTAAATTTTATTGATAATTTTTTTGTTTTAAGGGGCTTTATTTTAAAGGGTATGCTTTTTGTTTTAAAGGGCATATTTTTAATTTTTTGTTCATAAATGCATTTTTTATCAATCATTTTCTAGCAATTAAAAAAATACTTGCTCTACGGATCATGTTTAAGGAACTTTATTTTATCGACCCTGACTATTCGACTCAGTTTCTAACAATTTTAACCTTAGTCCTATTTATCTATAAACGTTAATTGCTCTATTCTCCTATTTGTATTTTACTCAATTTATCTAATCTAGTACTATTTAAATCTAAGTTAATTTGTTTCCGCTAACTATTTTTGTTTCACTCCAGTCGGTCCACCCCGGGTATTTTAAACCTAATCTAATAAGATCTAATTATTCAAATCCCTAAACTATCTTCGTAACTAATTTATCCTAGAACTAACCTACATTACGATAGCGTTGGACAAAAAAAACCTGTTCATTCATTAATATTACTTTAGTCCTTCCTGGTACACGTTGCATACATTTGCAACCGCCCCTTCTTCCGATGCTCTAGGAGGCCCATCCGCTGTCCTCTCCATTTTATTTCTTGTTCCCAGGAGTACGGAGCTGGATTACCTCGGGGTGAGCTCCGTCATCATCTTGACTCATTTTTCCGGATTTGAGCACCACACGCCTACTCTTGGGTGCGCTTTCCCTTTTCTTCAGTCACCTCAGCGACTGGAAACTCCAGCGACGGTACCTCTTCCAGACGCACTGCGGCTAGTTTCATCTTGTTGCTTCTGCTTGCCAGTTTCTTCTGTCCCTTGTAATTCTATGTGCTTTAAGTACGATCGACCTATCTCCCTACTTACTTCGTTCAAACTACACTTCACTTTCACTCGTACTTACCTCAGAGGTCACTGAAACTCCGCTCGAGACAACTCCACCTGATTGATCCTCTCTTTGTCACGCTCCACGGTTACCAATAGATCTCCTCACCAGCACTTCCCAAACGTATCTTTCTTTATCTTCTTTCAACACTTTGTCCGCCAAGATATCCAACTGATTGTATTCCTTCTCATTCCTTCTCATTGTCCAAACTGTCTTCTCAATGAGTCAATCTTCCAGTTCTCTCCTGATTTCCTCCATTTCAGGGCATACCAGAACCACATGCTCTAGCGTTGCCAGTCCTCCACAATCACATATTGAACTTTCCGCCAGACCCTGTTCGTATAAAGAAGCTTTATACGGTCCCTCACCAGTCAGGAAATTAACGAACCCCTGAGAAGGATTGAAATGCTTTAGTTCTACTCTTTCCGCTATCGACGGTAACAGTGAAAATGTTCGCTTACCAGTTCTACTGGTTCCCCATCTTTTTTTCCATTCCTCCTCAAGGGCCCAATCTATTCCTAACCAAGTTCTCACCCCAGCCTTAGTCAACCTTTCCACCATCTCAAATGCCCCTCTCTTCAGCCAGTAACATGCAGCTTTCTTCCTAATCTGCAGGTCTAACTGTCTTAAGCCCAATGCTATTGTTAATGTATCCTTGGCCACAGATCTGTAAGAACCAGTCATCCCCATAAGTACGTTCCTCTGTAATCTGAGCAGTTTCTTTACTGGTAGGATATTCCTCAGCCCGTGGGCCCAAATGCTGGTCCCATACTCCACGATTGCCACTAGTAAGGCCTGGTACCGTTCCTATTACATTAGCGTAATTAGTGCAAGCCAGAACAGGTAACTAATAGAGAAACTTACATCTCACGCGATCATACCAATGAAGCAGATCAAGTTTAAAATTACGTGCAAGGGTATTTTTGTTTTGGCCAACTTCATCGGCTGAAAATATTTTGAGTAAATGTTGGGTCAGGATGAGAAAAGCAACAAAATTTGTCATTAAGTTAACTGGAATTCCGAAAATTTGGGAGGTTATGTCACTTTATAAATAGTCCCGATTTTGTTCCATGATCCTGACTTTGAGCCCTCGCCGGTAGAGATGTAGAGGTTTTCTTTGCAAATACCGATTTCTCTCAAACTATATGCGGCATACAGTGGCACAATATTACTGCTACCATGATTGCTTATTGCGAAAAAATTAGCAAAACCAAATTATTAAAACTAAATTTTAACTCAGATTAAGCCATAGCTATTTCAAAATTTCAGGTTAACAATATTTTGCCACATAATCTATAGAAGCAAACTATAAATTAATGTGAAGATGGAAATTAACCTTTGGCTCTGGAAAAATATGTGACTATACATATCTTTCAATAAAATTAAGTAACGTTGAAAAATAACACCTGGATGCAAGATCGATTTCCATGGGTTTTGGGTCCAATTCCCATTTCTAGTTGTAATTTTTAAATTATTTTAATTTAATTTAAAGATACATAAATAATTGTTAAGGTTTCGAGCTAAACTATACATCCTTAAATAAATCCATTTTAAGAAATATCTTGGTGTGACAAAGGACTATTTTCCTAAGTTTAGTGTAAGTTCGTGTATTTGCTTAGTATTGAGGATCATCACGTCACGTGACTCCTGGGACCTCCTGTTTGTTAATCGTCACTCAAGAGTGATGCTACTCTATTAATGAGACGCTGTTTCTAGAGAGATCCCCACCCCCTCATCCCCTAGTGTCTAATTTAGAACAATTTAGATTTAATTAACTGCGTCATTATTTGTCTGTAATGCAGAAAGTACCATATAATAGCTAAACCCGGTTATAACTTTCCCTAAGTCCTGGAGAGAGAAGTATTTTGATATTTAAAAAAAGGAACTCAATATTTTGATAAAGGTCGACGCCTCATGACTCTCTTCTAAACCCGAAAAAGTTGCTTTCGTGATGCTTTCTGTCTTTTCTTAAACTAAAACCGGAACCATTTTACCGATTGTGTCAAAACTTTGTATCCAAGGTTTTCATAAGACTTCCCAAAGGGATTTTTTGAATTAGATATCCAACCCTAAGATTAAGGTTAGTTTGCTGAAAGGGTAAAGAGATAAAAAATATTTTCTGGAAATTCACTCTAATAATTTGATTAAATTTCACACCTTAAACGGTGCGTTTAACGTTACAAACAAATTGAAACTCATGAACATTTTTGTTTGTTTTGTTTTGCTTTACATCAGTGGAAATTTCCAATTTTGATCATATTACCGCAACTATTTGATATAAGAAATAGCTTATCTGTATAATGTTGTGGTACTATTTTATCTATTTTTAGTACTGTGCCTTACTACCCGTTCGCCTTGTAGTACTACTAAGTAAAAAAAATTGAAAAGGTTTTGTTTAAAACCAACAGCTTCTAAGCTAGTGAAAAGTGTATTTTTATTTTTAATTGTTATTTTGGAAATAGGGAGTTGATTGTTGGCGGACCGAGATGTTACTTTTTTCTTAACGTTCATCCGTAAAAGTGTATATTATTTAGTTTAAGCTCCTTGGAGGAATGTGATTCTCTTTTTCTACGTCGTGTTTCTGAAATAATATATATTATTTCGTTTCACAAATCTTACTGGTCTTAAATAAATATCCCTATTTTTAGATAAAGGAAAGATAAACTCTGTACCATATCATTTATTTATTATTAAGACATACGTGTTTATGTGAACATTTTAAACATGTTCTAAAGCCATCGCCAGTAACAGAATGTATGGAATATTTTGAGCCTGTGCTTGGAAAAATAGCTTGGCATCTCACCATAATTTCTTTTAGCCGTATCTTACTGCCCGTTCCTGTAATACGCTTTTTAAATAGTCTAATGAAGTAGGTATGAGTAATATATTATTTAGAAGTAAGGTATTGAAATTTTCATGTGGCTAGATTGGAGACCTATTTAATATAAAATCATATAAAATATTTTTTTTTAAATTAGTAAGCCTACACTCGACCAGTAGATGAACTCCGTCCTCCCAGTCACCAGCAAACCAGACTAGATGAGCTTGACATTTAGTCCGCATGTCTACCGATGCGGGGGGCTTAACGTCATTTAGTCAACTACAGAACTCTCCATGGTGTGGGTCCGCAAGTGAGCTATTCCAACCGAGTGGCCGCCGCCATTTGTAATGATAGTACCAACATTTGTGGATAGAGGGTGTCATGTGATCATCACAATTAGCCCATCGGCCATTGATCTCAGTTTTCTGAGCCAGAGCTGCTATTTCTTGATTCAAGTTTCTCCTTATTGGTCCTCACGAGACCGAGTTTGACCCCATCCCAGACCCACTGATTTAACAGACAAAGTTTGGAAACGCCAGGGATTGAACCCGGAACTTAGAGATCTGTATCCAGGAACTCTGACCACTACAGCACAAAGGTAGACCAAATATATTGAGTAATTATACTATATAATAGAACTTAATTGTTTTGTTCAGTGTGCTCTAGAATTCACCTAATTTTTGTGGTGCGGGCGTGTAAGTTGATTTGTCAATGTTTAGCCTCTCAGGTTATGTTTGAATGCGCGCTGTCACATTAATCAACAAGACAGGAGATTTTGTGTTCAGATACAAACGCTCGTTCAACGTGCATACTCGCACCCGCTTGTTAACTGCATGTAACTCACAATTGTAACAAGTCCATGGCGCTCCCAAACACGAGGGACCCACCACACACAACTCGGGACCCTGATGCCAATGACGGGTTGATCTGTTACATATTTACTATATCACAGTGACACATTCAAAGATCTATTCCCTCATTTATAACATTTTACCCCCTCCTTCCTTCCGATAGTCGTGTTTCATTACATTGCACGAACTGGATTAATGGCGAACATAAATTATCAACATTCTGCTGTTGCCTTCGTCCTGGCAGGGTATGGAGCGACCATTGAGTGAAGTATAGGGAGGTGGTCATTCCTACATACTTACCAGTCAGGTGGAGGAGGTGGTCATTCCTACATACTTACCAGCCAGGTGGAGGAAGTGGTCATTCCTACATACTTACCAGTCAGGTGGAGGAAGAGGTCATTCCTACATACTTACCAGTCAGGTGGAGGAGGTGGTCATTCCTACATACTTACCAGCCAGGTGGAGGAGGTGGTCATTCCTACATACTTACCCTCCAGGTGGAGGAAGAGGTCATTCCTACATACTTACCAGCCAGGTGGAGGAAGTGGTCATTCCTACATACTTACCAGTCAGGTGGAGGAAGAGGTCATTCCTACATACTTACCAGTCAGGTGGAGGAGGTGGTCATTCCTACATACTTAACAGCCAGGTGGAGGAGGTGGTCATTCCTACATACTTACCCTCCAGGTGGAGGAAGAGGTCATTCCTACATACTTACCAGCCAGGTGGAGGAAGTGGTCATTCCTACATACTTACCAGCCAGGTGGAGGAAGAGGTCATTCCTACATACTTACCAGTCAGGTGGAGGAAGAGGTCATTCCTACATACTTACCACCCAGGTGGAGGAAGTGGTCATTCCTACATACTTACCAGCCAGGTGGAGGAGGTGGTCATTCCTACATACTTACCAGCCAGGTGGAGGAGGTGGTCATTCCTACATACTTACCAGCCAGGTGGAGGAAGTGGTCATTCCTACATACTTACCAGCCAGGTGGAGGAAGTGGTCATTCCTACATACTTACCAGTCAGGTGGAGGAAGAGGTCATTCCTACATACTTACCACCCAGGTGGAGGAAGTGGTCATTCCTACATACTTACCAGCCAGGTGGAGGAGGTGGTCATTCCTACATACTTACCAGTCAGGTGGAGGAAGAGGTCATTCCTACATACTTACCACCCAGGTGGAGGAAGTGGTCATTCCTACATACTTACCAGTCAGGTGGAGGAAGTGGTCATTCCTACATACTTACCAGCCAGGTGGAGGAAGTGGTCATTCCTACATACTTACCAGCCAGGTGGAGGAAGTGGTCATTCCTACATACTTACCAGCCAGGTGGAGGAAGAGGTCATTCCTACATACTTACCACCCAGGTGGAGGAAGAGGTCATTCCTACATACTTACCAGCCAGGTGGAGGAGGTGGTCATTCCTACATACTTACCAGTCAGGTGGAGGAAGAGGTCATTCCTACATACTTACCAGTCAGGTGGAGGAAGAGGTCATTCCTACATACTTACCACCCAGGTGGAGGAAGTGGTCATTCCTACATACTTACCAGTCAGGTGGAGGAAGAGGTGATTCCTACATACTTACCAGTCAGGTGGAGGAAGAGGTCATTCCTACATACTTACCACCCAGGTGGAGGAAGTGGTCATTCCTACATACTTACCAGCCAGGTGGAGGAGGTGGTCATTCCTACATACTTACCAGCCAGGTGGAGGAAGTGGTCATTCCTACATACTTACCAGCCAGGTGGAGGAAGTGGTCATTCCTACATACTTACCAGCCAGGTGGAGGAGGTGGTCATTCCTACATACTTACCAGCCAGGTGGAGGAGGTGGTCATTCCTACATACTTACCAGCCTGGTGGAGGAAGTGGTCATTCCTACATACTTACCTGCCAGGTGGAGGAGGTGGTCATTCCTACATACTTACCAGTCAGGTGGAGGAAGAGGTCATTCCTACATACTTACCAGCCAGGTGGAGGAAGTGGTCATTCCTACATACTTACCAGCCAGGTGGAGGAGGTGGTCATTCCTACATACTTACCAGCCAGGTGGAGGAAGAGGTCATTCCTACATACTTACCAGTCAGGTGGAGGAATAGGTCATTCCTACATACTTACCAGCCAGGTGGAGGAAGTGGTCATTCCTACATACTTACCAGCCAGGTGGAGGAGGTGGTCATTCCTACATACTTACCAGCCAGGTGGAGGAGGTGGTCATTCCTACATACTTACCAGCCAGGTGGAGGAGGTGGTCATTCCTACATACTTACCAGCCAGGTGGAGGAGGTGGTCATTCCTACATACTTACCCTCCAGGTGGAGGAAGAGGTCATTCCTACATACTTACAAGCCAGGTGGAGGAGGTGGTCATTCCTACATACTTACCAGTCAGGTGGAGGAGGTGGTCATTCCTACATACTTATCAGCCAGGTGGAGGAGGTGGTCATTCCTACATACCTACCCTCCAGGTGGAGGAAGAGGTCATTCCTACATACTTACCAGCCAGGTGGAGGAGGTGGTCATTCCTACATACTTACCAGTCAGGTGGAGGAGGTGGTCATTCCTACATACTTATCAGCCAGGTGGAGGAGGTGGTCATTCCTACATACCTACCCTCCAGGTGGAGGAAGAGGTCATTCCTACATACTTATCAGCCAGGTGGAGGAGGTGGTCATTCCTACATACTTACCATCCAGGTGGAGGAAGTGGTCATTTCTACATATTTACCAGCCAGGTGGAGGAGGTGGTCATTCCTACATACTTATCAGCCTGGTGGAGGAGGTGGTCATTCCTACATACTTACCAGTCAGGTGGAGGAAGAGGTCATTCCTACATACTTACCAGTCAGGTGGAGGAAGTGGTCATTCCTACATACTTATCAGCCAGGTGGAGGAGGTGGTCATTCCTACATAATTATCAGCCAGGTGGAGGAAGAGGTCATTCCTACATACTTACCAGCCAGGTGGAGGAGGTGGTCATTCCTGCATACTTACCAGCCAGGTGGAGGAGGTGGTCATTCCTACATACTTACCTGCCAGGTGGAGGAAGTGGTCATTCCTACATACTTACCAGCCAGGTGGAGGAGGTGGTCATTCCTACATACTTACCAGCCAGGTGGAGGAAGAGGTCATTCCTACATACTTACCAGCCAGGTGAGGAAGTGGTCATTCCTACATACTTACCAGTCAGGTGGAGGAAGAGGTCATTCCTACATACTTACCAGTCAGGTGGAGGAAGTGGTAATTCCTACATACTTACCAGTCAGGTGGAGGAAGAGGTCATTCCTACATACTTACCAGCCAGGTGGAGGAAGTGGTCATTCCTACATACTTACCAGTCAGGTGGAGGAGGTGGTCATTCCTACATACTTACCAGTCAGGTGGAGGAAGTGGTCATTCCTACATACTTACCAGCCAGGTGGAGGAGAGTGGTCATTCCTACATACTTATCAGCCAGGTGTAGGAGGTGGTCATTCCTACATACTTACCCTCCAGGTGAAGGAAGAGGTCATTCCTACATACTTACCAGCCAGGTGGAGGAGGTGGTCATTCCTACATACTTACCAGCCCGGTGGAGGAAGAGGTCATTCCTACATACTTACCAGTCAGGTGGAGGAGGTGGTCATTCCTACATACTTATCAGCCAGGTGGAGGAGGTGGTCATTCCTACATACTTACCAGTCAGGTGGAGGAGGTGGTCATTCCTACATACTTACCAGCCAGGTGGAGGAGGTGGTCATTCCTAAATACTTACCAGCCAGGTGGAGGAGGTGGTCATTCCTAAATACTTACCAGCCAGGTGGAGGAGGTGGTCATTCCTAAATACTTACCAGCCAGGTGGAGGAGGTGATCATTCCTAAACACTTACCACCTAGGTGGAGAAGATTTAGATTTAGATAGGAAGATATAATTAGAATAAACAAGAAAGTGATAGGGTGTATTGTGGTGTACTGGTTAGAGCTGGTTAGGGATAGGTTGTAATGAGGTGTACTGGTTGGAGCTATTTCAAGATATGGATAGATTGCGCTCGTTTGTGAATGCGGGAATTAACTTTCGAGTTCCTAGTAACATCAAATAAATATCTTAATTAAGTACAAATGTTATTTACTAATATTGAGTATGTCTGGCACATAAACATTATAACCTTAATAGATTTAAAAGTGGTGTAATCACTATTTAAACTTTTGTGAATTGTAAACACTTATGAAAAATGTAAGTTAGGTGGGTTTAGGGTAAAGTCCTTGCCTCATACCCGATGTTCGTAGGTTCAAACCAAGCTGGGGTCGACTGATTTTTCTTGATAGATAGAATCCGTATCACAGCTTTATTCGCAGGGGAAGTAAACCGTCGGTACTATGTCGGGTGTAAAGTATAAAAACCCTGAAAATAATATGAAATTACCTTTCCTGGCAAAATTACTAGGCCTTTTCACTCTCGTTCATAGAAATTCTTGTGTGCTGATATAATCATTCAGTTCAGAAATTTCACGTTAAATTTCCTCAAATAAACAACTTATAAAAAATTAATGAAATACTCGTCGATATCAGCTATCCTTGAGGTCTTGATTAACTATAAAAATTACTTGTAGTTCAAGTGGTAAGTTACCAGTGTTTCACAAAATGAGGGTTTTCATGATTTTGCTCTTGTCTCCTAAGTTTATGACTATATTATTATATACACCATTAGTCGAAACAAGACATTTAAAAAACCATGTGTAACGAGATTAATGTTTAACATTAGGACCATCTCTCTCATTGATTATCCTGGCAGCACTCCCTGTTCTCCCTCCCTCCTTGTCTAGCAGCGATCTCTTTGTTTATCCTGGCTGCACTCCCTGTTCTCTCTGTCTCCCTCCTTGTCTAGCAGCGCTCTCATTGTTTATCCTGGCTGGACTCTCTGTTCTCTCTGTCTCCCTCCTTGTCTAGCAGTGCTCTCATTGTTTATCCTGGCTGCACTCCCTGTTCTCACTGTCTCCCTCCTTGTCTAGCAGTGCTCTCATTGTTTATCCTGGCTGCACTCCCTGTTCTATCTGTCTCCCTCCTTGTCTAGCAGTGGTCTCATTGTTTATCCTGGCTGCACTCCCTGTTCTCTCTGTCTCCCTCCTTGTCTAGCAGTGCTCTCATTGTTTATCCTGGCTGCACTCCCTGTTCTCTCTGTCTCCCTCCTTGTCTAGCAGTGCTCTCATTGTTTATCCTGGCTGCACTCCCTGTTCTCTCTGTCTCCCTCCTTGTCTAGCAGCGCTCTCATTGTTTATCCCGGCTGCACTCCCTGTTCTCTCTGTCTCCCTCCTTGTCTAGCAGCGCTCTCATTGTTTATCCTGGCTGGACTCTCTGTTCTCTTTGTCTCCCTCCTTGTCTAGCAGCGCTCTCATTGTTTATCCTGGCTGGACTCTCTGTTCTCTCTGTCTCCCTCCTTGTCTAGCAGCGATCTCTTTGTTTATCCTGGCTGCACTCCCTGTTCTCTCTGTCTCCCTCCTTGTCTAGCAGCGCTCTCATTGTTTATCCCGGCTGCACTCCCTGTTCTCTCTGTCTCCCTCCTTGTCTAGCAGCGCTCTCATTGTTTATCCTGGCTGGACTCTCTGTTCTCTCTGTCTCCCTCCTTGTCTAGCAGTGCTCTCATTGTTTATCCTGGCTGCACTCCCTGTTCTCTCTGTCTCCCTCCTTGTCTAGCAGCGCTCTCATTGTTTATCCTGGCTGGACTCTCTGTTCTCTCTGTCTCCCTCCTTGTCTAGCAGTGCTCTCATTGTTTATCCTGGCTGCACTCTCTGTTCTCACTGTCTCCCTCTTTGTCTAGCAGCGCCTCATTGTTTATCCTGGCTGGACTCTCTGTTCTCTCTGTCTCCCTCCTTGTCTAGCAGTGCTCTCATTGATTATCCTGGCAGCACTCCCTGTTCTGTCTCCCTCCTTGTCTAGCAGCGCTCTCGTTGTTTATCCTGGCTGCACTCCCTGTTCTCTCTGTCTCCCTTCTTGTCTAGCAGAGCTCTCATTGTTTATCCTGGCTGCACTCTCTGTTCTCACTGTCTCCCTCCTTGTCTAGCAGTGCTCTCATTGTTTATCCTGGCTGCACTCCCTGTTCTCTCTGTCTCCCTCCTTGTCTAGCAGTGGTCTCATTGTTTATCCTGGCTGCACTCCCTGTTCTCTCTGTCTCCCTCCTTGTCTAGCAGCGATCTCTTTGTTTATCCTGGCTGCACTCTCTGTTCTCTCTGTCTCCCTCCTTGTCTAGCAGCGATCTCTTTGTTTATCCTGGCTGCACTCTCTGTTCTCTCTGTCTCCCTCCTTGTCTAGCAGCGCTCTCATTGTTTATCCTGGCTGCACTCCCTGTTCTCTCTGTCTCCCTCCTTGTCTAGCAGTGATCTCTTTGTTTATCCTGGCTGCACTCCCTGTTCTCTCTGTCTCCCTCCTTGTCTAGCAGCGCTCTCATTGTTTATCCTGGCTGCACTCCCTGTTCTCTCTGTCTCCCTCCTTGTCTAGCAGCGCTCTCATTGTTTATCCTGGCTGCACTCCCTGTTCTCTCTGTCTCCCTCCTTGTCTAGCAGCGTCTCATTGTTTATCCTGGCTGCACTCCCTGTTCTCTCTGTCTCCCTCCTTGTCTAGCAGCGTCTCATTGTTTATCCTGCTGCACTCCTGTTCTCTCTGTCTCCCTCCTTGTCTAGCAGCGATCTCTTTGTTTATCCTGGCTGCACTCCTGTTCTCTCTGTCTCCCTCCTTGTCTAGCAGCGCTCTCATTGTTTATCCTGGCTGCACTCCCTGTTCTCTCTGTCTCCCTCCTTGTCTAGCAGTGTCTCTTTGTTTATCCTGGCTGCACTCCCTGTTCTCTCTGTCTCCCTCCTTGTCTAGCAGCGCTCTCATTGTTTATCCTGGCTGCACTCCCTGTTCTCTCTGTCTCCCTCCTTGTCTAGCATGCGTCTCATTTGTTATCCTGGCTGCACTCCCTGTTCTGTCTCCCTCCTTGTCTAGCAGCGTCTCATTGTTTATCCTGGCTGCACTCCCTGTTCTCTCTGTCTCCCTCCTTGTCTAGCAGCGCTCTCATTGTTTATCCTGGCTGCACTCCCTGTTCTCTCTGTCTCCCTCCTTGTCTAGCAGCGCTCTTTGTTTATCCTGGCTGCACTCCCTGTTCTCTCTGTCTCCCTCCTTGTCTAGCAGCGCTCTCATTGTTTATCCTGGCTGCACTCCCTGTTCTCTCTGTCTCCCTCCTTGTCTAGCAGTCGCTCTCATTGTTTATCCTGGCTGCACTCCCTGTTCTCTCTGTCTCCCTCCTTGTCTAGCAGGCTCTCATTGTTTATCCTGGCTGCACTCCCTGTTCTCTCTGTCTCCCTCCTTGTCTAGCAGCGCTCTCTATTGTTTATCCTGGCTGCACTCCCTGTTCTCTCTGTCTCCCTCCTTGTCTAGCAGTGCTCTCATTGTTTATCCTGGCTGCACTCCCTGTTCTCTCTGTCTCCCTCCTGTCCCTCTTGTCTAGCAGCGCTCCTTGTTTATCCCTGGCTGCACTCCCTGTTCTCTCTGTCTCCTCCTTGTCTAGCAGCGTCTCATTGTTTATCCTGGCTGCACTCCCTGTTCTCTCTGTCTCCCTCCTTGTCTAGCAGCTCTCTTTGTTTATCCTGGCTGCACCCTGTTCTCTCTGTCTCCCTCCTTGTCTAGCAGCGCTCTCTTGTTTATCCTGGCTGCACTCCCTGTTCTCTCTGTCTCCCTCCTTGTCTAGCAGCGTCTCTTTGTTTATCCTGGCTGCACTCCCTGTTCTCTCTGTCTCCTCCTTGTTAGCAGCGTCTCTTGTTTATCCTGGCTGCACTCCTGTTTCTGTCTCCCTCCTTGTCTAGCAGCGCTCTCTTTGTTTATCCTGGTGCACTCCTGTTCTTCTGTCTCCTCCTTGTCTAGCAGCGTCTCATTGTTTATCCTGCTGCACTCCCTGTTCTCTCTGTCTCCCTCCTTGTCTAGCAGCGTCTCATTGTTTATCCTGGCTCACTCTTCTCCTTGTTTTCTTTTTCTCCTGTCTCCCTCCTTGTTAGCAGCGTCTCATTTTATCTGGCTGCACTCCTGTTCTCTCTGTCTCCCTCCTTGTTAGCAGGCTCTCTTGTTTATCCTGGCTGCACTCCTGTTCTCTCCCTCCTTGTCTAGCAGCTCTCATTGTTTATCCTGGCTGCACTCCCTGTTCTCTCGTCTCCTCCTTGTCTAGCAGCGCTCTCTTGTTTATCCTGGCTGCACTCCCTGTTCTCTCTGTCTCCCTCTTGTCTAGCAGCGCTCTCATTGTTTATCCTGGCTGCACTCCTGTTCTCTCTGTCTCTCCTTGTCTAGCAGCGCTCTCATTGTTTATCCTGGCTGCACTCCTGTTCTCTCTGTCTCCCTCCTTGTCTAGCAGCGTCTCATTGTTTATCCTGGCTGCACTCCCTGTTCTCTCTGTCTCCCTCCTTGTCTAGCAGTGCTCTCATTGTTATCCTGGCGCACTCCCTGTTCTGTCTCCCTCCTTGTCTAGCAGCGCTCTTTGTTTATCCTGGCTGCACTCCCTGTTCTCTCTGTCTCCTCCTTGTCTAGCAGCGCTCTCATTGTTTATCCTGGCTGCACTCCCTGTTCTCTCTGTCTCCCTCCTTGTCTAGCAGCGCTCTCATTGTTTATCCTGGCTGCACTCCCTGTTCTCTCTGTCTCCCCTTTACAGTCTCTTGTTATCCTGGCGCACCTGTCTCTGTCTCTCCTGTCTAGCAGGCTCCTTGTTTATCCTGCTGCACTCTGTCTCTCTGTCTCCCTCCTTGTCTAGCAGTCTCATTGTTTATCCTGCTGCACTCCCTGTTTCTTCTCCCCTTGTCTAGCAGCGTCTCATTGTTTATCTGCGATCTTCTCTCTGTCTCCCTCCTTGTCTAGCAGTGCTCTCATTGTTTATCCTGGCTGCACTCCCTGTTCTCTCTGTCTCCCTCCTTGTCTAGCAGTGCTCTCATTGTTTATCCTGGCTGCACTCGTCCCTGTTCTCTCAGCGTCTCTTGTTTACGCTTCCCCTCTCTGTCTCTCCTTGTCAGCAGTGCTCTCATTGTTTATCCTGGCTGCACTCCTGTTCTCTCTGTCTCCCTCCTTGTCTAGCAGCGCTCTCATTGTTTATCCTGGCTGCACTCCCTGTTCTCTCTGTCTCCCTCCTTGTCTAGCAGTGCTCTCATTGTTTATCCTGGCTGCACTCCTGTTCTCTCTGTCTCCCTCCTTTCTAGCAGGCTCTCATTGTTTATCCTGGCTGACTCCTGTTCTCTCTGTCTCCTTGTCTAAACGCATCGTTATCCGGTGCTATCTGTTCTCCTGTCCGATCCTTGTCAGTGTGTACATTGAATCTGGGACCCAGCTTGTCTCCAGGATTGAGCTAGCGTGCTCATGAGTTGACATGCTCGCGAGTGGTCAGCGAGTCCGGCGTTCGTTTATCCGGGTCATCACCAGTAGTTGTCGATATGCGTGACATTGTGGACGGCTTGTGTGAGACTCTCGAGGTGATGTCAAACAGTTATTGTTTATTGGGTAACTCATTTTTTTGAAGATTTGACATTTTTTGTGGACTTTTTTTAATTGAATTTTTGTGATATTTTAAATTTGGAAATTTATTAGGTATTTTATAGTGGTTAATTTGTTCAATTAGCTTACTTCTTTCTATTTTCATGTGTTCTTATTGGTTTATTAACCTACAGATTTGTTTAAGGCTCTTTTTATTTTATTTAATGACTTGTTTAGTTGTTATTAGTTTAGACTTATACTTAATCAGTGTGTATATGTATGTTTTAGTTTTAATAATCAAAACCTTGAATATTCCGTGGTTATTTTCATTCGTGTTTAATATTAAACCCACTCCAGTATCCTTAAGAGAACTCATGGTTCACACGGTGACATGTGACCAGCCCCCGTGACCCTTTCTGGTCCCGCGCGCCTTACGTCACAAATGTTTATAATTAATATATTACAGTAAATTGAATTGTTTACTGGAAAAATGCAGGCAAGAGGACTTCATTGCATTATTAAATACGAACTATGTCCGGTTACACTTTCATAATTTGAATAATTGAAAAGGCCATCTCATAAATGTATTCACAAAGTAACAATCAATAATTATGAACAACACGATGTAACGATATGTGAAATACACCTGATAATATACTTTGACTAGGTTTTGCTTTTCCTAACTTCATCCTGGACAATTATGTTGTTTTTTTCTGTAGAATCAACATGGCTGTTCTTGATTCTAATCCAACGGTGATTTCTTTAATTCTCACTGGTTAAGATTTATAATGAGACTCGTACATTCCTATATAGAGCAAATATATATCAATGTCTTAGGTAAACAACCTGAAGGTTGATTTGATGGGATTTCTTTCTTTCCAGAGTTGGGAATGAACGAATCCCTTCAACTGGCTAGTGCTACCTGCACCATCTGGTGTAAATACATCTACTAAGGTAGTTCAGAAAGTGTGGTGGCTTACTATCGCCTCCCACACTTAATTTACACTAGCGAGAGTGAAAGGGCCTACCAATTATGCCGGTAAAGGTATTTTCACATACCTTTCAGGGTTCGTTCACACGTCACAAACGAAATGGGACCGATGCCTCTCGAAGGAAGCCGATCTATGAATTTTTATCGCTCAAGAATAATCCATAAACCCCTGCTGGGTTTGTACTCATGACCATCAGATCCTGAGGCGTGCACTTTACCCCAAGACCACTGAGGTCGACGTAATACATATGTACATATATAAATGGATGGAAACCGAAATTCAGAAATCCTCTTTAGACTCAAGGAAGTTCGAGAGGAAGAAAAACCATTTGATCGTATTAGAGAAGAGCAAAGAAGAATAAGAAGATCCTTACCCCTGGTTTTTGTTATCCTTGCTTAAGCTGGAGGTTTACCACAACGTTCTGGGGTTGTTTACTTTCCGAGTGATTTCAGCTCGCTTCAAGAACCTTCAGGAAACCACAGTCGCTTTGCTATTGGTGAGGAGACTAGCGGATCGTTGCATCGATAGGTGATGATTATCGTGTTAAAATGTATTCAAAACTTTTTATTGAGAAAGGTTCTATAGAATGAAACTTCACTTGACTTTCTAGTTAAAACTTTACTCATCAAAGGCTATCGATCTTTCGATAAATGTTGAGTTTTCACTGTTTAATTGCAAAACCTATATTTTCTCCCTTAAGACTACGATGAGAACTTTAAAACAACCCCTCTATCAACTAGCTATCTATTTATTTCACCACACCACCTAAGAATAGATCAGGTTGTTGTTGTTGATATTATTGCCCATCAAAGATAAATATTTCATTTACCAATATATAATCAAATACAGGTCTGGACGTCTGGAAAAAAACCCTGATAACTCTCATAAATTTAGATGAGATGTATTCACTATTTAAACTTGCATGAAATCCTGAAATCTAACTTTAAAAAATAAATAAAATATTAGTCGATATTAGCTATCCTAAAGCTCTTGACTGACTATAAAAACAACTCGTAGTTCAAGAGGTAAGATACCAGAGGTCACTATTAGTACAATTTGCCACGATAATCTCAAATTAGGGTTTTTATGGTGATCCAAACAAATAACGATCGTAAAAATGAGTCACTACGCACACCGCAGAAAAAAATGTAAATTTGTTTGTAGAGTCAGGTTTACGTTGGAAGCTACTGTTTTAGCTCACATCCTGGACTCTTAACCTATAACATCAGTCGTCGTTTGTGAAATTAGGTTTAGACGCCTTATCGTAATTTCATTTATCGCAAATGGGCTTATCAAATTATAATCGTATATCCCCTACCTGTTTTGTTTCTGTTAATGTTAAAATCATTTTTTTTTTGGTCCCCATGTCCTACAACCCCTTAGGGCTATACACTTATGTACTAATTACGCTAATGTGCTAGGGATGAAGAAGGTTGACTTTAGGAGAAGTATATCAGCATATTCACGGAGAGAGTGAAAAAACACTATTACCATGTAATATTAGAGCTCCCCTTCCACTATATAACACCATGTAGCATTAGATCCAGGTAAGAGACAGTGGCTGATATATCTTTCTTCTTTTTTCCCATATAATATCACGCTAATGCCGGTACATTTCTTCTAATTGTCTCTTTTCATTCATGTGCTATTAGATTATTCCGTTGATAGCCATTGCGTTGAACATTTGTACACCCACGCTATATCTCTTAATGGCCCCAGGTGTGGACAAGAACGCTAAGACCGAGGCCCTATTTGGTTCACCCGACCCTTTAGGTAATTTTGATAGTTCAAATCCCGGTCAAGTAAAAGTTTATTAGTCTTAATTCTGGGCCTAAGCAGGTGAATTCGGGTGATTCGGGGTCCACTATAAGTGTTGGTCCAGTCGAGATAGAGCCTTAGCTTGCGTTTTAAGGTCAGAACCGCAGCAAAAGAAAAAATATATATATGCCTAGAGTTATAGCCAGTGTGGCTACTAGAGACCTAAACTATATATAGGCCCTATATGTTATATTCTAAGGGAATAGGATGATGATGATTACTTTTTAAATAAGTACACAAGGACTTACCTTTAAATAGGACAACTTGTGAATGTATGAAATGCCAGGCCTCCACCGTGGTTCGGATCCCACGTTAAACTGTAGGTCCTTCATTTCATCTCACAATCACCCTACCATTACACATGAGCGTAAGTGCCTATAACCAGAATGGGTAGTAAGACGTGGTGCTAATAATAATAATAGCAATAATAATAATAATTTAAATAGTAGAGGATAGAAAGACATTTTGTGAAATTCCCCGCTCCTCAGTGGCTGGAGATCGAGTCCCCGATCATAATGAGAGCGTGACTCCGCTCTGGATCACTGACATCTTAGTCTACAAATATACGATAATATCACATTATTCACCCGTGTTCATAAGTGTTTAGTCATGAAGACCACCGGTTAGTCCTGAACGGGTTTCAAACCCGGCTCTTGGGTCAAAGCATTACCCTATTACTAACATACAGGTGTGAATTCATTCCATTGTTTATTTTTGGAACATTTTCTAGTTAACTATTTCATATAAAATACGTTTGTTTGAATTTAACTAGCTTTTGAATCGTAAGATTTTATTTTTCATTTAAAAGTTCACATAAAGCTAAGCAAAACAAAATAACTAAAATTAATACCAGATACATATCCTTGAATAAATTATGAATATCTAAACTATCTTTTTTGATGAAAAAAATGGTAAAATAAAACTAATAGAACAGATTAATAATTCCATAAAATAAGCACCATTAGTATTCATGAGCGTGTTTGACTAAGTACGAGTAGTAGCATTTAGCGCGGTGGAATAGTATGTACCCTTATAAACGCTGCTCTTTTTTTTTCTGTGCTAAAGATACAAAATGAATGCAATAAACACTTTGCGCAAATAGAACTAAACCCAGAAGAAGGAATAAAAACAGGACGCTAATCGGGGCCATTATAATATGCGTGGGTGCATGTGTGTGACCAGGATTATTTCCCCGCTATTCAGACTGACTTGTTTGTAGTGAAGGCGCTTATTATTTCATAAACAGGGGACTTCTGGTGGGCCGATATTAGCCAAGTTTGAAAAATACGTATTTTATGGGCTATAGAATGGGAATACGACGACTTTGTTGCGTTGTATTGTGTCAGGTATGTAGGGATATTTTTAGACAGACCACCCCACCCCTCCTCCCCCTACACACACACCAGTGATCCCCAAATTTAAGTTTTGATTTTAATTATTACGTTCAACGGGTGGTTTCAAAGACAGCGTGGTATTTTCTATATGTATTGGCATGAGTTGATATCTATAGTTTACAATAAAACATAAATTTGTCTGTACATTAACATTGTTGTGATTTCTATTTTCCGAAGTATCATAAACAATAATTAGACCAACTAATCAACTATTAGGGTTTTTGTCTGTTTGTTTGTTGCCAATACACTCAAAAAGTTCTCAGCGGATTGACACGTGACTTTTTCTGTTGCACTCCTTATTTTTCCCGGAATATAAGCTATGTTTTGACAATATTTGTTCTTAGAAAAAGCGTGAGAAAAGAATAATATGGAACATGCCATATATATTAGTAAAAAAAAACACAAAATATAGTAGATAGAGGCAAAATAAATAGAGTGTGAGGAAAAAAACTGTTGAAACCCAAAACCATTTATTATGTATCCCATTTAATTGCTAATTCAAGGTTTCTCTGAGTAACGTCAAGTCAGATAATACCTAAGGGCGGCCTTACACCAAAGCAACAAGAGGCAAGACGTAGCATGCAACATGTTGACTCAATGCTGTATGGCGGAGAACACAGCTCCTTGTTATCAGTAGCACGCTACAAAGCATCTACACCACAGCAACAACATTGCCTCTGTTTCCAATCGCCAGTCTGCTACAAAGATGTAATCGAGAACGACGTCTGCGGCGTATCTTATTCTTGCCGAAGAGGTAAAGACTCGGAGGAGTCGAAGAAGGTGGTGGAACAGACAGGTGTTGTAGGATGAAATTTATCCCAACAAGATTTATTATCACAAATAGTTGCGACTGTCCAGTAGTGGTTTTTGTCTGGCCTTTGCGATGGAATTGGCAACGAAAATTATTTATTTTCTTCTCTAAATCTGGGACGTCACATTTACTCTAATAATGCTTATCTATTTATTGAATTAATTATCTTGAATACTCTAATAATATATTACATTAATTATAACTATCTCTCAAGAATCCACATAGAATGTTTATTAATTATGAACGTCACTCAAGTTAAATTATTATGCAGCCATGAAAACAAGTTAAAACACATTCATTATAATTTTATTTTTATACTAAAATAATTTAGAAAGGGATTTATTGACTAAATGATTGTAATATTGTAATATTTCATTATAATCTGATAAGTTAAGTTATTACAACATGAAATTCAATTACTTCAGATTTTTTCAGATGGATATTAGTTTGCAATATAATATTCATACCTCTGACAATTTTAGAAAATATCCACCTTTTTGCTTTGTTTTTATAATCAATAATTCACTGATCCCAAAGTATGTCATGACTCCTATACTCTTCAATAAACTTCATATTCTCCTCATTTGACCAATCCATCTCGAAACACCGAAACTATGCACTAGAACAATAGAGAACACTAGAAATAGGGGCAGGGAATTCAACAAACAATACACTAAGTCACGTGGTTTTGTTGCCTCTGAACCCAGTGCCGGTGGGAAGGTAGCAGCAACACGTGGCATCAAGCAACTTTTGTAGCAAGGTGGCGGAGGAAACAGAAGGCAACACGCTACATACTGCCTCTTGTTGCCCTGGTGTAAGGCCGCCTTAACACTAGTTTCATAGTCAATATTTCTAGGAACAAATATCAATGTTAACAAAAGCTCTGTTCTTAGAGTCAAATGATTAAATTTAAATGTATTTTTCAGCTTTCATGATTGTACTAATTAAAGTATAAGGAAGGTTGAATTTAGAGGAAGTGTACCCACATCTGCGTGGAGTGAGATCCGAAAACCAGCTTTTAAAACCCAACCTCAATACACCTGACCTGGATTCGAGCTCTGATCTCCCCGTCATCAATGGTCTAGTATAACACGAAAGTGACGCCTTAGACCATCAGGTGACCGTTCTGAAAGGGTTTCTAACCTACCAAAATCCTGATTTTGGAAAATATAACTTATAAATACAACTTCTCGAAACACTACATCTCATGGATGAAGCTCCTTACGTTAGCACTGTTCAATTAGAAATATATTGTATCTAATTACGAAAGTAAGTACATTTGGAAGTACTGTACTTGATTAAAAACCATTACCTGTGGGTGTACTACGTCCTGTTCTGTAGGACAACAGGAAATCACCCCAAAAATCAGTATTGTCCTGCAAAAAAAAAACTCAGTAAAGGCCTTTATCCCTGTCAAAATTCTACAAAATAGTAGAATTTTGGTAGGAGAAAGGACCTTCTAGACAGTATAGACGTTCCTTCCTACTATGAACAGGGTATAGCTAGAGTCTACTTGAAATAGGAGTGGTGGTAGCTAACGTTTAGCAGAAGACGTAATAATAATTTCAAAAGAAAATGGTTGTGAAAATTATGACTGCTAAAAGTGACAACAAAATCAATATATGTCCTTGCAGATCATATGGTTTGGTGAATGGGAGTAGATCTGGTAGCTTTTGCTATCTGTCAGTTACAATACCATCCCTCCTATTACGAATGGACTATACACACTATCAATCTATCTCATCAGCAAGCAAAGAAGTGTAAAATAACAGGCGTAAGCAGTAAACATAAGTCACGTCTTTTTGGTGCGGGTACAAGGTATGGAGAAGGTCGGAGGCTGGTTCTTGTTTCTTTGTGAATCTTCGTATGCATAAAAAGCACTAGTTTTAAATGTGTTTAATTTGGTTCTAGCGTTTAGAGTTGTCGATTGTGTTGAATATGTTAGCGCTACAAATAAAATTCCCGCTTACCGTTTGCTACTAAGCCAGCAGCATCATTTTGTTTGATGGAATAGGGCGCTCACTAAAGAATGTTTCTTTCAATAAACTTTGTTTTGGTTTTTATATATCAAATTTAAAATATTTATTTTGGTGTTGATTGCAACAATTTATTCAAGTAAGACTACATTCCACCTAAAACTTAGATTTCTTTTCATTTTTTCACTATTTTACCGGTAAATTTAATTAATTTGGTTTTGTACCAAGAATCTTAAATCCAGACAATTTGTTTGACGCCCATTGCATTATTACCTTCACGCCAGAGATCCACTGTTATTGTTATTGTACATGCATTATTACCTTCATGCCAGAGATCCACTGTTATTGTTAGTGTTCTTGTACATGCATTATTACCTTCACGCCAGAGATCCACTGTTATTGTTAGTGTTCTTGTACATGCATTATTACCTTCACGCCAGAGATCCACTGTTATTGTTAGTGTTCTTGTGCATGCACAGAGTAACAACCTTGATGCAAGGACTACAAAGATCTTGACTTTTTTTTTTGCAACAGGTTGTTAATATGTGGCGTCGTTCGTTGACTTATAAAATATTTTCCTCCATTTATTATTTTCTGGAATGGTGTTTGATACTTAATATGATTCGCTGGAAAAAAAAACTTACTAGAATATAACACAAGCGAAACCGTGGGCAAGCTCTTATGTAGTATATGGGTCTATAAATACTAGAGTTTTTAAGTAGAATAAATTAATCAATATAATTAATTTACAAATACATATCTTAGAGTTTTCCCATGGCTTCACTCGTATTTAAGTCGGGTAAATTAATTACATCAATTAACTAACGTATATACATATGTATGTATATTATATGTGTAATATGTACATATAATATGTATATAAACATATTATATATTAATAAATATGTATATTTACGTATATATAAAATCGTAAAATTTATGGAAATACCAAAAATCGCAATAATAATAATAATTTCTGTTAGTCTAGATTAATAAAATTAAGAGTTTGTGTGGCTGTGTGTGTGTGTGTGTGTATGTGTGTCATGATTGTCTATCGCACGCAGAGGTCTGAAATTTAAATATCAATAGCTACTCTGCACAAACATGTGCACATTAAAGCTGGAATTTAAAATATAGTTTTTTCTAATATTTAAAACTGGGTTGGAAGAAATAAAATGAAGAGTTTTTTATGTATGTACTGCCAGGGGTAACGCAGGGTACTTATGTTAGTATTTATAGTATTTAATATACCAAGGATTAGATTGATATATAGCTAAGTCACTTTATATCAATGGCTCACAGCCTGCTAGAGTTTTGATGACGATAAGGTCAAGATTTAAATCTCGGCTGGGTAAACTCTAATTGGTTTTACACAAGTTGTATATCACAGTGGTTTTCTTATCCTCTCTCCACGTTAATACAGGTTCTTCATCCCTATCCCTTGGACTATGCTATACCTTAATGCTGAAGATAATATTTTTAAAATCTAAACTAATACATAAATATGTAATTTCTGCATAAAGGGAGAGGGGACACGAGTGCTTTACTGACCGACTTTCAGGCGTTCAATTATTTAAATGGTTAAAATTAAAAAATAAAGTGAATTGGTTTTTATACGCGCGCTCCTAGTTGATTAACGACAGAACGGAAACGCGCGCTCCACGGATCAGATGTTTTTTTAGTTAAAATTATCTTCTGATGTGGTAATAATGTTTCCCGCAGAAGGTGAATCCCTTTATTGAATGTGTTTCCCAATATTTGGGATGCCATTTACTATAGATTTTTTTATATTTTTTTTCTGGGTTGCACATAGGTTAAATAAATCATTACACACTAAACAAATATACTTTATTTATTCATATTTTACTATTTAAATTTTTAATCTAGGAAATTAAATAATAATATATTCTTTACTACAAGTAAAATTAAGTCAAATTTATTCTCTCACATTTAACTATGCGCATCATAATATACTATCACTAAACAAATGAAGCATTGGCTCTTGTTTATGTACATACAAATTATTTACCCAATTTACTGGAAAGTTTTTAATATTTAAATAATTTAGAAAATGTATATAAAGTTAGAAATGAAAATAAATTAAGAAAACAAACCAGGCCAAAAAAATAGTAAAACTCATACTATGCACAAATAAACACACAGGGTCATATAGGATATATATTATTTCCTATATAAGATATATATATCCTATATGATACGATATACATCCTATATGGGATCTGCAAGCGTAATTTTATTTACTTTTGTTATAAACTAAACATTATTGAAGATCTTCTTTAACATTTTCATAAACAACCTATATGTAATAATTTAGATTAATAAAGGTTTTCCTGGTGAATAACTAAAACCTAAATAAATGTTGTGGTAAACAATATATATATATAGGCCTATAGAAATGAAAATATGATAGAAACTTCCCAACAATATATATTTCAGAACATAAGGTTGTTAATCAAGGGTGGGAAAATGTCGTACCATAAAATAAATGGTAAGACGGAGCCTTACATATTTTTTCATTTAGTATAGGTATACATTTGTGACAAGATTTTCCAAAATCAGTCTTCAGTAAACTACCTCAAATAATTGTTATTAGGTTTACAAAAGTACATTCCTATTTATCATGTACCGCACACCCCAGATACCAGTTTGGAACAAAAATCATTAAACACATTTTCTAAAATAGTCTTCAGTAACCTACCCTTAAGCATACTACCCACTCCCAAATGTATTAGGTGTTATTTTACATGTCGAACATCAGCCATTCTAAACAAAACCGTTTAAGCCATATTATTTTAAAAGTTTAGGGGTGACCTGGTGGTCTAGGGGTAAGGTGTCAGACTTCTGTGCTGGCGGCCGGGGTTCAATCCTCGGTCCCGGCACAGATTTATCTGATTACCAAATCCTTCCTTCACCTCTGACAAGACATCTTGTGAATGTGGGGAATGCCAGGCCGCCACCGTGGTTTGATTCCACGTTAAACTGTAGGTCCTTCATTTCATCTCACAATCACCCTACCATTACACATTAGCGTAAGTGCGTATAACCCGAACGGGTAGTAAGACGCGGTGCTAATAATAATAATAATAATAATTAATAATAATAATAATATATAATAATTTAAAATTTAATTTTTCAGATTTTTTTTGGCCGTCAACTACCCTTAAACGAACTTTATGCCCAAAAAAAATATACAGAGCTATTTGTCATATCAAACACTCCACAGATATCCATTTTAAATAAAATCGTGACAGCAATTTTCGAAAAACTTTGAATTTTTAAAAATCACGCTTTAGTAAAATATTTCTATTTTAAGACCGAATAGTTATAGAAAAAATATTATATGACTAATAACTTCGTAATATAAAGTTTGAATTAGCTGTAGTCCCAGGTACTCAATTTGAATTAAGCCATGGTCAAGATCCATGTAATGCTGAGACCAAATTAGCTCAAGATTTCGATACAATCTATATGAGAAAGTAATGAGTGTTAAAAATAATTCAAAGCTTGCTTGTACAGTCTTAATCAATATTAAGGGACTAAGACAAAGATAATAGGCTGAAGGCAATATGTCAGTATTTCCCTGGATTGAGAAGGAGAACCAACTACCCCCGAATTATCTGTTTGGATTGAAGGATCTAGGGCTGAATTGTACTTCTGGTGGCAACCCCAACTGCGCTAGAGCTTCTATCTAGCTCATATTTTAGCCCTCACTTCATAATTTGACGCCAATTTGCAATGGCCCCATTAATATTAATCATATGTGACATCGAAATATTAAGGCATTAATATTCTCGTTTTATCATTATAGTACTCGTACATTTTACATTTAGACACAAAATATGTTTGCTGTGACATATTTTAGTTCAAAAGAACTGGTTTGATTAGTTTGGCCAGATTAAATTAGCATACTCGGTGTTCAAATAACATTTTGGATATGTACATATGTGTTCATTAAAATAAATCTACGAAAGAACACATTACTTTTAAGTGGTAAAATAATTTGGAAACTTTTATCTCTGGTCAATGTTTATTCTGTACTATTTTCATCACATATATTAGGACAGCAAAAAAAAAAATATATATATATATACTGCCGCAAAATACTAAAATAACTCAAATAGTATTATGAGTATTATGAAAAGTGTTATATAATTAATCATTCTCAACTTTCCCGAACCGTCGGGGTCTGTTTATATAATGCAAACACTTTTCAAAAGTGATGCCAACTATAACAGACACGACCAAATGTACATCCAATACCATCATAGAGTATAATAACTGTGTGTAGTTCTAGTGTTATCTACCAGATAGTCTGATAACGATGACTACATGTCGTGCAATGCTTCATTAAGGCATCAATATGCTCTCACCAATTACAATGGCTGAATTGTCTAAGGTAGGGGTCCCCAACCCTATGCCCGTGGGCCCCGTGGTGTCCGCCGAACCTTTGGCGTCTGTCCTTCACTTTTTGACCACAGCTGAAATGTTCTTAACTAATAATTTTAATCTGTCACTTTCCCGACCAAAACCAAGCCTGTGCTTATCTCCAAGTATGCTGTTCTCAAGAAGTTGTTGAAAGAAATTCCCCCCTCTTTCCAATCCCTCCCTCTCATTCCTCCTTCTTTGCCAGCTCATCTACAAAGTGTACTTTTACTCGGAATCACCGTAGTTTCAAGATTAATAGTTTTTTTTTTTTGCTAATCTCAAAGACCTACCCCCTTCCATCATTCTCTTCACACTCACTAATACCATTCCTATTTCCTTTGTAAATATCTTGAAATGTGTCTACCCAGTCTTGTTTCCTGAATGAACACAGAATAAATATATAGTTTAAAAATGTACCTAAGCACCAAATTGGTGGTGAGTAGTTAAATAGTTCCTTGTGTCTTTATTTTGGTCTTATTAAAACCGTAAATAAAGCAGTATTTTTAAATATATTGTTTGTCAACTTGGTGGGGTTGAACCCCCCCCCCCCTCTACCCATGACTACGACCTTGAGTATTACCCACAACCACATTTAACGTCACAATCGCTGTTGGAAACTTAACATGGCAGTTGACCGGCCGTGTGTATAGCATTGAGGCTGACCTTGAGCCTGGCGGGAGTTAGTAAATTTGACTTGAAAAAGTAATTGGTGCTCGCCACACTACCGTTAGTTTTGAATGTGCTCTAAGGTACAAAAATGTTGGGGACCTCTGGCCTAAGGCGTCAATCTCATATTTGGTTTTGATACTATGGTATATTAAGCAAATATTATACAAAGTTGTGTCATATATATATTATATTTACTTATGTTTCTAAATGCAATTCCAAGCTATATTTTTTCATGCGTCTTATAACGCGTTCGGGTTATACGATTATATAATAATGCTAATATAATCAGGATATAAAAGCAAGAATTTGAGAGTAAATGTACCCGTATTTGCGTGGAGGAGGCTGAGACGCCATTTAGTTTTTAAAAATACACGGACTGGGGCTCGAACCCCGATCACCCCGTTACCAACAACCCAGTATAATACAGTAGTGACGCGTTAAATTACCCGATCAACAATTGTAGGTCTTTATTGTAAAATTCTGATATCTATTATTTTAATGTCTGAAATCACATTTAATATAAAACTAAGAAGTATACTGGATACAATTTAAAGCCTTAATTTTACATTTTTAATTAAAAATTAAATATAATTAGTGAACTGTAAATCCAACACATCAATTGATTTATCCCATTAGAGAGCTAAACCATACACTTGATCAAAACGTTAACGAAACAAACAAAATGCAAACAAACCGAAAATATAATTTGCCATACCAAAGTAATGACGTAATTTTATAATTGCAATTACATAACACGATAATTTTTAATTTATAATCCTCTCTACTCAAATTTGTTATATTAATTGAAGGCTAAATACTTGATTTTTTTTTTTACAAATATTAAATTGACTCATCAATTTTTAATAACCATTAGTTTTTACAAGTGTAAATAACGTCGCGCTCTTGGTTAATCAATTTCAATTAAACTCAAAATTTCAATTCTCGTAAATGTCCTTTAAAAGCATGTACACGCTATACCGTATCTGTAATAATTTATTAATGGTGTTCGAGCGAAAAATATAAAATGGACTTTCATTTTGAAAAATATGATTGTTGCATGCCTATGAGATAGCTTAGAAATTTTACATATTATAATATATGTGTTTTTTTAATTGCATCTTTCTACGCGTCCGAGCTATTCACATTTTAACTACGCTAGAATGTGATAGGAATGTAGGAAAGTAGAATTAGAAAGAATTACTACAACCGCATTTGCGTGAAGGAAGATTGGGAAAACCAGTTTAGGATAGAAACACTTTCGTACACCTGAGTGGATCTGAACCCCAGTCTCTTATATCACATAAAAAACCAGGCCAAATCAAGTTAATGAATAATCTGCCTGTTCCCTGATGCGTATTTATGATTCGAACGTTATAATAGTAATATGCTTTTAGCCTCGGCTCCGGACAGCAGGAGAGATTTCAAAAACCACCTGGCCGAGTAATAGTAAGCATTTCCCGACTGTATTATTTTCATAAATTACTATATAATATCATTATCGCTAGGTAATATTGTTCCTAAATATTTAAACTTTTTAACTTTGTCGACTGGCGGCCGGGGATCAATCCTCGGTCACGGCACAGATTTATCTGATTTCCAAACCCTTCCTTCACCTCTGACAAGACATCTTGTGAATGTGGGAATGCCAGGCCTCCACCGTGGTTCGGATTCCACGTTAAACTGTAGGTCCTTCATTTCATCTCACAATCACCCTACCATTACACATTAGCGTAAGTGCGTATAACCCGAACGGATAGTAAGACGCGGTGCTAATAATAATAATAATAATAATAACTTTGTCGAATGTCATGTTATTTGAAGTAATCTATCTCTGTGAAAAGTGCACGTTAAATATCTAAAATACAAAAAATATACAAATGAACTAAAGCGTTTTAGTCTAATCACACTAACAATTTTGGTTAAATGGGAGATTGGCTATCCGCTGAATATAGTTTAAATACACGACTCTTAATATAATAGGTAATGTGAATATCAACACAAGGCTGCGAATCATATTAACTATGGGATAGTCTGTATAAAGAACAACATGATTCAATTCATCTTAACTATGGGATGGTCTGTATAAAGAACAACACAATTCCATTCATTTTAACTATGGGATGGTCTGTAAAAGAACAACACAATTCAATTCATTTTAACTATGGTATGTATGAATAACAACACAATTCAATTCATTTTAACTATGGGATGGTCTGTATAAAGAACAACACAATTCCATTCATTTTAACTATGGAATGGTCTGTATAAAGAACAACACGATTCAATTCATTTTAACTATGTGATGGTCTGTATAAAGAACAACACAATTCAATTCATTTAAACTATGGGATGGTCTGTATAAAGAACAACACAATTCAATTCATTTTAGCTATGGGATGGTCTGTATAAAGAACAACACAATTCCATTCATTTTAACTATGGGATGGTCTGTATAAAGAACAACACGATTCAATTCATTTTATCTATGGTATGGTCTGTATAGAGAAGAACACAATTCCATTCATTTTAACTATGGGATGGTCTGTATGAATAAAAACACAATTCAATTCATTTTAACTATGGGATGGTCTGTATAAAGAACAACACAATTCAATTCATTTTATCTATGGTATGGTCTGTATGAATAAAAACACAATTCAATTCATTTTAACTATGAGATGGTCTGTATAAAGAACAACACAATTCAATTCATTTTAACTATGGTATGATCTGTATAAAGAACAACACAATTCCATTCATTTTAACTATGGGATGGTCTGTATAAAGAACAACACAATTCCATTCATTTTAACTATGGGATGGTCTGTATAAAGAACAACACAATTCAATTCATTTTAACTATGGGATGGTCTGTATAAAGAACAACACAATTCAATTCATTTTAACTATGGTATGATCTGTATAAAGAACAACACAATTCCATTCATTTTAACTATGGGATGGTCTGTATAAAGAACAACACAATTCAATTCATTTTAACTATTGTATGATCTGTATAAAGAACAACACAATTCCATTCATTTTAGCTATGGGATGGTCTGTATAAAGAACAACACAATTCCATTCATTTTAACTATGGGATGGTCTGTATAAAGAACAACACAATTCCATTCATTTTAACTATGGGATGGTCTGTATAAAGAACAACACAATTCAATTCATTTTAACTATGTGATGGTTTGTATAAAGAACAACACAATTCAATTCATTTTAACTATGGGATGGTCTGTATAAAGAACAACACAATTCAATTCATTTTAACTATGGGATGGTCTGTATAAAGAACAACACAATTCCATTCATTTTAACTATGGGATGGTCTGTATAAAGAACAACACGATTCAATTCATTTTATCTATAGTATGGTCTGTATAGAGAAGAACACAATTCCATTCATTTTAACTATGGGATGGTCTGTATGAATAAAAACACAATTCAATTCATTTTAACTATGGGATGGTCTGTATAAAGAACAACACAATTCAATTCATTTTAACTATGGTATGATCTGTATAAAGAACAACACAATTCCATTCATTTTAACTATGGGATGCTCTGTATAAAGAACAACACAATTCCATTCATTTTAACTATGGGATGGTCTGTATAAAAGAACAACACAATTCAATTCATTTTAAATATGGGATGGTCTGTATAAAGAACAACACAATTCAATTCATTTTAACTATGGTATGATCTGTATAAAGAACAACACAATTCCATTCATTTTAACTATGGGATGGTCTGTATGAATAAAAACACAATTCAATTCATTTTAACTATTGTATGATCTGTATAAAGAACAACACAATTCCATTCATTTTAGCTATGGGATGGTCTGTATAAAGAACAACACAATTCCATTCATTTTAACTATGGGATGGTCTGTATAAAGAACAACACATTTCAATTCATTTTAACTATGGTATGATCTGTATAAAGAACAACACAATTCCATTCATTTTAACTATGGGATGGTCTGTATAAAGAACAACACAATTCCATTCATTTTAGCTATGGGATGGTCTGTATAAAGAACAACACAATTCCATTCATTTTAACTATGTGATGGTCTGTATAAAGAACAACACAATTCCATTAATTTTAGCTATGGGATGGTCTGTATAAAGAACAACACAATTCCATTCATTTTAATTGCTTGAAAATAAACACCTGACTCTGGAATGACACCATTAGTCCCAAGGGTCACTCTTCACTCATATTTTAAGACTGAGTCTGTAATGGACGTGTGGAGATACTCATCTTCATATGAGCAATCAATTAATGTTGTAAGCTATCATCTATCAGCCAGATTCTACTCGAGAGGGATGCTATGCTGACAAGTGTACAATACCAGATTGTAATTAAAGCGAAATTCCAATGAATATCAACACGCAGGCTGCAAATAATTGTAATTACGGAAATGTTCGTATGGCGGACAAAATTAAATTCGTTTTAATAGAATAAATAATGTGTAGGGGCTATGACTGCAGATTAAACCATTGCTCTAATAGATATGGGTAGCTAAATATCCTTCACAGATAAGGACTGATATATTAAACCCTATTTTATCCTCAATGTCATTCAAGTTAATTGTGAATCAAACGTCTTAGACCCTTCAGCCATCACTGTGAATAAACAATTGTTTTCATACAAATTGCTGAGTGTTAAGCGTGAAAAATATATGTTTAATTTAATCATTGGTTCAATTATTTTTAAACGTGTAGTATTTCAGTTAAGTATGTGTGTCTGATACATATATTGTTTTTCTTTGTTACAGGTGAGTTGTTCGATGTCAGTCAAAATAATACTTCCTCATCTTCCGTCTTCTCGCAAAGCAGTAAGCTTAAAATACTATACAATGAAGTATTAAATAGTTAAATTGGTTCAATGCATTTAACAAAATATTAAGATTTGTCCACATACTGTTTTGTTTAAGCTGTATATATGTCTAGATTACGTGTATTATGTACATACATCAACGTGGGAATAAAGGGAGTGCATGGTAAAGCCACAATTTTAGTAGTTTTTATAGTAAAACACCTTTTGATCAAAATAGATGTAATATTGAAAAGAGTAGATACACTTAGATTAATATTATACAAATGGTAACATCAACAGTTCTTGAATATTTGTCGTGAGAATACCATAATCTGATGAGAAACATTTTGAATGTAAATAAAAATTCTGGTTAAATTCTATGATGGCGATGACAAATATACAGGAATTGTTTATATTACTTTTTGTATATAACTCAACCAAATGTATTTACTGGAAATATATTTTATTTGTTTTGACCAAAAACCCTTCTTTGTTTTAAAAACTATAAAAAATGAACTTAGTTCGAGTCTCCCCCTCAAGCTAAATATCAAAGTTGCATGTGTTAATATTACAATTCATAAGATGAATGCTTTATATGTACAATAGTTATAAAAAATTAATATTTAGAGTTATGGTGGGATGGAAGCGAATTCGAGTAATGGCCAGTTGTTGTTTTTTGCAGTTTTTATGGCAGAACATTTTGTTGCAAGAAATAAATAAAATATTGCTCCAGCACAAACATAGAATTTCATTTTTTCACATAATGATCTCAAAATTTCTTGAATATGTGTCAAGGTGTCCTGGAATTTAATGACAACTTTTTCTCTTCGTTTAAAAAGTTTCTAATCTAGTGCCACTATGCTATTGAAATATATTCAACATCCGTTGATAACACCATGTGAAGAAAATTAAACTCTATGTTTGTACTGGAGAAATATTTTATTTGTTTTAGAAGAAAAAAAAGTTTTGCCATAAAAACTTCAAAAACACTGGCCTTTACTCGCGTCCCCTTTAGTTACCCTTTGCTTACCTTGATAAATAGTAAGCCTTTATTTAGCACTGCGTCTTACTACTCATTCAGGCACTACGCTTATCTACTAGTTACGCTAATAGTTTTAGGAATATTATGATTATATTTATAGGAAGTGTAGCCGAATTCACGTGGATAGAGGTTGAAAGACAATTTTGGAAAAACCACCCTCAGTACACTCAACCAAGATTTGAACCTTGATCTCCCAATCATCGGCAGTCAGTATCTACAATGGTGTAGCTTATAAGCAGGCTTGACTTCTATTACCTAGAAATTATCTATGAAATTACCTAATAATTCTAAAAAATTGTTTCAAATATATTGAACATTACCTGAAAATTTAAACAAAAACTCGGTATGAATGTACACAACTAAATTATACACGCAACAAATGCAAACTAAAAAATATCCATGCATTGAAAAACCTTTAACAAATAAACTGTTGCATCTTATAAATATAATATTAATTTACAAATATGTGTTCTAGAGGTAATAGCTACCCCCTTTCAATGCAACCCTCTCCAGCCTTGTTGCAATTTCACCAGGAATGTGTATTTAAAATTGCACAAGCAACCAAAGAGGATACAAACTTATTATTATTATTATTATTATTATTATTATTATTATTATTATTATATTATTATTATTATTATTATTATTAGCACGTGTCTTATACCCGTTCGGTTTATACGCACTTAGCTAATGTTAATGGTAAGAGTGATTGTGAGATGAAATGGAGGACCTACAGTTTAACGTGGAATTTCCAAACCACGGTGGAGTTCTGGCATTCCACACATTCACAAGTTGGATTAATACGTCTTATCAGAGGTGAAGAAAGAGTTTGGTAATCAGATAAATCTGTGCCGGGACCGAGGATTGAACCCCGGACCCCAACACAGAAGTCTGACACCTTACCCCTAGATCACCAGGTCACCAAATACAAAGTTCATTGTTTACATTATCTTCTTATTACAACAACTTTCGACCGAAAATTTATATTTTAGTATTAATGCATTTATAAAATATCTTTATCGTTTAAAATTGTACTTATTCTAAGTTAATGCTTAGAACTTATTCAAATATGTATAAATAAGGCCCCCCAAAAAACCGAAAACCAATAAAAAATGACATAAAATCCAAAATGACAAAAAAAGACACATAAAAGAGGTTTCCACAAACAGAGCATCATGAACAGAACTTGTATACACAAGCAATATCTGTGCCGTAAACAAACATGACATGTTATTAATATCCAGGCCCTGCATATCAGGTATAGACATAGTGTAGTGGGCTTGCTACCTTTCAGATATAGGGAGTGTACATCTCTCAACACTTCACAGCGTCACATCAAACCCACTTCGGTGACCACATGGTCTAAGGCGCTGCTCTCGCAATAAACTAGAATGCCGAGGACAGAGAGATCAAGGTTCAAATCTCAGTCGGGTGTACTGAAGGTTTTTTTCCAAAATTGTTTTTCCTCTATCCCTGGACACAAATGAAGGTACACATCCTCTAAATATAACCTTACTAATCCCTAAATCCATTAGCGTAATTAGTACTTAAGCATATAACCCAAAAGGGTAGTAGGTTAAGACATGATGCCAAAAAAACTATTTTATACTTTTATGCAAGGCAATATTTTCGTCAAGGTAAATAAAATTTTGTTCTAGTGGGTTACGTTTATTTTAATTGTCTACGCCTAGTATTCCGGGCACTTTTTGAATATTTGGTATGTACATCCTGAAATTTGAACAGAAACATTTTAATTAAAGATAAAATGTCCTGTTTGGGTCCCGCGATGCCCGTAGTATAATATTCAGAAGCTGTTGAGTTCTCTACATGTAGAAAATTAAAATGAACATAGCTACTTTTAAAAAACGAAAGGTTTTTTTTCTGTCATTAATATTGCAAGAACGTTTCTCCTCAACTCTCTTTCCCTCTCCCCCACCTTAAATAATGATTATCATTCGTCCCTGACTAGTTTTGAATGTCTTCAGAGTTGAAACTAAAGGACAAAGTGAAACAATCGTTAAACTTGTGCTAGTTCTCGTTGGAGGGGAGGGTTCGCCCCCCTCAGCCAGTCAATTACGAGGGGTGTTCAGTGTCGGAATCTGGACGGACGTCCCTCCTCCCCGCGGGCACATTGGAGTGCAACTCTGAGAGTTCTCATCTCAGCCCATGTAACCACCCACAAGGAGGGTGAGGGTTGAAGGATATCGTCTGTGAAGTATCAGGGCCTCACCGCCAACATGGATCTTTCATTTCACTCTGATGGAGAGCTTGGTGCTACAGCTCGGCTCTCTCCTAGAGAACTGCGCGTCACAGATAAACTCTGGTTTTTATAGGAAGACAACTTTTTATCACCAACCTCGACTGAGATTCACCAACATTTTGTGCTTTAGAAATACATCTTATTATAGTTATTATTATTATTATATTATTATTAGAACCGCGTCTTACTACCCGTTCGGTCTATACGCACTTACACTAATGTGTAATGGTAGGGAGATTGTGAGATGGAATGAAGGACCTACAGTTTAACGTGGAATCCGAACCACGGTGGAGACCTGGCATTCCACACATTCACAAAATGTGATTAATACACTTCTTGTCAGAGGTGAAGGAAGGGTTTGGGAATCAGATAAATCTTTGCCGGGACCGAGGATTGAACCCGGATCCCCAGCATAGAGGTCTGACACCTTACCCCTAGACCGCCAGGTCTATTATAGTTATTGATTATAAAGTTAATCTTGAAAGTTATATAAGGCTTCCAATAATACTTCCATGCTGATGACTGTATAGTTTATCTTTACTTATTTATTAATTAAACACAATAGAAAATGATGTATATACTTTTTTTTCCGCCATTATTTTTGCAACATTGCAACATGAGCTTCCACTTCTCAAACAACGGGCTTCCTATGGAAATAAGATTGCACTATTAACTAAATTGATCGCAAGTCGCGTCGAATGTTTTTAACAATGCCACGAACATTTATCCCACGTATTATCCCTTCTATGATTGCCATTACTTTATGTACAGCTTAAACTTTATTATGTATCACACTTATTTATTAGTTTTATTATGATTATTATTGTTTTACAACGTTTCAAAGTAACTGTTCGGGTGATACGCACACATTAATTATGTTAATAATATAGAAAGATGTTCATTTTAGAGGACACGAGCTCATATTTGCAGGTGTAGAGTGGGAAATAATTGAGGGAAAACACCCTGAATAAACCCGACAGTGATTCGAACATTGTTCTCTCCACCACAGGATATCAAGTAGAAAACGAGACTGACGCATTGGATTATTATTATTATTATTATTATTATTATTATTATTATTATGATTATTATTATTGTATGCAGTAGGGAAATGTGTACGCTTCTGAATTGATATTCCGAGATTCGTTCACTGACCGCGTGCACTACTTTTTTTCTTTTTCCTGACCCCTCGGAGAAAGACGTATTGTGATCGTCAAAAATTTAACAAAAACTGGAGATTTTGATAAATGTCGAGGTTTCGAGACCTTGTGAAGCAGGGAGATTGGTTTCCACGATACCGTCATTCTCTTTGTATCTTGGCATGGATTTGGAACAATTTTACAGATTGGGATCAAAATTGGTATCTAGGATTTTCATAAGGTACCCTTGAGGCGTTTTTTGGAATTATATATCCAACCCTAAGATTAAGGGTAGTTTACTGAAGGGCAAATGAGAGAAAATTGATTTTCGTTAAAATCCAATTGATATAATAAGTAAAATTCGTAAATTAGAAACAAGGCCATGTGGATACAGAAATCTATTTTGAGACTCTTGAGCCAATATTCCTAGGTTAGATTCTCGGGTCCAGGATCTATTTTTCAAAATTTACAAACATGATATATGATGCGGTAGTATCCGTGCTAAAGATAATTTTGATATCCCTAACTTATCTTGTCATCTAAAGTTAAGGTATTGTACAAGCGTATGTATGCTTTCTCAAAGTAAACGAATGAAAATGATGAACACATTTTAAATGGATGTGCGAAGGTCACTTTTAAAATACGAAGAAAAGTTGAAGTGAAACTTGAAACATTCAAGCAAAGTTGAAGTGAAACTTGAAACATGCAAAACAAAGTTGAAGTGAAACTTAAACATGCAAAGCAAATTTTAAGTGAAACTTTAAACATTCAAAGCAAAGTTGAAGTGAAACTTTAAACATGCAAAGCAAATTTTAAGTGAAACTTTAAACATTCAAAGCAAAGTTGAAGTGAAACTTTAACATGCAAAGCAAAGTTGAAGTGGACAATAAGATTATTGCTTGGTCACATGGCACTAATACTCGAATTAATTTCAAACTTATCCATATTTGCACATAAAAAAATAGACAGGCTTAGAGAGAAAACACTTTTTTTTGAAGATATATTTAAATTTATCTCTGTTTTTTTTAACACTAGTAGCTGTTAAAATACTGTGTATTATGTGTTCTAGGATAATAACAATATCCAATCAGGTTTAGTGAGATATTTGTAATCTCTTTATAGTAAATAGAAGTTTATTTTCTTCTTTCGAAACGTTTTGAATTTTCGATGGTGATTGTGTAGTCGAAGCTAAAGAAATTTTTATTTCAGCCTCGAAATTTCAAAACTCCACTCACCACTACACGTTTCATACATTTAGGTCCTTTCAACTCCATCTCCAAATCCATACGGTCAGGTAGGGCCTAATTATTGTAATTGTATAAAATTTGTATGCATTATACGAAATAAATTAAATTCATGGACGAAAATTTAATAGTTTACTTCACCTATGTTTTTCTAGCCATGATGTCGGAATCTTTTGTTGTTGACTGCACTGCTTTACTACAATAATGTTTGTGATTTAATAACTTTTGATCTGTTCAGGTTATACGATGTATGATAATTACTCTAATGGGGTAGAGATGCGGAAGAAAGAATCTTAGGTGTATTCCACCCATATTTGCTTGAAAGAAGAGGGTGGGGGAAGCCATTTAGGGAGAACCACCCTCAGTATACTTGACCGGGGCTCAAAGACCAAACTCCACGCCATCAGCGGGCCAGTCTAACGTGAGAGGGACACCTTAGACCATTCGGCCACAGAAGCAGGTTTCTTATCTCTTAATAAATATTTTCTACAGATTAAATAAAATATTCTCTTCTATACAACATTAATTTCCAATTATTGTTGAGAATGAGCTTATATTTCTATAGTTCAAGTGTTAGTTTCAGGACCCCGATGTTTGTGGGTTCAAACCCAGCTGGGGCCAACGTATTTTTCTTGAGTGATAAAAATCCGTAGGACAGCTTCCTTCAGAGGGGAAGTAAAGCCGTCCCATCGGTCCCATATCGATTGTGGCATGTAAAAGAAACCTGGAAGATATTTGAAAATACTTTAGGCCCTTTTACTATTGCTCATAGAAATTCTCGTGTGAATATCAAATCAGTCGATTCAGAAAATTATTCCATAAACTAATTTTTAACTATTTTTGGAACACGATTAAAGAAACATGCTCATTCAAACTTTGAGTGAAGATCTGATATAGATAGGCATTGAGTTATCTGAGATTTGAAAAAATAACGCCATTGATGATCTCAAAATATTACCATATACATTTAAAAAGTATTTTCCCATAAATTATAAATATTTAAATTGAACACGGAACCCGTTCATCCATTCCCTCAAATTTAAGACCTACTATTTAAGGAAAGTGATTACTTAGAAAATGTCTGTGATAAAACGTTGGAACAAATTTCTTAATATTCCTCTTTAAAACTTCTGGATCATTTTTATTGAAGATATTCCTAAAATTTAAAGACGAGCTATTAAAATGCCTATGGCTATTTCTAAATATGAATACTTTATGAATGAATCGGGATTTTTTCGATAGTGTTAAACAAAGACAAATACAGAAATAAATTTGATCAGGCTGGTGTAGTATTGTGAACATCATTAAAAATTCATTCTCATATCTGATTTTCAATATTTGTACTAAAAAAAACACCTCAAAATTTTCATTAGTTAACATTATGACAAGTAAATATTATAAATTTAGTCTTATAAATTAAGTGCATTACTAATAATGATTTATGGTGACCTGGTGGTCTAGGGGTAAGGTGTCAGACTTCTATGCTGGCGGCCGGGGTTCAATCCTAGCTCCCGGCACAGATTTATCTGATTACCAAACCCTTCCTTCATCTCTGACAAGTCGTGTATTAATAACAACTTGTGAATGAGGGGAATGCCAGGCCTCCACCGTGGTTCGGATTCCACGTTAAACTGTAGGTCCTTCATTTCATCTCACAATCACCCTACCATTACACATTAGCGTAAGTGCGTATAACCCGAACGGGTAGTAAGACGCGGTGCTAATAATAATAATACTTATTCTATATTTTTAAGCATTAATGCTCCACGTAAGAATTGTTTTTAATAATTATATTTCTAAGTTATTTCTGAAACAGGTTCGAAAGAGTGCATTATATTAACAGCCGAGAGGTACACTTAATAGCAAAGGGGTGAAAATAATATACACTATTACGTTCGGAATACAAAAGATTCAAAATGTTTTAGAATATAGTTGTTTGAATTTAAATTTGACGCGAAAATAATATATATATATATACATTAATTTAAGGGATGGAATAAATGCGTGTGTAAAATATCCGACAATTTTCCGCCTTACTCCTCAAACAAATCAAATTAAAAAATGGCAAGACAATTTGTTTGATTTACTTCATAATCATAGGAATACATTTTATAATGATTTTTATAACTACTGGTTTTTTTCACACATGAATATGTATATAATTCTACCTTAAACATTTATTTGTAAATTTATGGTGAGTTTTTTTAAGAGTGACAACATAACTAGATCATCAATATATCATACTGATTAAATTGACATAAATAAAATTGTCTGGCAGTCAAAAAAGAAAGTTAAACTTTCCAGTAAAGGAAAATAGCTACATAGCATAGCCGTTGTGCTAGTAGGACAACGTAACAACATGTCTCGAAATGTATTTTCATTTTGCAACTCAAGTTGGACGACAGGAAAGTAAATCGTAAGATCTCGGTGGAATGTTTTCTTGTATACAAAATATTTTCATTTCTTCCCCTACATATAAAGTCCTCGTCTGAAGTAATTTCCCTGAAGTGATGCTAGCTTGAGCAACCTGTCTTCAGTTCAAATAAAAACGTCATGAAAGTGCTCTTTATTTATTGTAAGTACAAGTATGTTATATTTTAACGTTTAAAATTCAAACTATTTTCTCATACGAGCTGTGTCCGGCTACCATTGATGATTTATTTTTACTGTGACATTCTTTGTATACGTTCAATAAACATCGGTGTTGAGTCATAACTTATTTTACTTAACCTAGAACAACATAATACATAGAAAAACTCAATCTTTATAACAGGAACTTCTCTGTGTAGTAACGAACACATAAATCAAATAATAGATTATTTTAAACATAGTTTAGAATCAAATCAGGTTTTCTTTTAACTTGTCTGCCTTTCTAGCAACTCGACTTCAAGAATGTAAATTTCAACTTTAGTAGAAAGCTATTTTGTTTATTTTCTTCAAATTTCTACCAATGAATTCTTCCCCTTTTTCATAGTTCCTACACTATCCGCATCACAACAATAGCAGTTGATGGCAATTTAGTTTCACTAATATCTACTTATCTCAATGGTAGTTAGTCTGCCTCCAATTAAAGGATACTGACTTCAATTCCCGACACGGTATAATATGTATTACTGTGAAACTCACTTTGGTGTCTATTGGTCTAAGGCGGCGTTTTTCAACCCGTGTGCCGCGGCACATTGGCCCCGAAGGGCTAGCAGGTGTGCCGTAGGAATTTGGGGGAGGATAAAGAAATTGAGGGGAAAAAAATCAACATTTTTAAATCCATGATCAACAAAAATTTTATAAATAACATGATTAGTTATTTTTCTCTCTTCAACTTTTAAACCCAATCTTAATGCTCATTTTTTTAAACTGATGGTGTGCTTAGGAATGTTAGCTCCTGGTTCAGTGTGCCGTCCATTGAAAAAGGTTGAAAGTAACTTAAATCTGGTCTAAGGCTCCACTATCTTTTTACGAGGATATCCGGGTTGAGATCTTGTTTGGGAGTACTGAAGAGGACTCCTCTTAAATTATTTTCCACGCTTTTCCCTCCCCGCAATTTTGGGTACACTTACTCTAAATTCAGCACTCCTCATGCCTAACTCACTGTCGTAATTAATGGATGCGTGTAACCCTAACGTCTAATGTTGTGTGAATAAACTAAAACGCATCATTAAGGTCCTGTTTTTGTAGGAGAGTCTTATATGACAGCTAGTAATACCTACAATTGCCACATTTGATAGATAGTATCAATAGCCATAAAATAACACTAAAAGTATAGTAAAATGTTATCAATGTTGGCTGTAAAATAATATTAATATTTTAAAAAAGGCCTTTCTTATTAAAATTAAACCTAATGGAATAATTGATATTATAAAAAGGTTCCCTTATAATGAAATCAAATGAACAGGTTATTTTAATGTATAAAATAAAATATGTTAAAATAATGTTAATCTTTTTCTACATTTTTGATATTTTCTTAAAACCATTGATTACAAAAACGAAATGGCACGTATTTATAATTTAGATGACACACGAAAGTATTATTGCCTCCGTATCATCGCACACAAGATTCTAGTTAGTGTAGTGTTCTAATAGTGGCCCGTTAGCCCATTTCACAGTAACGCAAATGGGATGCACTCATTAAATATATGACGGTTAAAAACATGCGTGCTTGATATACTGGTTTATGTGTCCAGAGATATTATCAAGTTGACTACTTTGTCAAAAAGATCACCTGAAACCAGCAGAATACCTCTTCAGATAAATCACGCGATATAATCCATGGCTATATCTTTTACAATGAGATAAAAGGCTAATGTGGGAAGTAATATGATACCTATATTCGAAAAAACCTAAATTCATAAATAATATTGTGGCTGAGTGAAAAATAGTTTTTAAATTTATTAAGCCTAATAACTTTTTATAAGCGCCTCAACCAATTTTTTTTTTTTGTGATTTCGGAAACTCTATAGTAGTAGCACCCGCACTTTTACCGACTAAAATAAATTTTATAGCATGGATTACACTTAGCAAGTCCAATAATTTTTTTATCTCTTTGCTAAGTGATCTGTTGATATAAGTTAATGTATCAAGTTTTATTTTAGCACCGCGTACTGGTTTCATTAAAGGTTTTAGGTATTAAGGAGGTTATATTTAAGGGGAGTGTACCTGCATTTTCATGGGGAGAGTGAATGTGAAACAATTTTGGAAAAACCACCCTCAGTACACCCTATCGAGCGTCTAACCTCGATCTCCCCGTCATCGGCAGTCTAGTCTACTGCGAGAGTAGCGCGTTAGACCACGCGGCCACCGAACTGGCTTCTAACATTGCTTATAGGCATATGAGAAACAGAGATAATCTGTAAAGGTTGGGGAATTTCGTGTGGTATAAAAAGCCAGTTATAGTCACTGGAATCATCAAATACTTTGTGCGGAGCTTATAAATACAAAGTATAAGTGTAAGCCACTAGTTTTATTTACCTTTTTTTGCTTTTGCGAATGTAAGTGACATTATTGTCTTTAGTGAATCAAATCCACAGTAGGCTAATAGGTTAGTTAAGAAATGTACTCCGCACGGACTTTCTCGCTCTATTGTTTTAAAATGGAGATATTTACTCAAAACTTATAATATATGTGAAACGAAATAATATACACTAGCAAACCAAAGCATAAAATGCACTATACTTATGTAAAACTTTTTTTTAGTCCCTGTTTTAAATTATATAATTTTATTTTTAAAGAATTAATGTCCTCATTTGTATGTTTGGACCGATAAAAAAAATCAATATTGGGTCCACAAGGGTCAACACTTCGTATTCAAATTTCAACTTCCGGTTAATATTTTCGACATTTATTAGGTGTTACAAATCTTCATGCCATCACATTGCTATTAAATTCCTCATCTATAAATTTTGACCAATAAAAAATTTAAATATTGACTATTGAGTCTAAAATGGAGATAGATCATTGTTGTACAAACATTTCTCCTAAGAGGTTATTATTATTATTAGTACCGCGTCTTACTACTCATTCGGGTTATACGCACTTACGCTAATGTGTAATGGTAGGGTGATTGTGAGATGAAATGAAGGACCTACAGTTTAACGTGGAATCCGAACCACGGTGGTGGCCTGGCATTCCCCACATTCACAAGATGTCTTGTCAGAGGTGAAGGAAGGGTTTGGTAATCAGATAAATCTTTACCGGGACCGAGGATTGAATCCCGGCCGCCAGCATAGAAGTCTGACACCTTACCCCTAGACCACCAGGTCACCCTCCTAAGAGGTGTAAGGAAAAACAGCATAAACTTTTTGAGAGACTTACTTATATTTAATTACTCTATAGCATTGGAGAATTATTTTGAAAAGTTTATTTTTTATTTTTAACAGTACTACAATTTTGCAATGATAAGTTATTAAGTATCTCAAATAGTTGTGGAGATACGGAAGTTTCTTTTTTAAAGTACCCTAAAAGTCATTTTCATCGGTAAATGAATATATCCATTTTATTTATAATCTTAATCAATGCCTAGATACGAATTTTAATCAAAATCGTTACTGCCGATTTTGAAAAAATCGATTTTTCTCTTTTCGCCCTTTATTTAACTATTCTTAATTTTAATTTTAAACAGACACACATACAGATGGCATTGCAAAAACCACTTTTTAAGGGTTCATGGGGTCATGAGACGTCGACATCACTCAATATGTTAGGTTAGATTTGTTTTGCGTTCGCAATACTTTACCTTTTATGTTCGAAAATTTAATATATATAAATATTTGCGTATAGCTTGAAATTTATAGGTTATATAAAAATATGATTCAAATAAAATATTTGTATTATAAAGAGACATACATATACGTAATGATAAGTAATTTCATATCTCAAATAGTTTAGGAGATATTATAAAAAAAATATAATTTACACATCAGACCGGAGGCCTTAAAGTCATTTTGCCAAAATATTGAGAGTAGTCATTTTGTTTAGAATATTTATAAATGTTTATAAATTAAATTTAATAAAAATCGTTAGGGCCGATTTTGAGAAACTCGACTTTTCCTCTTTTTGCCCTTCAGTAAACTACCCTTAATTTTAGGGTTAAATATCCTAGGGACAACCCTATGAAAACCCTAGATACCAAGTTTTAGCCCGATCGGTAAAATGGTTTAGGCTCTACTCCGAGATACAGACAGACAGACGGTAATTCAAAAAACACCCTATTAAGAATAATCCTTACATTGTTAAAATGATTACGCGGGCTTATTTGAATAACTGATCGTACCCACGGGTGTGATCGTAACGTTTAAAAAAGCGTCACTTTCGTCTTAGACTGGTTTGTTGGTGATGGAAATATCTGGGTTTGGGCTTCGAATCTCAGTTGGGTTGTACTGAAGGTGGTTCTTGCTAAACTATTTCCCACTCTCGCTCCACGCATATGTAGACACACTTCCTATAAAATTTTACCTTACTCATTCCTATTCCACTAGAGTAATAAATGTATGCATTTAATCAAAAACCGATACTAAGACGCAGGGCCAAACAGACACAAACTCATCATCTACATATTAAAAGAATAATTAATAAACTACAATACTAATGTATTCGTTCAGAGAGGATATCTTTGCAGATCTCCCCCTCTAAAAGAGGCCTAATGAAACATCTCCGAGTGATACCTATTGACAGGCCTCTCAACATGATGTAGTTTGTGTAAAATCTCTGGAGTAATAAATACACCCCGTCTGAAGACAATTTACAATATTATTCTCTCTATCTACAGAGCTATCATGTTGCAAATGGGTTTAACGCCGACGTTCAAAATCACCGCAGCCGACGCCAACAAAACCAACACCCTCTAACTAGATACATATTCATACATATATATTCTTAGACGGGGTGAAATAAGTTGACCAGGATCATGTGCCACGCTTGATGCTCATCTGTAAACGTCAACCAGGACACGACGGAAGTTTAGTTTGAGCATGTTGGTAGGCCATGATGAATAGCGCGAAACCCCCTAACCCGCATCACTTCCCAACAGTAAACAAGTTCCTCAACTTTCTGGGGTATTAGGAAGGGGAGAAGGCATAAGTCATGTTGAGGTGTGGGAAAGCACTGATACGTTACCCTTTGGAGAAGGAATGAGGGGAGTGGGGTAGAAGGGGCTACTTTAATCACTATAAAAGCCACTTTAATGGATTTCTAGCCCCATTAATTTCCGAAAGGTCTTTAACGCCAAGCAAGGCTCGTTGCTTGGGAGGTAAGGGGCGGTGCGTTTAGTCGGTAGTGTACAACGTTTTCGGCTCTCAGAAATGAAGGGGGAGGAGTATAATGGGCGTGTGGAGAAAAGAAGGCGCGTTTGACCAAGTTGTGGAAAGTTGTAAGAAGACAGACAAACAAACAAAAAACGCTAGCGCCTGGGTCCAACACACAGATGTGTAAGAAGCGGAGACTGCCTCTGCTGATAGTGAGCTGGAAATGTGCAGTAAACGTGAGATTGTGGTTTACTGGGCCATGAAAATCTGGTAGCGATGGGAGACGTGCTATGGATGGGTGCAAGAAAGAGGGATGTTTAGGAAGGTAGGTTGTAAATAGAGGACCCGGCCACTAAACTCTCGCTCGCTTGGTACCGTTCTAACTTGCGGTGTAACGGGCCGACTTTGAGCGTCTCTAGACATCATTGCTGTAACGACTATTGTCAGGTGTTGGCAGAGTTTCCGCACGCCGCGCCATCTTGTTGTTTTATTGAGTTTTTTTCCCATTAACTTCTCCATCATCTCTTCAATGTCTTGTTGTTCTTTATTTTTCTACTTTGACACCCTCGACGAGGAGACCAAACTTATTTTTATTGCCAACAAACGTGTGCAAGTTGTCTTCTGGGTCTATTATTTCGTTGATGGGATCAACTTGGAGGATTTACTTTAGTTATTTGGTACAAATCTACCATAATAACCAAGTCGAAGTTATTTATAGCTCTTGAAGTGGCTATGTGGGTTGCATTTTAACAACCTAAAGAAAAGGTAAGCATAGAAATAGTTTGAAGTTTGTCAATCAATATGTATTACTAGCTGGTATACCCTGTTTTCGCACGGGGAATCTATAAAGTAACCTGGTTATTTTTAATATATTAAATTAACCAAAGGTAAAATTAACCAAATCCAAAACTATGTTTAGATATTAATTCTTTATTGGTTTAAATGGCGCTACAAAACGCTTAAGTAATCAAAATAAAGTTATTTTGAAGATTAAGTTACAACTTCTCTATACAAAATATTATGAAAGTTTGCCTGTTGGTGCTGGTAAAAATAATGTTAAAGAGTTAAAATAAATTACAGAAACAAAGTAAAAGTTTACCAAACGACACCTTAACTCAGTCGATAGCATGTATCTCTACTGAACAAAGGGTCCCGGGTTCTATTCCGACCATGGCCGATAATTTATCAATGGTGAAATGTGGGCTTACCCTTTCATAATGATAAATTAACGACCTAGGACTGTGTGTTATGTCTGTAATATTCTTAAGTAAGATTATAAGGCATATGAAGCTAGGACATAGCTGAAGCCATAGCCATAGCCATAGCCAGACGGTAGTGGAAAATATATGGCTTGAATAGAAAAACTTCCCAAGCCACAGGCTGGAAACAATAATGAATGTAATGTAAACGTTTAGAGTATATTTAAGGAATTATTCTTTTGTAACTTTTCTGGCCTAATCCGAGCCAATATTTGAATCCTATACATTAAATGTTCGTTTTTTGTAATGTTATATAAAACTTATGACCTATCAGACTTCCTAATTTTAGATGTCTAGGGTGTTTAGAGGTGTTCGAATTACTCACATGGGCAGACAAATATCAAACCTATATCAAATTAGGATGTTCCACATCCGGTTGCACTCTTTGAAAAAGATATGTAGTAAATTCAAGTTTTGCAATAAATATTTTTAGCTACACCATCAGTTATCCAATCCATAGTAAGTATTTATAGTAAATTCAAGCTTTACGATAACTATTTTTATTAACGCTACCATTTATTCAATCCAAGGTAAGTATTTATAGTAAATTCAAGTTTTACCATATTTATTTTTAGCTATGTATCAGTTATCCAATCCGTGGTAAGTAGGGTAACTGGCTACAATAACGCCACGGCTACAATAACGCCACATTTTTTGTAAATCGCTCGTTCTTGGGAATGCGATAAATGACGACTACCTTCTTTGGGACATCACACTCTCGCAGTATGAGGCTTCAGTTGAGTGAATATATGTTGTGAAAATATTTCGATAGTTATTTTGCCAGTGATTCAAAGAAGAGTCTTGTTCCAACTTAGAACTTCATTTTGAGTAAATTATTTACTTCCTAAAATTTTAAATTTGGTTTCTTGCCAATAATTTTGACGCTAAAATTTGGTTCTGTACATAGATTAAAATAAGGAAATAGCAAGAAAAGGTTGTTCTTATTCTTAGAAAAATATTTTTTATTAATGATTTATTAATAGGGCTTAATAAATGTAATGTGCCTGTGTACAATAACACCACACTACAGGGATACAATACCGCCACTATAGTATTAGGCACATTCCTCACTTAATTTAATAATTTTTGGAGTGTTCTTAAATAAATCTACTTTAAAAGTATATAGTTTTATACATTTCACATTTCAAACATTTGAAATTAAAGTGATTGGAAGAGTTTTATCTTTTTGGAGAAAATGTTGCGATACAAATCTCAGAGCATTCGAGGTAATTGGACCTAAGAGCAGCTACTGAGAGCAGTAGAACTCGTTCGTCAAGGGTCAACAGTTCTGGCTGCTTTTAAGGAAGCAAGAATTCCTTCACGCGAAGACTCTTAGGCGATCTTCTATTTCATAACAGCTGTGTTAAAAGACTTGGGTGCTAAATAGCTTTGAGTGGAGAACGATGAAGTAATCTCGTTGGGAGGATAAAAGATTGCAACAAGTAGGGTTTGGTTTAGCGAGAAATCAAGTATGTGAGATAGTGTTTAAGTACTGTAGTGCAAATAATATTAAAAATAAGTTTCGTGGTGAGAAATCTGGAAGAATATGGTTTGAATGTTTCATGCTTCGTCATCCTGAGCTATCAATGAGCAATCCAGAACCTCTTAGCTGTGGTAGTTTGATGCGTTTCAACAAAGAAATTTTACAACGCTATTAGAAATTATTGTAAGAAACCATTGCTGAAATGAACATCTTGGCAACTAATTTATAATGTTGATGAGAGATGCGTGGTATGGGAACCCAGAAAAATTCTTGCTGAGAAAGAAAGTAAACGAGTTCACTCCGCAGCAAAGGCAGCTAAAGGAGAATCTGTAACTGTTACAGTTTGTACAAATGCTACGGGATTTAACTGGATTCCTTCTTTCATTATTTTTAAGGGGGGAAATAATAAATTTGAGAATAGGGATTGTCTTCTTCCTGGTTCTGCTTTTACCATGATTGAGAAGGGCTACAATCTGACGAAGGAATGTTGTAGCTGGTTGCATCATTTTAACAAACATTGTTTACCAGGAAATGCTCTCCTGGTCTTGGACGGCCATGCAAGTCATCAGGATGTGAACGTCTCTGGGCATTCAACCTCTGATTTTGTTGGCCCATTGTAGCCACGAACATTCAGCCTTTAGACAAAGGAGTGTTCAAGACTCTCAAACTCTACTGGACTCGAGCTGTGGACACATTTCGTTAAACAAACCCCGGTCGACTTATTGGAAAGCTGCAGTTTGCTAAGATTTTTTGGTGGTGCATTGATAAAGGCAGCAACACCAGATAACGTCCTTTCTTGCCACAGGAATACATACATTTAATTCCTCTATCATTCCACCCACAGGGGTTGCTCCTAGCACACTTTGGGGGAAAAAAACAACTAGTTTTGCCTGACCCATTGGCCAGCACCAGCCTCATTACCAGTTCTATGGAAACTTCTGATACACACTTAATTTCTCTAAAAAAAAACTTCCAACCTTTACATTGAGATTCACTATCCTTTAGTACGGTAGTAAAAACACCAGAAATCATAAGAAAACAACCTAAACTTTGGAGGTCCAAGAATGTACATGCTGTTGTGCCAAGAAAACTTTCGTTTCCTGCAAAGTGCAAAGAATCAAATTCCACCACAGAAGTTCCACAACCATCCCCTTCACCAATCAATAAGTATATTAGTAATTACTGTGGTGATTGTGGGGGATACCACTATGACAATGCAGGGAAATAATAAATTAGATTCAATGTGTAAAGTGTAATTGATGGTTCCACGAAAAGTGTTGTGCGATATATGCACAGACTATTACAGTAAATAACTGCCAAAATTCAACCAATATTATCTTTGATACAGATTTTATCAAATATTTTAAAATTTAATATTATTCATGTTTAAATGTGTTGTTTGTTTTTATTTTTGTAGTGTGGCGTTATTGTATCCCTTAGGAAAAGTATAGTCTAAAGTAACTGCACAAGAGGATGGGGAAACACTTTGAAAAATACAGCCCCAATGAACCCGGCTGGGTATTGAACACATACTTACCGGGTCAGGGTCCACCACAATGGATATTTGACCAAAGTTGTCGGTATCTTTATTTGGTTTGGTGACACAGGTTATTACATGGGAAAATACATGCCGAGACTCGAACCACTACTTCTTTATAATCAATACTATTAAGACCACGTGACCGACCGTAGGTTAGTTTGATATTTTACTTACAGCAAAAATCTATAAATAAATTTCATACTATTCATAATTACTCTTTTGACAAACATTAAACCCGCATTGTTTTGTAAAATCGTTTGTTGGAAGTAGTTTTAATCACATGTTTTCATAGTGTACATATATTTATAATTTTAAAAATTACCAGATTATTACAAAATATACATTTAGCATCTAATTCAATAACAACACATTTATAAATTATTTATATTTTATTTGGTAGCTTTAACTATTCTCAAACCTGCGTCGGTGTTTGCATATTATAAACGCATCATTCTCAAGATGGATTCTATTTTCGGTGATGGAGAGATCAGGGTTTGAATTTCAGTTGTGTGTACTGGCTTTTTTTTAATAATCTTATTTTACAAATCTCCTACCCGCCTCGGGGCGTAGTTGGATAACGCGCTTATCGTTTTGAGCTTGACTGCTGAGGACGGGGAGAATGAGGTTCGAATCTCGGTCGGGTGAACTGGGGGTGATTTTTCCTAAATGATTTTCCATTATCCCTCCACGCAAATGCGGGTTCACTTCCTCTAATTCAACCCTCCCAATTCCTAATACATTAGCGTAATTAGTACTTAAGCGTATAACCCGAACGGATAGTAAGACGCGGTGCTAAATAATAATAATAATAATAATAATAATAAGTGATGGATAAAGTGTATGGTGTAGCTAGTCTTGTGAAATCAAACACACTTTTTCTTACTCCAAGTTTTCTAAGTTTTATTGCGCTTGAACCATCGGTGACGGTCCAAAACCAGCCTCTTGTACAGCACACTAGATGGCTCTCATCCGATGAAAATGTTGTGCAGTAAACAACATCTTCTGCACCATTTATTCTCATTGATTGGAAGCCAATATACTGATGGCTTCTGCTCCAGTTATTCCCTCTCATCAAAGATTTATGTAATGATTGATATTATCCGCTACACTTGCGTTATTTTATTCTAGGCTCGAACTCATTGACATGATGATGATCGGCTTCCTTTATGAATTTATAGGAAAGCTGCGTGAACATGTTCGGTCATCAAAGTTGTTTTCAAGGATTTAATTAATTTAAATTTAAAATGTAATTAATATTATTAATTAATGGGTGATTATCTTACTTGATACACTTAGTGTTAAAAATACGAGCATTATATTATGTTAAATTTTATAGCAAATATATCGATTGCTCCTCCTCTACACTTTTTAATAAATATTCGGGATGAAATGGTGTTTTGTTTCACTTTCCCCATTCTGTTGAAATAATTTGTTTTTATTAATTACTAACAAACCACCAGTTATTATCGCGTGATAATTTGTTTAATGCGTACCTATATCAATATCTACAATCCTTACAAAGTTGATTCAGTGAAAGTTGAATAAGCAGAAGCTGATAAAAAGTTCAAGAAATAGTGTTATGTAGCTGGCATCTTAAAACACAATTGCTGACGTAAAATTCAATAACTTAAATGTTAGCCGGATATCTGGTCTACAGCTAAGCAAAATGTCATCGCAATACGTGTTGAATATTTTGTGTGAAAGAGTAACAAACAAACACCAACTTAATTGAATATATCAGTAGTTTATTAAACGATCTCAAAGCTAAGGTTGGTACTACTGTGGATTCACGCTTCCCCTTAAGATAAATAGAATAGCAAGAACCTGTTCACGTGACCAACTCTAAATAAGTGGAAAATATTTCAGCGTAATCCGCTCTGTTTGGTCGGCGTGAGTTGAATTGGTTTTAGTTTGGTCCGCTCTGCTACAAAGATGTACTTAGGAAGTTAATCGACGTTTATAGCCAAACGATTATTCAATTTCCTTTAGATTCTAACTTTTTCATTCCCACTCAATTAGTATGAATAAATTCGGCTATTCCGGCGCGGTACACAAATTATTTAAAACCTCTACAATTTATTTTTTAATCAAATTACATATGTAAATGAAGATCATCTTCCCTCAAGAAGATACGCTAAGATATATTTCTTGATACTGCTCTTTTTCCACTTGTTCACTTAGCCGGTAACTCTACTTTAGAACAGCCTGGAGGATCAATAGCATCACCATTCGTTGTTTTATGAATTGTATCTTAATTTGAATTAACTCTTCGTATAAAAATGTCACTCTATATAGAGTCCCTAATTGAAAATATGGTAACTCTTAGAGGTGTTACAGCTATTAGAGTATTTTCTTTATTACAAGTCATATTAATTTGCCAACGTTTAGGCCACACATATTTTTGAACCTTTTAACAGATTTCTGGAGATATCCCAATACTCATAAGAATGACTATCCCGCATCGAATGCCACATAGTCTAACGCGTCACTCTCGTATCGTACTGTACTGGCGGTGACAGGAATGTTGGAATTCGAGCTACCCTTCTTCCACGAAAATTAGTATACATTTCATCTAAAATCCTACCGTCTACACTATCGTAGCTATTCTTTTTAGTGCCACGTATTACTGTTCAGGTTATACATATATGTACTAATTACGCTATTGATTGAGGGATGAGGAAGGTGGAATTCATATGAAGTGTACCCGCATTTGCGTGGAGGAAGAGCGTAAAACTGTTTTGGAAAAAAACTATCAATAAACCCAACCGAGGTTTAAACCACTATCTCCCTTTCATTGGCAGTCTAGTCCAACACGAGAGTAATGCCTTGGACTATACGGCCACAGAATTAGGTCAACGTAGTTATTGACAACGTGTATCCCGAACGAAGGGTAATAGGATGCTGGGTGGGGGGGGGGGGGCATATAGTTAGTGAATACTTTAACAGAGCTTGAGAGAAAATGAAGCTCTATAAACAACTGGTACCTTATTCGTAGTGAGCTCCAATTTATTTGTACCTTGTCTGCCTCAAAATAAATTCAGACCAAATGATAAATGATGAGGTTGGATCGTGTTAAATAGGTCAATACTTTTTTAGGAGTATTTAGTTACTTTCTCGATATCTTACAGGTTTATGAAGTATTGTAATCGTCAAAATAATAGAGCTCAAGATTTTGCTGAGTTTCGACGTATCTTACCCCCAGAATCCGAAAAGGTCGTTTTTGAATTTCCGTCTGTCAGTCTGTACCTCGGACTGGAGCCTAAACTATTTTACCGTTGGTGACCTGGCGGTCTAGGGGTAAGGTGTCGGACTTCTGTGCTGGGGTCCGGGTTCAATCCTCGGTCCCGGCACAGATTTATCTGATTACCAAACCCTTCCTTCACCTCTGACAAGACATCTTGTGAATATGGGGAATGCCAGGCCTCCACCGTGGTTCGGATTCCACGTTAAACTGTAGGTCCTCCATTTCATCTCACCATCACCCTACCTTTACACATTAGCGTAAGTGCGTATAACCCGAATGGGTAGTAAGACGCGGTGCTAATAATAATAATAATAAATAATAATAATAATAATAATAATAATAATAATAATAATAATATTTTACCGATCGGATAAAACATTGTATTTATGGTTTTTATAGGGTTGCCCCGAGAAATTTTTGGAATTGGTTATTTAACCCTAAAACTAAGGGTAGTTTACAAATGGGGAAAAGAGAAAAAATTGATTTTATTAAAATCGGCTCAAACTATTTTGATTAAATTTCACTTTATAAGCATAGATCAATATTATAGACAAAATGGCTACTTTAATTTTTTCGGCGAAATTACTTTAAGGGTTCTGTTCTGATGTGTAAATTCACTTTTTTTTGTCCTATCTCCGAAACTATTTGAGATATGAAATTAACATATTAACATATTTTTTTAAATACCAATAATTTTCAAGTTAAACGCAAATATATCTAAAATTTTTTTAAATTTCTCGAACACTAAAAGTAAAGTATTGCGACCATCAAAAAAGATGTTATGTCGACGTCTAGTGATCTCACGAACCATAAAAAAAAAATTTTGTAATGCCGTGTGTTTGTTTAACCCTAAAATTAAGAGTATTTTAATAAAGAGCAAAAAGAGAAAAAATTGATTTTCTCAAAATAGGATTTAACTATTTTGAATAAAATTCGAATCTAGGTGTTGATTAAGATTATAAACAAAATGGCTAGTTTCATTTTCCCATGAAAATTACTTTTAGGGTACTTTACAGAAGTGGAAATTTCCGTATCTCCGCAACTATTTAAGATACTAAATAATTGATCATCACAAAATTGTAGTACTATTAAAATAAAAAACTTTTATTTGAAATATGTCTTTAGAAAACCAATCATTTTGGAGATATTAATACAATTTTGTGAGCTTTAGTTGTACAGACACACTACTTAAATTCTATTCAGCGTAGGGATTGTTTTCTGAAAGGCCCTTTTCACTACCAGAAATCTATTATATAGTAGGATATTGGTAGGTAAAAAGACCTTTCAGAGAGTAATTCCTACCGTGAATAAAGTATAAGTTTGAACGCAATAATTATCTAATGCCATAGAGTAAGTAGATAAGTAGGCCTAAATCTCTCAAAAAGTTTATGTTCTCTTTTCTTTCAACCTCTCTAGAGAACAGTTTGTACAGCAATTATCTATATCTTATCATTTTATACTCAATAATCAATATTTACATTTTTTCTTGGTCTAAATTTATAAATGAGGAATTTAATAAAAATGCTATAACCATAAGAGGTGAAATCCCTAATAAAATGTTGAAAATTTTTACCGGAAGTCGAAATTTTAATACGAAGTATTTTAGACCCAATATCAATATATTTTGTTGTCCAAATATACTGGCGAGGACTTTAATTCTTTAAAAAGAAATTCATAAAATTTAGATCCGGGAGTCATTAAATGTTTAACGTAAGTATAACGCAATTTTTTCTAGAGTTTGCTAATGTTTATTATTTCATTTTACATATATTACGAGTTTTGAGTATATATCTCCATTTTTAAAACAATGGAGTGAGAAATTCCGTGTGAAGATCTGTAGCATTTATTTTGGTTCAGAAGTGTTTAAATTTTTAAAAAATGTACACTTCCTGCAGTGTATAAAAGTTGCTTAATACGTCTAATCAATAATAATACAACCAGCGTACTTGTGTTTTGATACTCAGATTATAATCATTTGAAATAGTCTAAAATATTTGTAGATACTGGATGTGGTGGATAGAATTAGACGATACCTGCTGAGGAAAGTGATGGACAACCTGCTGAGGTTTGTCTGACGTCCGGTGGAACTCACCTCAGTGACATTATCTTCAAACAGGAGGAAAATATAATATGTAGTTTTCTTTGATATAGCTAGTGAATGTTTACTTTTCTATCAAAGTGTTAGTTCTCAAGTTATTAATAGTCTAATTATTTCGTCACCACTCTATATAAGAAAAATATGTAAAAATTTGCCACAATTTAAAAAAATCTAATCCTCCTATTTTTTAAAAATATAATACTCCTATTTTAATCAAACTCATTGTATAGGCACTACTTAGCCATAATCCCTTGTATATTAACTGGATCCAAGGTGTCTGCATTTTCTTAGCACCATGGCTTACTACCCGTTCTTATGTACTAACTATGCTAATGGTTTTGGGAATGAGAAGGGTATATTTATAGGAAAGGTACCCGAATTTGCTTGGAGGTAGAATGGAAAACAATTTTGGAAAAACCACCTTAAGTACGCACGATCTAGATTTGAATCTCGTTCTCCCTGTCATCAGCAGTCTAGTCTACTGAGAGAGTGACACCTTAGATCATGCAGCCACCAAAGCAAGGGTATCCGCATTATTGAAAAATGTTGACTTCTCTCTCTTAGACTTCACTTGGTTTATAAAATTTACAAAATAATCATGGTAACATAAAAAAAATTTACAGAATTTTTTTTCAAAGGTTGCTTCAAGTAGCCATATTTTTTATATTTTAAATAGACAAATTTTAACCAAACTCGACATGCATATTATATTTTATTAGCATAAAAACTATAGAAATCTTAATAACGTTATGCACTCCAAGCTGGAACTTTTTTAACTTATAAATAATGGCAAGACACTTTAATATAAAAGATTAAAACTCAAATATAATCTGAAACTTAGAGAAAAATAGGCCAAACTTGGTAAACATTAACACATTACTGTCACTAGCTTAATTGTTTTTAAGTTCGTATTCTTCTTTCAAAAAGGAATTCATATGTTGTCGATATATCTTATTTGACGCTTATAAATCCAACTCAAACTTTATAGCTTCATCTATCAGTTATTATAGTAGGTCAAATAACACAAGCGTTTACAAAGTAGGGCTGAAACTTTCAACCAAAATACTTAAATTTATAGTTAACTACTGAGTGTTTATATTATTGATGCAGTCTAAACTATTAAGGCTAGTGTCAGCCAAAGTATAGCGAAATGTATTAATATCATCGCAGATTAATATTTATCAAATTTGGATGCTTGAACTAAAAAAATCCTATATTATCAACAATCTGCAACTAGCCTAAATGAACCTAGCTTATATTTAACTAACCTGGAAAAAAACATGGTTAAGGTATTCTGACACTTATATAAGTACATTTTAATAAATATATTATATCATGATTTTGATTTTATCTACAGTAACCACAGCAGTTAATAATTAGACAATCAAATACCAATTATAGAAGTACAGTACATACGACTGGTCAAATAAGCAATTGGAGTTGAATATTCATTAATAAATATAAATATAAACATACTAAGTACATTGTGTATGTTAAATGTAAATAATAAGGATATGAGATATTATACAAATAAGAAAGTTATTTGTAACTTGTGAGGAGTAAGTTAATTTAAATATAATATTAATATTACAATATTTAGATTTAAGATAAACTTATTTAGCTAAACTAGCCAAGTCAAGGGACTATTTAATGTGGAACCTTTATATTCATACAAATGAATATTTGCAACATATTTTAGAAAATACAAATATATTTTAGCTGTCATTATTGATAACATTTGACTATATTATTGTTATTTCATAGACAATTCTATCAAAAGTGACATTTTAGGATCACGTGACTTGATGTATGAATACGCGAAAGGAGTTCTAGTAGCTTTTTCTAGCTGTCAGATAATGTCCATACTTAAGAAAATTTGTGTTTAGTTAAGTATTTTAATATGTGTACTGCCAAACATAAATATAGTGTTGCCATAGAGGCTTTTTGATTTCGGTTCATACGAATTACGGAACAACTCATACGAGGTTGGTAATACCCTCACACGAACTGCGGGTAAAAATTAAATTATAATGACTTTGTTCAGAATGGAACATGGAGGTTAGTTTAGACTATGTTAGGCTAGGTTAGGTTAGTTAAGGTTACATTAGGTTAGGTTTTAGGTAGTTTTAGGTTACATTAGGTTAGGTTAGGCTAGGCTAGGTTAGGTTACCGGTTAGGAGTTGAATGGGATTACAGGTTGCTCCGCAATTCACGTGGACCAGCTGACCGGTATACTTTATTCTGCAATTAAAGTGCGCCCATTAGTTTGTATGCGCGATGCAAACGAGACCAGATTGAGTTGTACAAGTAATTAGTTGTTTTACAATCACATAAGTGCGGTCGTGTTTTTTTTATCTTTGAGGTGAAGAATAGTGTCTAATTTTCTAGTAGATAAACCCAGTATTTATCTATTTCTGAATATACGAAGAAAGTTTTTTTAAATAAGTTCGTCTGTTTTCTAATCTGATAAAGAAATAGTTTCTTGATAGTAATTATATTATTTATTACGAGCTTGTTTTATACTTTTATGGCAAATGTGAACTTTTTTTAAATGTATAGACCTAATTATAGAGCACCATATTCCAAGTTTCTTCTTAATATATAATAATAGAGGCAATGTTTTAATCTAGGATAAGTGAAGTCATATGTGTTTATTCCATTAAACCATTACATTTAGAATGATTTTGTGACATTCGTACTTATGTGTGTGTGTTTATAAATTCAGTTTGGAGTCTAGAGTGAGAGTCTTTAATTAATGAGACGAGGGTAAGATAAGCAGTGGCGGCTCGTGAATAAGCCCCAAGGGAGGGTGCTTTATTAAAAATTGTTAATTAAGGTATAGAACAGCATTACCTTATACCAACCTTATGTCACCTGTATTTAATTTAGAAACTTCGCTCGGAAAAGTGTAAGTGGTATAGATATGTGGTATGAATATTCGCTTGGTTTGAAGTCAAATACTGTCCGTCATAAAATCCACACACACCCACACCAGTAATAAAATTTATATAAATAGGTTTTAACACTATATCGATCACTACACGTACGCTATATATAATATTATTAGTTTGTCAGTATGTTTCTCGTTTGAAAGAAAAATGTAATATTCTGCTTCTGTCCGAAATGAATTTTGCTATTACTAGCTCGTTGAAGTCTGGTATCTCACGAATTATCGACTGTTCTGTAGTCAACATGGCCAAAGTATTTAATTTATCGTAAACCATGGTGTTTCTTAAGTAGGAATGTTTTCAAGAACCCAGCCATATTTTCCTATGTTATTTTATAAACCCCGAGTGAAAATCTTCAATCTCTGTCAGAAAAATATTGTTGATAAATCGTTGGAAATGCACTGAAAAACTGGTTAATGTAATTTAGTATCATTGAGGTGTTCGGACTGAGATATCGTTATTCCACGTAGATGGTTTTTGAATACAAAATGATATTTTATTTGAAATACAGCTGTATCACAAATTTCCTCTGCCCAAAAATGTAAATTATCATAATTCGGCCGTCGCCTTTTTCTAGAACTAGGCCCTTCTGCGAGCATATCAATTCCTCCTCTTGTCTATAGAATACAAAGCGTAGCACATTTTTAATTTCGATTATCGCCTTTTTAAGTAGTCATTAACAGCATACAAGTCTCACTGGATTGGTTTGCTGAACTTGTAACTGGTGACCTGGCGGTCTAGGGGTAAGGTGTCAGACTTCTGTGCTGGGGGTCCGGGGTTAAACCCTCGGTCCCGGCACAGATTTATCTGATTACCAAACCCTTACTTCACCTCTGACAAAATGTGTATTAATCACAACTTGTGAATGTGGGGAATGCCAGCCTCCCCGTGGTTCGGATTCCACGTTAAACTGTAGGTCCTCCATTTAGTCTCACAATCACCCTACCATTCATTACACATTAGCGTATGTGCGTATAACCCAAACGGGGTGCTAATATATTAATAATAATAATAATAATAATAATAATAATAATAACTTGTAACTGATGGGGTAACTGATTAAATGATAGATCAATGTGAGGCACTGCGTAAACATTTTGCTGTAGCATGAAAGTGCTATTTTCATGCCAGTTAACAAACCCAACAGCCATGGTTACCATCCATTCCTGTTTTAAATACTTTTGGAACGCCTGCCTGAATATCTTAAAAACATTACAGAATATCGTATTTGTAAATGTTTGAGAATTCCATCTATTTTATGAAGGTCAAGGTATTTTTTAATCGCATACATGCTCTAAGGCGGCTCTTTTGTCTGTGGAATGGAAGAAAAATGCGGAAATCCCTTTTAAACTGGCAAAAATAAATATCACACTCATTAAATTAGAAGCAGCTTGTTCGAGAAATGTATTCAATTAGTGGGTGTAACAATAAACATAATGGGTATTTTTATACAATCGCTTGTCTGCGCGATCACTTTGTTGGCTGCATGTAGCACGGACTCTCCATAGCAGAGTCCATAGAACACAGTAAACGACCACTTGGATGACGGTAGTTACGTCAGGTTGTCGTGACAACCACTCTATCACGCATTCAGAACTTGGGCGGTGTGACCGACCGACCGTCCCACAGCCACAGAGTGACGGCGAACATACGTTGTCCAAATTTTACTAGTCAGTACCCTTGTCTCGCGTTGATGTGGTTATGGTTTTACCCATTTCCTCAATAAAATTAAGAAATTATGTAACGCTAAAAAGTTATTTATTTATGTTTTTCACTATGTAGGAAAAAATATTAGAAAATTTGTACACATTTCAAAATATGTTTTGTTTATTCTTTTTCTTTATTTTGCAAGGGGGCGCTTTGGCGCTTTGCCCACCCTCACGAGCTGACACTGCTGATAAGATAAAGTCGTATTTATTAATTTGATACTTTAATTATTTGAGAAACCCAATTTACATACTCATTTGTTTAACGTAATTTAGTTTTACACCATTATGTTATGTCGCTCAGATTTTTTTAATGTAATAATTAGTTATTGATTTAATTAAATGATATGTTTTCTGGTAATCATTTTGTGCTAATTGCAATGCATAGCCATTTAAAAAAAAATAAAGAGTAGAGGTGAAAATTGGGATTGTTACATCACTTTAGAACTGGTCTTTAAGTCAGTATACCAGTATGAAATCCTTGAGGCACTCCAGAAGTGGCTGGAAGAGAAGTGATCTAAGATTAAATTCTTAGATACTTCAGAAGGGGGCCAAGATGTTATCCTGGTGACACTCCAGAAGTGGCTGAAAGAGCAGTGAGGGGGTCACACCATACTGGTATTGTTCACTCTATGTGCCAGTTCCATAGTCGGGCTAAGAACGCCTCCAGTGCGGTGCTACACTAAATACATTACGACACATACTTAGACCAGAATGAAATGGGCCAGTTTCATAAACAAAACTTGCTTATTCAATTAGAGTTTAGGTAAGTATCGTCTTGTATTTAGTGAAACACTGCATTTGAGTTGTTTTTAGTCTGACTATGGTACTGGCCTGTAGTCTAATCCCTCCTGGTGTTAAGCATCATACTGGATGCTCTCCCAATGGTAGAGTGTAGGAAAGAGATATTTACTTAGATCCATACAAGGTGTCTCCATGTTGGTGGCCCCGGTCAACGTCCTTCTTGGATGGAGCGGCCGGCCGTCTGGTCGGGTGGATTGGGTGGATAGATATATAAAGTCATCTGTGTGCACACACTAAGCAAGGGTATTCCATATGTAAGATCAGTGGTACAAGATTAAATCATTTTGATACTCAAGAAGTGTCTGGAAGAGTAATTGTCTAATATGGTATCCTAGCGGCACTCATTAGGTGGCTGAAGGATCAGTATCCAGATGTGATATTTGTTTCACTCCATAAGTGGCCGTAAAAGAATTGGTCAAAGAAGGGATCTTCATGGTACTACAGAAGTTGTCCAAAATAGAATTCTTGTGACATTCTAGAAGTAGCTGGAAGAAAAGTGGTCTAATATGAGAGCCTTATGTATCTTTACAGCCTGCTTAATGGATTTCCACAAATACCAAATTAGTTATGTTTCTGAACTAAGATTTTATGATTTACTTATTCCCGTGTCCAGGTGCTTTTTTTCAACCTAATGAAAGCAAGCGAATATTTTATTGAAGAATATAAATCTGTATAGATAGTTGAACAATACTTCTAAATAAGTAGTAGATTATATTGTCTATGTCTCGTTTAACTTTTCTTATTTTGTTTTTACTTAATAGTGTAACTTCTTTGCAATGATTTTAACCATATCATCTAGAACATAAAATAATCAGATAAGGGATTTTAAAAAACACTTTTACCTCAAAAGAAGATAAAAAATTTAATTTTACAAAAGCTATAAACAAATCATACTTGGTGAGTGATTTTTAAAAATAAAACTGCAACATCAAGAGATGAGCCACATACTGAAATCACACAGGTCAAATTTGAGTGCTTGCTTTGGTATATGTCAGAAGCGCAACCTTGTCTGTAGTCTTTGAACCCAATTTGGCAACACCACCTATGGGTTCGTTTACAAAAGACACATCTATATTTCAATTTGACTTGTATTGTGTTTGCATACTAACCAATCTAACCTAACTCAACCAAACCCTTTAGTTTTTTTTAATTTACTGTAGTAATCGCAAAGAGTTTTCGTAGCGAGTAATGGGGTTGTTTGCAATACGTGTTATTGTTTGTCATTTTGCCATGATATGCAGTTGTTCTTTGCTCCCTGTGTGCATTTGATACAAAGTATAGGTATGCTTTTGAATACCATCGTGCTTTTTTAATACGAGGTTTCTCCCTCGTGTGCTCTTTCAATGTTCTCCACAAGAGATGATAAGAAATAAAATCAAACCAATCCTAGTGAGTGATTTTGAAAAAAAAATCTGCAACATAAACTCATGAGGAATTTCATTTGAGAAATTACAAAGACAGGCCACCCTAGGTGATTCTGTGCTTCTAAGCGTTATTCAAGCAGGCTACCCTACTCGCCTAGTTATTTTGCTGAAATATACTTTCACTGGGGAGTTAACTTAAGCTATATATAATGTTATTCTTATGAAATAGCTGTAAAAAAATTAGAATACTATTGGTTCTTTTTAGTAAATAGAAGAATTATAGGTGTGCTCCGAGATCACGTGCGTGCGTTCGTTTCCTCCCTTAGTGTCTCCCCTCCCACACCTCCCCCTTCTGACCCTCACCAGGCCAGGGACCTATAATGAATGCCCATTGAGGAGCCAGAAGGAAATGTTTCCTCCCAAACGCCCGATCCTATGCCGTTATTTACTGGTAATCCTCGGCTAAACAATTGATTTAGTTAATTACCTCATAACGAAACGTAAACGAATTAAACGTGCAAGCAGGCAGAGGTGGCAGACTGGATGTTTAGGACGGTAGCAGTGGGCAGAGAGGAACTGGGCAGCCAGCAACAAATGAATGTATCGATCTGCCGGTGCCTTCTCCCTGGAGACGCATGGTGTGTGTGTGTGTGTGTTGTTCTGTTGTTGCCACTGCCGACAAAACTCCTGCTGGAATGTGTTCAGTCTGTCGAGCATTTCGGCGTGGGAGGCCTTATTTACAGAAAATCTCCCTTTCGTAACTCGGTGGTCAGTCTCTCTTTTTAAACGCTCACCCGCCCATAGACACCTTTTTTTCCCGCGAACCAAAAAGATTACTTTACTCTATCTCTTTTTTTAATCTTTAATTTTAAAACACAAAATGCAACAAGCTGTTTTATACTGTATCGTTAACTTTAATTCTAAAGCTTATCTTGGACATCAACTAACCATTCCGATCGATTAGAAATAACACCGTCTTTGTTGGGAGGGTGGTTGATGGTTGATGGTTGATTCAGGCTATCGAATGCATGGACTCAAATAGCTTTCAATGCCAGGATATTTTTCATAGGAACCGAATTAGTTATAACTTTCTGTGACATTTCATACTTGATTAAGAAACCATTGAAATGTTTTAATTGAAAGTTTGAATAATGCAATTTAGATATTTGAATATCTAATTTGCATTTGTACAGAGGAAGCTAAGTTTGTACAATACTTTTCTTAAAAATGTATCTCTCTCTAATCGTTGATATATTAGAGATTACACTAATCAAAACTAGTAACTTCGAGCACTCAGTTAAAGGCGTAACTCTAGTCTTATCCAGATTAATGTGTGATGGGAAGATCAGGGTTTGAGTTCTATAAGGGCACAAGGAAGATAGTTTGTCCTATATTGTTTCTTATACTCCCTTCACGCAGATGAGGACACATTTCTTCTGCATTTTGTTTTGGTTTTCACTACCCTCTTAGTGTAGATATACCAAATAGGAAACGTCATTAAGGTGCGGCCGAAGGTAGCGCAAGTATTTTTACAGTTTTTATAGCACTAATTTTGTTTGGCCAAAATAAATCAAATATTTCGCCAGTAGCAATATATAGTTTAGTTTTCTGCACATGCTAATATCAACAGATCTTGAATATCTGTCAAGGTTGTCCTGTAATTTTGTCAACACTTTTTAAATAAAGAGAAAAGTTTTGACAAAATTACAGGACACCCTTGACAGATATTCAAGATCTGTTGATATTAGCATGTGCAGAAAACTAAACTCTACGTTGCTACTGGAGAAATATTTGATTAACTTTGGCCAAAAAAAAAATTAGTTCTATAAAAACTGTCAAAATACTTGCACTACCTTCGGCCACACCTTAAGACGAGGTGCATAAAACATACATTTGAAAGAAAATAATAGAGTTGGATATTTTGAAAACACGGTCAGCTTTGCAGTCAATTGCATTGATTATCCTGACGGATATTTTGTTCGTGTTAGTGTTTAGTTATCTCTGCAGGGATATTGTTGTATGAGTTCCTTTAACTCGGTGTTTCTCAAAGTGTGGTCCTTGTACCACTGGTAGTTCGTGGCAACCTATCAAGTAGTTCATAGGGTCCCACGAGTTTTAGAAAGAATACTGATTAAATACAAATAATACAAAAATCTTAAATGCAAAATATAAAATATCCAAACTATGTTATATTTATTTCCGCTGTAGAGACGCGTCACATAGAAGAGTAAGTCTGTACAAACCTTGATTAACAAACCTGAACAATTCTTTATCAAAAATTATTAGGTTTAAATGTGTTATAAATAATCAAACAACTTACTAACTAACTATAATTATACTATAATATATGTTTTCAAGATCTAATTCATCCACTTCTGTGGACACATGGTCTAAGGAATCATCCTCGCATTAAATTGGATTGTGAATTACGGTTGGGTGTACTTAAGATGTTTTCCCTAAATGATCTTTTCAGGCAAATGCAGTTACACTTCATCTAAATAACACATTCCTCATTCGTATCACATTATAGTAATTAGTACATAAGCATACACACCAAACGGGTAGTAAGACATGGTACCTAAAAAACATATTAAATGTAGCCTTGTATATTTTATAGTTCAGAAATGGAATAGCTAAAAATGTTTTTTTCTGCATAACTTTGAGCCCCCTACTTCCAGGGCCCCAGTGACCCCTCGGTGCGCATATATTCCATTCAAAACTTTAAGAAACACTGCTTCCTTCCCCTTGAGTCAGACCACTCTGTGGCTTATCTTTTCGAGCCCGGACCAGGTAATGTAGGTTTTATCTGTGAGCATGCCCCACGTGACTTAGGGCATGTTTATGGATCATGAATGCTCGCATGCAGCTTTGTAGCTCGCCGTGGAGCATTTATCCTGCAGCGCTTCACACCACTGTAAGATGCCGGCATGAGAGGCTATTCATGAGTCAAGTCTTTCGTTTTTCGTGTTATTGGAAGGAGCTTCGTGTTAAGAAACGATGCTGTCTCTGCCATCTGATGACAGTGATAGCGATTCATTTTTTGACAACACTGTGGTTTGTAGAAAGAAGAGAATGTACGTAGCACACTCTTTGAATCAAGAACACCCTCACCAATCAAGGAAAACTCCATGGAAATAACTTGCTAAACTTGCTTGTTTGCTTATGAACACAACACGATCACTAGTGAATTGATAAAATATGATGTTCGCAGTGGTCCGGGAGAGCGGCATTGAAAAAACCATTCACAGTGTAAGATTATAGATCCCCGGTAATGGTCAAGGCTCGGAAAACCAACTATTTTGTCATCGTGGCAGTGGCGAGGATAGCGGTGGGCAGCTCTGCTACGGGATAAATGCATCAATAAAGAAAGATTACTGGTTTTGTATCATCATTGCCAAGTGCACGTCAACGTCATCAATAAAATGCACCCGCTATCTCTGCGAGACTACGACATACCAGTCAGTGAGTCACAGTGTCAGCTCCCCAGGATAGAGGGAGAGAGGGGTTATATTTGGGCTTCTCAAGACTGAACCATCCCCCCCCTCCTCCAACACTCGCCACCCACCACCACGAGTAGATTTACCGCCACCAGCGCGTCATAATATCACCATTTTAACCCTAAGATAAGCACGACCCAACTCCTCTCTCAAAATATGATGGATCACCTCACGCGTAACCGTGTCCCGCTGACAACATTCTTGCGGTTTGGATGGTTTTGAAGCCTCAACATTGTCTTACTGCTCCAAGGGCAGGGGTTCGTTATCTTGACTGGGTCAACATTATTTCAACTTGAGATTGGATTGTTTCCTTCTCAAGAAGTGGCCCATTGACGATATGGGTTATGGATGTGGTGGTGACTAAGCTAGTACGGGTGACTTAATGTAATAACACCATATTTCCAAAAGATTATATATTGTGTTATGAAATATGATAGTGAACGTCCTGGGGGGGGAGCTTAACTGGCCTGAAAGGAAAAGTACACGCTGATTAATATTACATTGAATTTATTTGATTTATGTCATATTTACTTGATTTAAGTTTTCAAAGTTTTTTTAATAGAGGTAGATATATTTACAGAAGATAGATGTAAATATTTATAGAATTGATGTAATTATAATTTAAAGGATCTATATTATTAATTTATTCTAGTTAAATTTATATGAAAATCTAAATTTGATCATTTCTCTTCTTTTATTAAAATACAATATATATTAGTTTTGTGACTAAAAATGATAATTATACAATCGTATTTAAAAAGTTGTTAGTTTTATTTACGTAGTGTTAGATTTTATTATTATTATTATTATTATTATTATTATTATTATTATTATTAGCACCGCGTCTTACTACCCGTTCGGGTTACACGTTAATGTGTAATGGTAGAATGATTGCGAGATGAAATGGAGAACCTACAGCTTAACGTGGGATCCGAACCACGGTGGAGTCCTGGCAATCCACACATTCACAAGTTGTGTTTAATACAAGTCTTGTCAGAGGTGAAGGCAGGGTTGTAAGATTTTAAATGAGCTCATAAAATATACCTAATTTTTGGTCGCATGTTTCATATTTTATTTTTATTGTCACTATATTTATATTATATTTTAATTCTAGCCTTTAATATTCTACTATGAGAATGATTGACTTTTAATCTGATATTATATTTTATTTAAAAATAAATTTATATTTATTGTTGAGTAATATACTCCGTTTACACTAAAGGGTATCGACTTACCCTGACGGACTATAATATGACCTTATCTTAAAAGCTACACCATAGTAAAGCATTTAAGCTTAAGCTTATTATCGTTCAGGGTAAATAAGGCTACATATTAATAATACCTTTATTTGGTTTAAAAATAAACTTATTGAAACTTTACCAAAATTATAAATAAATGTTGTATATATTTTTAAGTCTTATTATTTAGAAACTGACACAATATATTTTTACACACGATTCATAATATTAAAAATGTTCACATTGAAAAAACTTGTCTTAAAACTTACAAAGACTTGAAACAAACTTCATTTTAAAACTTTAAATGTTTTCAAATTGAACCAATAATAAAATATGTTGAACGTTTAAATCTCACTAATCATTTTGGAATGTCCTACTCGAAATTAAACTTTGGTTTTGATATCTTATAACATTTGAATTCAGTATAATATGAAAACTTACAATTTAAAACTGACTAGAATTGTTTTAAAAGCAATTTCTTGATATTAATTTGTAATATAATGTAAAGTTCAATGGATATAAAAAGTATTCATTCAAATAAAACTCTCTGAACTATTCATCTAAGACTGAGATAACGTTTAATTTCACATACAATTTTGCTAAAAACTAATTTGAGACGATTTTATGAACTAGCAACGGGGATTCAGTATAAAATAATATGTTAAAATATATTATTTTAGTTTTTTTATAATAATAGACTACCCGCATTATTGGGGACGTAGAAAAAGGCGTTAGTCTGGTCTGGTTTGTTGGTGATGAAGAGGTCGGGGTTAAACTCTCAACCGGGTGCAGACCCTACCGAGGTGTTTTTTTTAAATTGTTTCCCACTCTCCCTTTACACAAATATTGGTGTATTTCCTTTAAATTCTAACTTCATTAACTTCACTCCGTTAGCGTAAATATGTGGTAGCATCGACGGCTAGTTGTTTTGACATGGTCGACAAAAAATAAATAAAATGCATAATACCTTTACCAAATATGTTCTTCGATACTCGAGTCTTAGTATTTTATTTATATTGATGCGTATAATTTGCATTTTATAGCCAGAATTTGGAGTTTATTTTTGATATTTTAATACGACCTGTTAATATTCATTGAAGCCCATTTGACAAATTTGTGGATCTTACGCTTCTTGAATTTATTTTTAAGGATGACTAAGAACGGCTTGGTACAATATAGAAACAAACTTAGCTTTCAGTTGTTGTAACATAGCTATAAAAAATAGTTGTTTGACGTAGACTGAGTGGCATGTTCTGAATTTCATTTAACACTCAACATTTAGTT